>BSBK01011082.1:0-262500 GCA_027943335.1 Chamaecyparis obtusa | reverse complement strand
TATTGACGTGGATTTTAGCAGAGGAGTGAAAGTAAAGAAAGCATAGCACAGATTCGTGCTGTCGGCGGGGAATAATGACCCACCAAAGTCATTTGTTAGAACGGACGATGGGGAATGACCGACTGCATTTTTTGCCTCACATAAAAACGGATTCTCAAATCCAAACGACAGTTTTTTTGGCCCAATAATGGAAATGTAAATTTGGGGGTGCAGTGAGGGCTGAAATATCTGTATATAATTGGTTTTTGGGTAGTTGTAATTTGTTGTGATTGGGCTTTGTTATGGCGAGTAATGATACTGTGGATGATCAGAGGAGACATATGAGTAATAATGTGGAGGGAATTGTGTGGGATGTTCTCCATGGGGAAGAAGATGTTAAAGTTCGTGCAGCTAAGGAGATCAGGAATATGACCAAGACATCTGCAAGGAGCAGAGCTAAGCTGGCAGCAGGAGGTGTGATTGTGCCCCTTGTTCAAATGCTCAGTTCGCCTAACATGGAGGTCAAGGAAGTTGCTCTGTTGGCCCTTCTCAACCTTGCTGTCAAAAATGAGAAGTAAGTTGGGATTCTGTCATTAAAAGTACCTTTTTTTTTTTGTTAAATTCATGATCTGCCCACCTGCAAGAAACATTACAATTCAGGAGCTATGAATCCAAGGCTCTTTATTCCATCAAGTTTAGTCAGGATTTGTATGTTGGTTTTTTGTCTGGCTTGATCAATCATTGAAAGTACTTTTTTTTTTAATTCATGATCTGCCTACCTGCAAGAAACATTAAATTAAGGTCAAAAGGCTCTCTGTTCCATCAAATTTAGTCAGGATTTGGGCTTAGTCTGGTCATTTGAGGTATTATGATGTATTGGGAATTGATTTTTATCTGAGTTATGGTGTATGATGAATTGATTCTTGTCGATGTTTAGAAGCTGCTCTTTTGGCCCTTCTCAATCTTGCTGTGAAAAATGAGAAGTTGGAATTCTGTCTGTTTTGAATTTTTTGATCAATCAGTAAAAGTACCTTTTATTTTGAATTCATGATCTGCCCACGCAAGAAACATTAAATTCAGGACCAAAGGTTCCCTGTTGCATCAAATTTAGTCAGGATTTGGGCTTAGCTTGTTCATTTGAGGTATGAAGTAATGCAAATTGATTTTCATTTGAGGTATGATGCATTTGGAATTGATTTCTGTCTGAAACATTAAATTTCCACAGTCCATGCTGAATAAGTGTTGTTTCGGATTCAACTGTGATTTTTTTTTTAATTTCCATCTCTTTTTAATTTTTTTTAAAAATGAGCAGTTGAGCCTCAAGGCTAAAAGGCACATCACAGATTTCTTACTTATTTAGGCGACTACCTGGGCCAGTAGAGGCGGTCATTGGTTTCCTACCCAGCTTGAAATTTCTGATAAGGTAACTCATACCATCAAGCAATCCGGTAACAAGTGGATCTTCTATTACCTGTAAGAAATATTGCAATGTCTGGTAAGGTATTTTGTATCCCTTGGTTTTTGAATTCATGATCTACCTATCTACAAGGAATTGTACGTCTTAGGAGCTATTACAAAAGGCTCTCTGTTCCATCAAATTCAGTCAGGGCTTGGGCTTGGCCTAGACTTTTGAGTTATGATGTATTGGGAATTGATTTTCATTTGAGGTATCATGTATATGGAATTGATTTTTGTTTCTTTCTTTTACTTTTCTTTCAAATTTTGGGCTGGTGAGCCTCAAGGCTAAAAGTAATGCCACAGATTTCTTACTCATTTAGGCGAACCTTGACTACCTTGGCTAGTAGAGACTGCCATTGGATTTCTTTCCTTCCCAGCTTGCAATTTCTGATAAGATAATTCATACCATCAAGCAATCCAGTAACTAGGGGATAATTCCAAGTCACAGAGGAATTGACCCGGCTTTACATCTGGTACAGGCATAATAGTCTCACCTTACCATTGGGCATTGGATGCAACTCAGTGTATACTCATAAAATTTGCAATCTCTATGTTCCACTGAACTCTTCGAATTGGAGGAGGAATCACCCGAGCCCTGTCAAATATCAGTGCCCAATACTCTCACCTCTGTGTACCCTGTAGAATGATACAGGGTATGCACTACCAGATTGGGTGTTGGTTTGAACATGGCACAATACTCACGAATATGCCTTTTAATATATATGCCTGTAACTTCTATGTCAAGGGATTTAACATCTATGCCTCTTCCTTTCCCACCCCATTAAAAAAATTCAAAGAAGTTGGTTTGATGGATTAATCCTCAAGACATAGTTACCAAGTTTGGAAGTCTGGTTTTGTACGTAAGGAACATTTCCAGAAATTATGACTTAATAATTTATTTTGAAAAGGTACAGCTCAGAGAAAAATCTTTAAATATAATATAAATATGTTTTTGATAGAAACTTCATAGAACATAAGCTTATTCAAAATTTGAATTGCTCAGCTTTGCTCGAAAAGGTGGCTGGGCTTGACAAAATGAATCTTCAATTTTTTAAAAATAAAGAAAATCAAACATGCTTGGATCTAATAGGGACTAATTTAGTATGATAAATTGACATTTGAGCCAGATCTGGCTGGGTTTGGTAAGTTTGCCTCAGCCTAAAGCATAAATTCTGTCCATTTTTACTGGGACTAGCTATGAAAGTCCCATTGAGTATTTCAGGCGGGCTTCACTTATTGGCAGTGTTATGTTTTAAGGTCTTTTCAATGATGGATACCCTCAATTTATGAACTGGAACCCTTCTTACAAACCAGAGAATAATTTTATTGATGATAATGATTACAGACAACTGAGATTGGCTTTGGTCTGATCAGAGGGTTGCTTGATTGTCTTTATCATAATGTTTCTGCCTCAATTACTGGATTTGCATCCTGGAGGTGCGAACTGGGTCTGGATGTGTCTTGGATGCACATCGATGCGCCTGGATGTGCATCGATGTGCCTGGATGTGCACCAAGCACATCCACAGGCCTGGATGTTCATCCTAGACGCATCTGGAGTGCATCCAGTGTGCAACCAGAGTGTATCCCGGTGCATCCACAGGCCAGTCACAAAAAGTGACTTAAAAAAATTAAAAAAATCATCAAGAAGTGCTTTTTTTTTCCTTTTTTTGGGTCAATGATGAAGTATCATACTATAAGATGATTTAGGTTTACATTCTATATATTTCTTTAATTTTTTGTCTACACACACGTAGCCAAACCCCCAAAAATATTTTGCACATACCCAGGCATCAGGTTCTCGTATCTGTATCCGTATCGATAACATTGGTATCTGCAATCAAATATGCTAGATGTTTGTTTTAAAGAAATAAAATGATTTTGAATCCCCACCTTCCTGGAAAGGAAATGTCCAGTATGGTTACTGGAGAATTTACAACTGCCCAAGGCTGCAATTGAATGAAAACGAGCCTTGTAATTATTACTATTTATCTAGCCTCCTACATGGAAGTATTAAATCTGTTAGAACTATATGTTACAGAGTGGTAGTCTTGCTTGTGCTGCTTTTCTTTTTTAAGAGTTCACAGAAGTGTTATTTTTTGTGAACTTACAAATACTTCAATTTCTGTTTGGCTATTTTGGCTAGATGGGAATAGAAGTTTGGAGGTGAGAAGGCTTTTCAAGCCTGTGAGAGACATCCATGGAACTAAATTGTTCACAAGTTCTTGACTTTAATTATGAAGTGAAATGCATATAGCCATATTTGTGTGTCTATGTGCACATTGTTTGTCTTGAGTAACTATTTTGTGTTTCTGAATAGAGAAGGTTGATGCTTAGTTTTAAGCCTGAAGCTTTTTTCTCTGAAATGTTGATTTTTGTAATTAGTGTTTTTTTCCTTTCTAGCTGAAAATTTATGTTTGCAAATTCATGCAGATCTGAAATTATTCCTTTTGCACTGTTGATAATGTAATTTATAGGAAAATTTTGATTTTACAGGTCCCTTCCAGTTTTGCATGTTTTTTGAAGTTAACTAAACCCAATTTCTTTGTTTTACTTATTTCTAAAACTAATGAAGATTTGAAAATTTTAGGAAAATTCTGATTAACAGGTGTCTGCAAATTCTTCAGTTTTTGAAGTTAACCCCATTTCTTCTTTTTCCCTTTTTCGTAATAGATATTCCGTTGTGCTGTGAAACATAATTCCTCAAGAAATTATTTTTAACCCTGTTTTCAAAATCATCATTTATTTTCATTCAGAGAAGGCCCAACAATAAATCTCTCCATTGCAGGAATTTACTATTTCAA
Organism: Chamaecyparis obtusa; assembly: GCA_027943335.1. NCBI lineage: Eukaryota > Viridiplantae > Streptophyta > Pinopsida > Cupressales > Cupressaceae > Chamaecyparis > Chamaecyparis obtusa. The sequence continues at coordinate 258,260 of BSBK01011082.1, read as the reverse complement.
GATTTGGGCCTTTTCACCTGGAGTAATTCACAGATGTTATTGTTTACTTGGTCTGAATCCTATGATGATCCTTTATACATCGTCTGTGAGACATAAATCTTTTGAACAGGAATTAAATGAAGATGTTTTCACAATTGGTCCAAAAAAAATGTTTTCACTGTCCTCTTTAGAGCCCAAATGATATGTCAGGGATTGGTTCAAAGTACTTGAAGGTCTGCGACATAAATTTTCTGTAAAAGAGGGCATAGAAGACATTGTTGTTACATGAAACCTCTCTTTGGCAGTTTCTTCTCTTGATATGTCTATAAGTTATTCTTTCCATAATCAAATAGCTCTTAGAAAAGTTTGAAAATGCTTGGCTGGACAATAAATGAAAGTGTTCAAGTTATTTGGCCAGAGATCCTGCATTCTATGCTTCTTCCTGATTTGATCATATCTGGAGCACTTGAGTAAAGCATGACACTTATCTTCAATTATATGCTTATAGCACAGATGGCACTTGTGATATTCCTTTCCTAAAATTCTCAATTACCCTGATTCAATTTGCTAAATTATGTGAATTGGTTGTTGTTCTACATTTCAATTATCTTTCGAAGTTGACAACTTATGTATGTTCTTGTGACCTCACAGGGATTCCTTGCGCTTAACTCTTGTGAGCATCACCTAAATGCAATGACTGCTAAGTGGTCCATTCATACTCATAAGAGATGATTTCTTGTGAAAATGACTCATGATGTATAAATCAATATAGATAGATTATAAACTATGCAGCCGGATCTCAAGGAATCATCCCATTATTTGATGTAATATGGAAACACCACTTATAAACACTGAATATGTTGCTGCAAGTATGCTTGCTCCTAATAAGTAACCAGGGGTTAATTTCTATCTTACTGGTTCACTTCCTGCCATGCACTGATCTGGATCTGGTTTGTACCGGGTCTGGATTTGAGACTGATTTGCCAGGGGATTCTGTCATGGTGCGTGCATGACTGTTCGTTTATCTTGGATAAACTAATGAAACCATGAAGAACCCAACACCCAGCAGAAAAATTGGGAGCCTTTCTTGAACCCTCTGCAAATCATGTTTAGAAATTTAAAATGTCCTACAAATGCAAATCATGTGCCCTTTCAATGCCATTCCCAAACAGACTTGCAGCATCATAAACATATTGGTGTCACCTTCAATTTCCCTCATTATATATAGCTCTGTAACTCTTCGTTTTATATATTTTACCTCTATATAGCTTGGTGCCACGGAACAGATTTAACAGTTTTATTTTAGCTTGTGTTTTTAATGTGGAAGTTTAACATTTTTATATTTTCCACAACAAGTTTAGGGTATAAGCTTTGAATTAAACTTAAAATACTTATATACAGAATTATATTTAAATTTCAAGACTTTTTAATTTATTAATATAATATCTATGTTAAAAATTTAATATTATGTAATTTATTGTAATATATAAATTTTGAATTTAACTTTCATGGCAATTTTGTGATTTAGATGCATGTTATGTGATATTCTAAATTGTTTTTCAATTTAGATTGTAAATACATGTATGTATATGATTTTTATATGTTTTTGCACAGAAAAACCCAAAATGAAACCAAACCCCAATTTTTTTTTACAGAAACTGTAGACTGAACCATTGAACCTGAACCAGGATTAGTAAATTTTGTTAATTTCTCTTGTAGGTAATTGTTTTCAAGAACTCTAGAAGATTTCCTACAAGCTAGATGTAAAAGATTTTTTTAAGCAAATCTAGAAGATTTCCTGCTTTTTTTCGTACCATTTCTATTTTCTGTTGCCATTACTCTGCTATATGAAAAGTTTATTTGCCCTTTTTCTTCACTTGATTAATAGTGAAACTGTGTTGTTTGCATTCTTCTAGATTCAGATAGTCCTTTTCTGTCTTTTTTTGGAGTTGACTTAGACAACATTGTCTGTATCGTCAACAGTAGCACTATTTTAATATGGCGTGGTAGGTCCTCACTTACTTGTATAATTTTACTGTTCCTAAGAAACAGGTCTCCTCACCTGGAGCAATCCACTGTGTTTTTCTCTCCCTGTGATGTCTAATAATGTTTCCTTAGGAAATGTTCATGTGCCGCAAGCAACCTCTAATGAGATTGTAATCTCAATACATCAATGCATAGTCACGGTAGGCATTGGAGGAATCCATCCCTTTCTCTATGAATGTAGACTACGTGGCATAAAAATTGTACAGCATCAAATGTGCAAATCTCTTAGTACAAGTGCAGAGCAATTCTTCCCAGTTGGTGTTGTGCAGTTTTTGGATCAAGCTTGTGAAGCATTACTGGGGACAAGGAAAGGAATTTCATATTTTCCAATATATCCATTCTCATGATATAAAACAAATTCTTTAACATCATTGTTTCGATGTTGAGTCTATTATAATGTTACAAAGCAGAACTTTATAATTTTCTTTATTGCTCTACAGTTAGATAGACATAGGCTGGATTGAATTTTTTTTTAATTGGATCTTTATCATCCTTGGACAAAAATTCTTCGGCCAAGTTAGGGTGATTTAAGTTTGGTTGTCCTTTGAAAGTTCAATTTGGCTGGTGAAAGCAGAATATTCACAGCTGTCTGGCCTGTTTGAGTGAGTCTCGCTCCAATTGATTGATACCACAATGGAGAAACGTTAGGGCAACTCAGCAAAAAGATATCTTCTTTTGACTTGAGAATCTTTTGGGGTAACTTTGTTGAAGGTCCATGAAGATGAAAGCAGCTTAGCAGCTTAATCGATGACCTAGAGAAAGTTATTGCCTTTGCTCTATGCATATAAATTTTTAAGATCCTCTAATCATTAAAGGCAACAGGAGTTTTGTAACTTATTTGCGCCTCTAAATGCCTCGTATTCTATGACAGGGTCGTTGCTTATGAAATCCTTATTGATATTTGGAAGAAAAAATTGGAATGCCCAATGTGTTGTTTGTGTTAAGGTTTTGGGATCATTGCAAATGTAATAGCACTCTCTGATTGTATGTGTTTTCCAAATGCAACAATCTCTTGCATTTATATTGAGAATGAGCCAAGAAGAGACATGTCCCTTCATGAGACATGTCTATTCATTAATATGTAATTAATATAATGACAATTATATATATATATATAGACACACACACATATATATATAATATCTCTTGAGTATTATATTAATTTCTCTAATATATATATATATATATATATATATATATATATATATATAAGGATATATATATACATCTATATATACTAAATATATATATACATATCTTCACTAGTATTGACTCATAGTGTTTATTCAACTGAAGCTACAAAACATCAACACTCCCTCTTAGCTAGGGAGGATAAATCAATCCAATGTCAACACTTAAGACACTTGACAACATCAATCATATGATGTAAGAAATAAAGGCATCATCCTCAAGATGTAATCAATAGAAACATAGTCTCAATATGTGGATTGCCTTCATCGACGATTCTATCCACAAGTTCTCAGGTCGATTGCCTCCATCGGCGATTCTATCCACAAGCTCTTGAGTATTGGCCTATCAGAATGTCAACATATGACATTCACCAAATGCTCTGAGTATTGGCCTATCAGAACATCAACATATGATATTCACAAAGTACTCAATAAGGTACTTGCCTGGAGAATATCAACACATGATATTCACCAAATACCTATCATATATTTATACAAACAACTCATAGACCGTCAATGACATCTAACACTTAGTTGTTGATTTACAAGATATATCTATGCAAACAACTTATAGACCATCAATATAATGACATCTAACACTTATAGTTGTTGCTTTACAAGATGTATCTATACAAGCAACTTATAGACCATCAATTTAATGACATCTAACACTTAGTTGTTGCTTTACAAGATATATTTATGCAAACAACTCATAGACTGTCAACTTAATGACATCTAACAATTAGTTGTCGCATTAATTCATCATGATCTGTTTCAACATTATAAATAATGTATATCATGATTTAAGTTATTGTAAGATTGCCACCTTCCAATAACTTCTGCAAATACAAGTGATAATCATTTGGAAGTCGTCACTTCCTCATGATTTACACAGGGGGCAGACCCATTAAAAACATTCATGATTCATTAGTATCATAATGAATTATATCAAGTTTACCTCAGAAGTGTTTCACCTTCAATAGTTAACTCCCTCTCAATCAATATGATCAAGATTGCCACAAGTTGACTGAACCATCTTCTCCCTCTAAAGCTCAAGTTTATCAACTTCTTGACCTCTTTGAAATGTCAATCTCCCTTTGCATCTAGTCTCAATCATCAATTCATTTGCAAGCATCAAGTTCTTTCTCCCTTGAATGCAATTATCTTGTACTTATGTCCTAAAGCTTTTATAAAAGTATTTCATTCTGTAATGTGAGCCCATATAGAAAATATCATGCAAATTCACAGAATGATGTCATCATTCCCAAACATTACTATAATTCTTCACATGAACTATATTTAATATCCAAAGGTTCTATACACTATCATAATCTTCAATCTTATTAGATCTCCCTTCAAGTGGTTAGGTTTTTAAAGAAGGAACCTCGCTCTTTTTCAGATGTTTTTTCATAGACCCGTACATAGTTGGTCATAACTTTTGAACCTGGAATTTTCTCTTCAATCGCTCCAATGAGATTCTTGTAAATTTGTTTATCACCAACATATCCGAAATTTAGCAAAATCCAACGGTGCATTTGTGAGATATGATCCTCGTACCGAGATTGTATTTTCTGAGACAGTCACACATTCACCATCAATAAACTACCCTCTTACATTTGCAACCTGGCTCTAATACCATGTTAAGGTTCTAGGATCATTGCAAATGTATTAGCACTATCTGATTGTATGTGTTTTCCAAATGCAACAATCTCTTGCATTTATAATGAGAATGAGCCAAGAAGAGACATGTCCCTTCATGAGACATGTCTATTCATTAATATGTAATTAATATAATGACAATTATGATTATATATATATATATATATATATATATATATATATATACATATATATATAATATCTCTTGAGTATTATATTAGTTTCTCTAATATTTACATAATAATAAATATATATATATATATTTAAGTTTATATATACATCTCATATATATATACTAAATATATATATGCATATCTTTACTAGTATTGATTCATAGTGTTTATTTGACTGAAGCAACAAAACATCAACAGTTTGTAATAATAGTTTCTTCTGCAGCAATTTATACAGTTATGTAGAACTGTATAGGATTTATGTTTTGTTCTTTTCTAGTATTTTGAAATGTCTCAAATATCCTGTTGGGTGTCCTGAGGAGAATAGTAAATTTTTTTCTCAATTTCTTGAAAATCTTGCATAGGATTAGCTATAGCTCTCACAATGTTGATAAGAAGTGTTTTAGGAGTGCATGTTTCTTTTTGCAGCTTGTTTGCAAATTTCTTCTGGTTTGGAAATCTTCTAACTTTATATGCACTCTGCGCAGGAATAAGATCACAATAGGGAAGACTGGTGCTATTGAGATTCTTGTAGATCTTTTGGAGTCAAAAAATGCTCACTTGAAGGAACATGCTGCTGCAGCAATACTGACACTTTCAGCCTCTTCTGTCAACAAGCCAATTATTGGATCCTCTGGAGCTACTCAACTTCTGGTAGAATTACTCACCATAGGTACCCATCAAGGAAAGATGGATGCAGTCATGGCACTTTACAACCTTTCGACATACCCAGACAATTTAGCAGTCATTCTTGCTGCTGAGCCTGTACCAGCTTTGATAGCATTGCTGAAAGAGTACAGGAAATCTTCCAGAGTTGCTGAAAAAATCAGTGCTTTGCTAGAATCACTATCAGCTTTGGAAGAAGGCAGGACATGCATTTTGAAGGAGGAAGGAGGAATCCTTACACTTGTGGAAGTGATAGAAGATGGATCCTTGCAAAGCAGAGAACATGCTGTTGGAGCTCTTCTGACAATGTGTGAAAGCAATAAGTACAATTATAGGGAAGCCATCCTTAAAGAGGGAGTTATTCCAGGACTTTTTGAGCTTATCATTCAGGGCACACCTAAAGCCCAGGAAAGGGCTCGTGCCCTTTTACAGGCTCTACGAGAACTTGAACAAAATTGACCCAGCATCTATTGCACTTGAGAATATTGTCTATGATCATGTTGATGATATGGAGAAAGGATCTGAAGCTGCTAGGAAGCTGTTCACAGAAATGGTTCAAGCAAGCATGGAACAGGGCATGGATCATCATTTAAAACAGAATGCACTAGTTTGTTTGCCATCAGAGTTTACATAAACAAATAGCTTAGCTAAAGTGCCCTCGATGTAGCATACAATGCTTAGATGCTTAGCAATAAATGTGGAATGGTTTTCAATTTGAAGAGTAGATTTTTTTTGCCAGTCCAGGCCATTCTGTGGTATCGGGTGACTGGTTAGGAATTGTATCAAGTTGTTTACTTAGGAGTTTTATAGACTCACTTATATGTTTCAAACACTGTATTGCATAACTGGCTGAATTTAAAGAAGGGCAAAGAAATTCAAATATGAATGAAACTCTTTTTCTATCAAGGAAGATAGCAGAATTCACTTGAAGATCTTTTGAGTTGTTACTTCTCCTCTATGAGTCTATAGCATATAATTGAATATCAGTTTTTGTGTATTCTGTCTATACATGTGTTGATCAGTTTTAGGTCCAAAAAATGTGTGTTTAAAATTGGCTCTTAATTTTAAATAGCCTGAAGAACAGAATTCAAGTTTTTACTTTTAACTAGTTAGAATCTAGATTCTTCATCAGGCTCCAGGTTGAATTAGTCTATATGCAATTTTGGCAGAATTAGCCTGCAGAACAGGATTCAAGTTTTTACTTTTAACTAGTTAGAGTCTAGATCCTTCATCAGGTTCCAGGTTGGATTAGTCTATATGCAATTTTGGCAGAATTAATATGCTGAGATGCGATATATAATGGAAGCCAAGGTGGTGGCATTTACCCGAGGTTGAAATTATTTTGGTGATGCTGACAAAGTTGCCTAAAGTAGAAGCATAGCCATCTGAGTTTTATGTTTAAGAAACTCCATACTAATGGGCCACACACCCAGCCAAGCCTAATGCTACACATCAGATTTGAACCTCTACCGCTCTAGAGTAATTGCTCCAACCTACCACTCCACTAAACACCAGTGGAATCTATTAGACATTCCGAATATTAAATGAAGTTAAATTAGTCTCTATATCCAGAAACAGAGAATATTATTTAGTCCTGAATTAGCGTAATACATATCTGATATAGTGGGCATATAAGTTTATGATTATAGGATAAAACAGATTTTGAAGGGACCCGAGACCTTTTTTACAAAATGCTGTCACCAACAGACAGATAACACAGCAAAACCAAAGTTGACAAAAAGATTTTATCCATATTTTTCAATGACAAAAAGACTTAATCCATATTTTTCAAGACATCAGCAACTTCAATTTCCAAATGGGCATATAAATTATTTAAGCAGTAGTTTTTGTAAACATCTCTGTAACAGCTCACATAAATTGTATTGCTTATTTTCACTATATAAAAGAAGGTATTTACATTATGAAGAAATAAACAGAAATTCCAGGAGTTGTATACATTGAGCCTGTTGTTATATCTATTATAAAACTCTTGAAGGCCTCGTGACAATCATGTAATTGGAGCTGATATAAACAAACAATATTAGAAGCTGAAAGAAGTGCTTGCTAATGCTTTACACTTCCGAGCTTTATATTTAAATGTTTCTTCTTAATCTCATATCTTGTAACCGCTGACTCTTTTCAGGCTGTGTTGAGGGGTCCATCTATTTCCTTCAGGTGATTTTACAAGCCTTATAATACAATCATACAATGTAATATTTGTACTAATGATAATTATCAACCATGGCTGAAGAAATGATGTCCTTGGTAGAATATGGTAGCTTTAAAAGTATGATATATCAATGTAGAGAATATGCAAATTTTGTGCATACTTGCCACGTTAATTAGTTAGCATCACAACATGAGTGTCGTTAAAAATGCAAAGCATGATTTTCAAAGAAAACAAGCTACGTGGAAATATATGTTGACTCAATCATCTGTTGACACAACCAATAAAATAATCGACCACAGCTAGTATGATATATTTAAATTTTTAAATTTTTTGATTCGTAAAAGGTCGAAGCCAAGAATTTTATTAATTATAAAAAAGTGTTACAAAAAACCCTGCACAATGCAGGGGCTGGTAGGAAAGAGCGGGGTTGATAAAACCTCCAGCCTTGCCTAGGACCGTAATCCGGATTCTGATACATGATGTTTTAAGAGGGTCTTCCCTCCTATTACAAATTTATTTGATAAAATAGAACACAAATTCAATTATTTGATCCTCCTTATCCTTGACTGAAGTAACTAGTGTTTTGTTATTTTTTGCACCAGACAGAGATGGAGAGTCTCTTTTTGGTATAAAATTCTACTCTTACTGAGATCCTAACTTATCAATCCTAGAATCTTTACATTTGTAGATTAGAACATAATTACTAATATATGAGCTTGACTTTCTAGCAAAAATACGCAAGAGAGGTTTTCCTTTCGTGACTTTTGTGCCTGCATTACCTGTAACAACTCAAATTCTTGGCTAAGATCCTCATTAGTATGTTCAAAACCATTCTATGACTCAACACTGATTCTCAAACTTTCTACTAATAATAAAGTATGAATTTTATTGTTACCCTTTCCAAGTATGGCTCGGAATGGGAAATGAGCTCTTTTTAACTACTCCAAACCTGCAGAAATATGCTAAATACCTTTTCTAATAACGGTTAGCTGATAGGTTATCCATAGATGACTTCATTTAAATTGAAGAGATAAGATTCAAATGAAAACAAATCTTGTCATACATTATCATTAGAATTAATCCAATAACATTCTTAGCCAAGAGAATATGATTAAACTACTAGTTTTTAACTAACCTTACTTATTATGTAATCTTAGAATAATTTGCTATTCCAAGTCATTCTTAGCATTAGGATAGAGAAGTCATAAGAGAAATTTGAAGTTAATAAGACTAGAAGTAGGAAATGTTTCCCAATTTTACAAGAAATTTTCTGAACACTTCTCTCCATCTTATAAGCATGCCTAATAACATAGGATGATTAGCAATTAGGTTTAACCATTGATCTAAGGGTATGAGGGATCCTCTGATTAATAGATTAAATCAGTGAAAGACTATCGAGAGACGATATAGTTACTGTGGCTCTATTAATTGTTAATAACCATGTTACTGTCTACAATTGTACCTTAAATGTTTAGGATTCAACAATTTAATACCCCATACGAGAACACGTTTGTATGTATACCTATATACAATGTATAAGAAACATGCTTGAATAAATAATATTTAAGCCTATCCAATGCAAAGTAAATTGATCTGAATTTAACTTATAACATATTTATGGAACCGAAAGAAGTAAAAATATTACTTTTACTGCTTGCCACAAACCAAAACGAATAATTTCCTATGAAGAAGAGAAACTTACCTCCTCTACTAAAAAATGAAGACCGAAGACATGATGCTATTTTGCAGATTCCTCCCCTGAAGTTAACACATAAATCATTTTTGTGTTGACTTCAAGACAAGAGATCCACAAACATAAATCCACAACCATATATTTTCAAACTAACTTAGCATCTATTAGATAATTTAAAGCCTATTATATTATCAGAAATGAAAACAGAGGATTTCTACAGAGAATGGAATTAGATGGATATGCCACAAAATGAACTAAAATTCAGATAATTAGCTTGACAACAATCTCTCTAGCATGGCCTGGAATGCCTGGGGATAACATTATTCCATCATTAAAGGAAATTTTAAGGATCTCCTGTTGCATTGAGGATTGATAAAGGCAGCAACAAGTTAACAAAGAGATTTTAACCTTTAATAATATTCAATTTTGAAGTATATCTGACCTTTATCCATAACTAGATACCATTATGTTAATTTCAGGGCCAAGACCTTATTATAGATAATTCCTTTCTTTACTTGCTTTGAAAGAGTAGTAGTAAGAGAATCTTATTGCCACTTGCCTGAATTTGTCAGAGATATTCTTTTACCGAGAGGCTAGAGGAGAGAGATTCTAATTTGTTCCATAATCAGACTATAGAGCTATACCATATCAAAATAACAAATGATACCTTACCCTATGTCAAAAAATGCTTCAAATCACAATAGAAAGGCTTTAAGAAATTTTTATTTGCAACATGTCATGAAATCTAGCTATATAAGACAAACTATCTGATAGTAAATTCTTATGTCTAAGCTTAGACAAATCTTGTAAAGATGAGAGAGATTTTCACTTACTTTGAGAAAGGCTAAATAAACATAGTATTTTTAACCTTGAAACATTATGTATTTGCAATAGGGATAAAAATAAGATTATGAATAAAATCATAAAAGAAAACCTATATACACATCTATATGAATATATACATCTATATGGATGAGTATTTAGATATATATATATATATATATATATATATATATATATATATATATATATATATATATATATATATATATATATATATATATATATATAAATAAGAAAAATAAGCAAGAAATATCTTAAATCATTACTAACTCTATTGAATTATGAAATATATGTCATATCTTAATTTACTCTCTTAGGTCGCATGAGGGGGCAACTCATGTTATAAGTCTGTCACCATCTTTAAATAAAAAATAGTTTTACACTAAAGGCCAAATGTAATACTACTGCTGATACTAAGGGCTTAGAATAGAGAATCCTTGAATATATAGGTGTGTGTGTGTGTGTGTGTATATATATATATATATATATATATATATATATATATATATATATATATATATATATATATATATATAGCATTATACTCGCAACTGATTAAATAAACAAAAAATACTTTCCAAATAGATATAGAAGATCTTGAATACTTGAAAAACTTTATTCTAGCCCGATTATAACAAAATTATTGAGATAATCCCTGATAGATATAATTAGAGATGAGAAATTATATCGTCCAAAACAGAGATTAAGAGAATGCTAAAGAATCTCGACATAAAATATTCGAGACAAGGAGACTAACAGTCTATACTTCTTATTTTATTCTTGGTCTTCGTTCTTGAATCTTCTGAATCATTGATTCTTTGTTTCTTCTTCTCACTATGGCCCCCTTCTTCTAGCCAGATTTCAACTAGATTTTCTGACTCAGATTCAGAGAAACAATCCATATTTGTGTCTCCCACCTCATCGCTGTGCCAATAGTCATAGAACCAACTTTCCACTGATGCTTGCTTAATATGCATGTATATCAGTAAGAATTCAATATTTTGTTTGATGATGGGCTCTCTTTCATTGATTGCATTGAGATCCTCGAATACCACAATAGGATTGGTTGGAACCTGTCTCCCCTTGATTGAAGGTATGTCATAGAATCAGGGTCTTGTGATGGTTAAGTCCTCTCTAATGTTTTGAAGAATCTTGTCCAGGTTTCCTATAAATCTATGTTTGAAAATTCTATAGCATAGCCTCCTAGTGTCATGTTTCTCAGTTCCCCAATATAGGACAATAGAAACATACATTGATGTAATATTAGTGAAAACTCTGTACCTATCATTATTTATTAAAAATTCTATCCCTAAAATGCGAAAGACAACTCTGAGAATGAGAGAATGATTGTCCAACATAATCATTTTAAGATGTTTGATAGATACCTCACCAACGAAAGCAATTTGGCTCCTTTTGCATATAAGTTTGATTGGGGTAGCCATGCTGGCAATGTTTAGTAAAAAGGCTGAGGTATTATTAATTTGTTACAATTTATTGTATATATATAATAAAGAGAGGGGAGAGAGGTGCTTCCTCTTCCATCTACTACATGTATGAATTACGAGACGGTTGAAGGGCTTTGTCTGTATGTATTCTTACAATTCTGTTCGGAGAATCAAATATGAAATACAAGAAATAATTAAAGAACTATACACTTCATTTTCTACTATTAATCTCTAAATACTTAAGGGTTCCTTCCTATAAGATTTTGTTAATTTTCGCTAATTGTTAAACAATAAACTTTCCTTATATGACAAATGTAGTGAATCTTATATAACTCTAATTTTTATATATAGTTTTGGTTCTTTCTATCATTTTACACAACCCCAATTTCTTGTATCCATAATGATCCTCCAAGTATTCGTCTTATGGAACCCTATTCAAACACACTGAAGGTCCATATTGTCTATTTGAGGATTGGCATTGCCTATACATTAAACTGGACAAAAAACTTAATAGGGACCTTGAGAAACCTGAAAATGAGGGCTCAAAGAGGAGAAAGATCCCATTGCAACTGATATACCTCTATGGGCTGAAAGAGAGCTAGATATAATGAGGGTATACTTTCATAGTTCTCCCCCTAGAGGACATTGAAGGTCTAAGATATCCTTAATTAAATAAATTGTCTTAGACTGAGGTAAATCCTAAGATGGAACAGTCAGAAAGCTCCAAATTTTGGGACCAAGAGTAAAAGAGTTTAGAGGAAGTCTAACAGTTTCGTATGCTTAACAAATATGCTTACTAGACTACCTAGAGAGTTACTAATCTATATATGTTAAAGCACATAACTTAATATAAACCAATTTAACAAAAACTTAAAACACTTTCCAACCATTTTATGAAATATTTATTATCTTCTTGCTAAATAAGTACATGAGTCCAGTATCTGAGTTTCTCAATTTTTCATAGACAAAAGATGCTCTACTATCATATCTATTCGAGTTCAAAAGTAACTATTTAAAGTTTTCCTTTTGCTATATTCCTTCTTACTATATATCAGTACTACCCTTTAATCTTTGTTTATCATGCTATAGCTCCATGCTTCTCCATTCCTTCGTAGAATGACTATTTCCTCTTCACTCGCGTCGGCTGGGTTTTTCCTCGAGCTTTTCCTCACAGAGGGAGCAACTATCCTGACATTATTAATCTCATCTTCGTCAAGTTCCTCCGGTATGTCAAAACCTTCAGCGCGCCAATAATTCAACACCCCTTCAAGTTCTACTTGTTCCTTGAGCATTGTAGTTATCAGAAAGTCCAAGTTATGCCTCATCACAGGCCAACTCTTGTCAAATTTTCCCTCGTCCTTAAAAAATAGCATTGGAAAATGCTAAAAGTTTGGGATGGAAGGTAATTCCACCAATGTTGTTTTCATATATATTTCTAGATAAGGGATAGTCAAGTTCTTGTCTATGCCATATGTCATTTTTTCCAAATTGGCCAAGAAATCCTTCTTAAATATTTCCCTGGCAGCCGCTATAATCTTTTCCTTTTCCACTCCATTGAATGATGCCAATGCTATAAACAACCCAACTATATGGCCATTGACACGAACAGTGAACTCGTTATCGAAATTGTCATCCCCTAATCCTTTTTCTAGGGCCTTGCGAACAAAATCCGAGAGAGGATTGAGAATACCATTCCATCTCTCTAGTTTGATATGGCCCCTAAATGCCATTTGCATGTTCTCTTTCAGGTGGAAGGTTAAAATTCTAGATTCCATTCTTAGCTTTGTTAGAAAATTTATGACAAGATAACTTCTGATCCAAACTTCAATGCATATTTAATCTCCTTTACTCGCATTGATCACTAATTGATCATATTGAGGTAACTTGATCCCACGCGAGACCTGTCCTTCTTTAATATATCATCACCTCATCATCACTCCTGTACTTTGAAGGATGTGGATTGATTGACAGCTAAAGGGTACTTGCTTAAGACTCTTCTAGATATGATCAAAATAGAGATTTTCTATACTCTCGGAAAGAGAAGAGGGCATCGGAGTCATGATTCCTAAAATAATCAATTTATTACTAAACGCCATGAGTGGGGGCTCTTTTTTATGATTTTTCAAGAATCTCATTGATTCAGAGATAGTTCCTGGATTTCGATTAATCCTACTAATTATTACCTAATTATTATATCAACTCTTTTCCTATTTTAAAAACAATGATATATTAACTTAATTGCTAACTTCTACTTTATTAGATTGCTGACCTAATACTAAGGAGATGAACTTATAAGTTCCTCTCCTAAAATTTGCTAATCCTTGAACAACTAAGGGCCAACTAAGTCCCTTCTAACCTAAGAGACCTGAAAACTGCCTAGTTGCATAATAAATCTAATATCTATGCCTCTATTGAGGGATTATAGTTAAGTCTTCTATAACCTAAACTCTTACTCTTTCTAGCTAAATCTATTGATTGAAGGTTTCTTTGTCAAGAAATTAGTCATTGTATCCCGCTACTAATCTATATTAATTTGTTTGTTGTTAACACCTTCCACACCCCTATTAGCTAATTGGTCTGCTACCTTATTCCCTTCTCTATATATATGGTTCAAAGTAAAGTTTGGAATGGTTAATAAGGTTTCCTTTATTTTCTCAACTACACCATTCAAATGCCAATTTTGAGTTGTTCCTCTTCTAACCGCATTAATGACTAAGGAGAAGTCCCCTTCAATTTCTATATGGTCCAATTTAAGTCTCTTGCAAAGATTTAACCCTTCGAATAAAGCCCTAAGTTCTGCTACATTGTTTGTTTCTTGTCCCAGATATATAGATTTGCTAACAATCTTACTACCTTTCTAGTCGTGGATACAATATCCAATGCCTACTTCCCTTGGATTACCTTTCGAAGCCCCATCAAAATTGAGTTTGAACCAACCTTCAGCTTGCGGCTTCCATATATAGTTAGCCCTTTTCAGTTTAGTTTCCTCCCCACTGCTTCCTATGAAGGATGGAATCTTCAACCCAAACCAATTTTTCCTAAGATAACTATCACTAATCGAAAAGGATCTGTCTTTCTTTCCTAGCAAATTTCTTCTATTTACCACCTCCACAATGCATGCTTCCACTTTCGATAGAAATTGATCCATACTTAACCTAGCATTTTTAAATAGCCTTCTATTCCTTTCCTTCCATATTTCCAAATAAGCATCGAGGGAGCTATTTTCCAAATTTTACCAAAATGGTCATTATTGGCCTTCCTTGGCCAAATCTTAAATAAACCTATAATCACCTAAAAATGGACAAAGGCAATTTAACGATAATTCAAAGCAAATGAAGTGAAATCAAAGCAAATCAAGGACATAATTGAATCAATTCAATCACGATGCATAATTAGCCAATCAAAACGAAAATCAAATTCTAAATCAAGACCAATCAAAATTGAGAGCATTTTAATCAAGTGCAATCAAATCAAAGTAAAATTAATTTAATTAATTGTATAGTCTTGGATTAAATTAAATTCAACCCATTCAAGGAGTGCATGGCTAAAGAAAATCAATTAAATCAATTAATTAAAATCAATTACTCTCAACAAACCAAAAAGGGAGGAAAATCAATCAACCAATGAGATTAAAAGAAAGACACTCACATGAATCAAGCCAAATTGAATCTCAATCGCTCAAAGTGAAAGAGAATCTCAGTCATCCATCTTGTCTACTTGTCCCAAGCTTTGAGGACACAAACTTTGCTTTGTCTTCAAAGGGTGGAACCAAACCTTAACCCCAACTCAACCATGATCAAATGCAACCACACCCCCTCACATTGGGAAAATCTATAAAAGGAAGGCTAAAATCCTTCATAATTCATCAACCACCTATCTGAGAATTGCATCAAACCTCTTGCAATTTGAATTTAGAAAGCATTTTGAGAGCAATTTTAGCATTTCATATTGATAATTGTTAGCATTTGCATTGTTTTATCATTATCATTCTCATATTAGAGCTGTCATTAGTGAGCTTGCTGAGAGCTTCATTATTCATTCTAATTAGAGAGCCATAGGATGCTCAATTAGTCTTTGATATTGTGAGATATTTGCTCAATTGTGGTTGTATTTAGTTCTTATTTCATTTATTTGTCATTGATTAACCCTAATTCTATGAAGATACATTTATTTGTATACAAAATGGCGCCCACCGTGGGGCTCTAAGCCTCAATTTATCAATCTTATCATTTAGATAATTTTTGTATGCTTGCATTTTCTATTTTCCATGGAATTTTTGTAGGAAACAGGTGAAGTGTCGCCTACAGAACATTCAGTCACACCTGTAATAGATTTAATGACGCCTACAGACTCTGTATCGATGCCTATTCACTGAATACTCACGCTTGGTGATACATTCTGATGCTGTCTTAAACATTCTGTTATCGCCTCAGAGAAAAGAATTCACGCCTCTATGATAAAGTGTGCTAGCCTTTGCACAAAACAGTCACGTGTATGAGCCAAGAAGTGTCGCGCATCAACAATCTGTTATTGCCTGTTGTAAAGCTTTGCTACGCAATTGGTTAAATCACTCACGCTTGCGAACTTTTATCTTACGCTTTGCATTAATTCATTCTCGCTTTGAGTTAATTCATAGTCACCTTGACTATTTTTAATTACGCTTTGAAGTAATTTTCTTACACCTATTAAGTTTTCAGTGTCGCATGGTGGAAGGTTTAGTGTCACCTAAGAATAGTTAATTCACACTTAAGAGAAATTTACTGTCGCTTATTTGCTGGACAATGTCGCTTGAAGATTTTTGTCTTAATTTGTCAGCAGATTGATAAATTCGGATTTCTAATTCTCTGTTTCTGTGCTTTGACAGGAAATGCCCAGACATCCAAAGGTACAGAAGCCAGAATCCAGATACAATCAAGAGGAAAAGATAATTGCAAAAAGGATTAAGAAGGAGAATCAAGCACATCTCAAAGTTGTCCTTGAGCAAACACAAGATGAAGACAGTCAGGTATATCAGAAATACCTTGATATAGTTGATGCTTATAAAAGAAAATTTGTGTCTCTTAATTAGATCTTTAGTCCTTAAATTCTTTTTGAAGATTTACAATTAAAAGTGATCAAAGTTCTTTACATAAATCTTTGTTTTGTCAGTTCTATTGTGGTTTCCCCTCACTTTGTTTGGTGGTGTTGACTAACTTGATGGAGTTTAAGCACATTGGATGGAGCTATGCCTAAGGTGAGTTGAAAAATTGCAAAAAGAAAATATTCTTAAAAATTCCCCTAGCTTTATGCTAGCTACGAACAAGGTATTCATCTATTCAAGCTTGCATTTGCTTAGATTGTGGCATTTCATTTGATATAAGCTGTGGATAAAGTAGGAAATGAATTTCACACTTCAATTATAAGAATCCCCTTGTTAAGGGATTGAAAAAGAACAAATGTGTATTTGATTGTGTGGAACAAAGGAAGACAATAGGGATATGCTCTTCACTCTTTGAGTGGATCAAACTCCCAAACTTGTCCTACTAAGTTCATTTCTTGCTTTACATGTACATGCTAGAAATTTAGTGGGCTTGCCTCCCAAATTTGCCTTAGCAAGGCTAGTGAGAGGGACAGCCCAAAGTGGGATACACTTGCTTTCACCGTGAGAATCCGACCCACTATAAAATGAAACGCATGTATCCTTAATGGGGTTCATGACAAACGGATCTTAATTTCTCGAACTTCCTCTAGTAGTCCTCACAGATTGCGCAAAATTGTACCTTGGTGCGTGTGGGAAACCCCTTAACATACTTGGGGGATGAGAGATTGAAATCTATTTGAATGGAATACTTACTAAAACCTTGATAAAGTAGCAAAGACCACCTTGTAGAGCCATGTTTACGAACCAAATTGTGCTAAGGTAGGTGCTTGAATTGCTTTCTTGTGAAAAACCCGTGACAACGTTCTATACATCAAACATTTGTGTTTAAAGGGTAAAAGAGACAAGTGAATGTGTGGTTGTTGTGTTTGCAAATACATAAACAAGTGAGAGATATCCATTGAAAATCATCTTATCTTTTAAATCTCTTCAATAATAAAATCAACAACTCTAAATATCAAGGATCATTCCAAAAATGAACCATTGTTGGATGTCAGTTTCCACGCAATCCCAAGCATATAGAGTATCCTTACAAGGCGATAGCATTCTTGTGGAAAGAAAAGAAGATGAAATTGAGTACCAAAGTGCATTTCAAGGTCACAACCAAGAGGACCTTTTTCCAAACCTATTTGAACAAAACCTTGACGACTTGGATAGGAATTCAACATCCCATAATTTTCAACAAGGAAATATCAATAACACCAACCAAGATCCAATGGGTATGCTTGAAGAAAGAGTTGACAAGGCTGCCCAAGATCTAGACTTCTTAGAAGTTATGGAGAAATTAATAGATAGGGATAGGGAGAACTTTTTCCTAAACCTAGCACATAAGGGAGTAAAGCTTCCTCATGACTTTGATATAGACCAGCTTAAGAAAAACCAGCAACCAGAGGATCCAATGAGCACTATGACTAAGAAAATCAAGGCCTTACAAGAGCAAATAGATACCCTAAAGAAGGTGGCTGAACCTAAAGCCTTCTCAATTGAAGCTTTATGTCCTTTTCCATTCGACAAAAGCCTAGTTATGGTGTCATTTCCCTTCAACACCGTTTTTCCTAAATACGCTAAATACATGGGTAAAATAGACCCACAAGATCACTTAAGGGAATTTTGTGCCCTAAGTATAGAGTTCATGCATAATGATACGTACCTAATGAGACTCTTTCCTAGAAGCTTAGGAGGACCCGCAATGGAGTGGTTTTCAAAACTACCCCAAGGAATCAAGACTTTTGAGGAGTTGGCCTCAAAGTTTATAACCCATTACTCTTACAACATTGAGCATGAGATCACGATGCTCAAGTTATGTGATACCAAGCAAAAAGATGGAGAGTCCTTCCTAGGATTCTTACAAAGGTGGAGGAATGTTTTCGCAAGGTATCCACAAACTATCCCCGAGAAAGAGAAGATGGATATTTTCACCAATAACTTGACCACGGAAATGAACTATCGATTACAACTTCAATGTCCTCCAACATTTGACAAACTTATTGAAAATGGAGTTAAGATTGAAGATGCTTTGGTCAAAAGAGGGGAGATTAAGTTATTTAAAGACAATAAATCTAACAACAACAACAACAACAACAACAACAATAACAATAATTATGTTCCTAAATATTTCAATCAAGGGTCCAACAATCACAATGATAAATTGAAATCATGGAATAAAAGTAACAATAAAAATCTTTTGAATGATGGGGTTGTGGAGTCACACAACTTGAAGTCTACCCCTTTTATTCTACCATATGGAGCGAATTCTTCAAACAATGTCAACCAAGCAAATAAAGCCCCATATAATTCCAATAATTATAACAGCAATAATTCAAATACTTCCAACAATAAGACTTGGGATAAATCGAAATCAAACTCCAATTATAATAAAATGAAATTCACTCCCTTGGGAGAACCTTTGGAGAATGTACTAAAAACTTTGTTGGCTAATCAAGTTATCACACTACCAGATATATCAAATTATGAACCTGAAGTCAAACCTCATTGGTGGAATGCATCTCATCATTGTGAATACCATCGGAAAAGAGGTCATCCAACCAACGAGTGCATGAAATTGAAGAATTTAGTACAAGATTTGATTAATAACAACATCATCCAAGTTGAAGGACCTCAAAACAATGAGGACCACACGGCCTATAAAAACCCTTTTTTGAATCATGAAAAGGGTGAGTCATCCAATGCGAATCAAAGTCAAAAGAAGGGTAATGAGAAAGTAAACTTTGCCCATACTTATGATAACACAATAAATACCATAAGTCAAGAAGATCAAAGCATAAATGTGGTTGTAATAAAAGGTAAATCAAGAGAAGCATCAGCAAATGTGGTCACTAGGGGGCAGGCATCGAAAATTGTCATATCTAATAATGCTCCAAAAGTGGTGATACCAAACCAAGCTTCCACATCATCATCAAAACAATATAACTTGGTTGATCAATTGAAAAAGACTCCCGCTCAAATCTCTATTCTTGAGCTACTCAAACTATCACCAATCCATAAGGATATTTTGGAAAAAGCCTTGTTGGAAACAAATGTGCCTCTAAATTGGGAGGTAGATAAGTTCCAAAACATGGTGGGGCATTTAATTGCACCTCATTGCCTATCATTCTCCGAGCAAGATGATATGTCTCTTAATCATCCCCAAAATTTTCCCTTACACATAGAGGTGTTGATCCACAAACATAGGGTAAAAAGAGTCCTTATAGATGGAGGTGCTGGCCTAAATATTTGTACCCTTAGCTTGGTAAAAGCCTTAGGTTTTATGAGGAGGCTATTGACCCAAAGAAAAAAAAACCATAAAAGCCTACGATGATGAAGAAAGAGCGTCAAGAGGATTCATAGTTTTGCTTATAAGAGTTGGTCCCATGCAAAAGGAGACCCTATGTCAAGTTTTGGACCTAAAATTGACTTATAATATTTTGGTAGGAAGGCCATGGATCCACGAAATGCAGGCCGTTCCTTCAACATATCACCAATACCTTAAGTTTCCATATCAAGGGCAAGAGATAATGGTAAGTGGAGACCTCAATCCCTTCCAATATTGTAATAACATCAAACCTATCAATGACTCATTGGTTCCACATAATGCTAAAGGGTCTACATCAAATCAAATGAAACAAGGTCAAAGTTTCAAGGATATTCCTTTATGGAAAGGAAAAGAAAATATGGAAGAAGAAATTGCTATTCAAGAAACTCCAAAACTCATTAACCAATCCACATCGACTAAAGGAAAAGAGAAGGTTAATGAGAATAACATTTTTAGTGAAGAAGAAAAAGAAGAATCTACCAAGGCTGTCACAAGATACCTTCAAGAAACCCAAAAAGCAAAAGAAGACTCCTTATCAAAAAAGGTTGTCCAAGTGTTCACCAAAGAAGCACACTACCAAAAGATGGATAAAATGATGAAAAACTTTGATCAACAATGCAAAATCAAATAGCAAGGAGTAGGCGAATACTCCTTATCAATGATGGATCTACCCTTATCCCCAAAATCCTTTGGAAACCCTTTGAAACTACCTCATAGGTATAATGATAACTTTGTGAGAGCAAGCACATCATCCGCCATGAATGAAGAAGACAATGAAATTTTGAATTGGCTATATAAAGATGAAGAATCAAGTGCCCATGCTAAACACATTCAAGATCCAACCATCCCTACACATCAATATGGCAAAGGGTTTGCAATCATGCAAAAAATGGGTTATAAAGGTCAAGGACCTTTAGGTACAAGGAATGAAGGGCTAATTGAACCCCTAGAGTCCACATGGCAAGATTCCAACCAAAAGATAGGTTTAGGATATCTTGAAGAAGGATATACACAAAAGCATTATCCCAAAGTATATGATCAAATACTCCAATTAGAATCTCATAGTGATGAGGATTCTAATGAATGGGAATGGGAGACTCTATCAAATGAGCCATGCCATGACAAAGGCATTGATGTTATTCATACATATGCATCTACCAAAAACAAAGGACTAATGGCTGAATCCACTTCAAATCAAGCATCTAGTTCTAGTCAAGAGATTCAAAATGATGTACCAACCATATTAATTAAAATAAATCAATGGGTAGGTGAGCTGCATGTTCCATCATGGAGACCTACTGTGGAAGAATCAAACGCTAGATTTAATCCGCACGATTTTTATCCAACGGAAACCATAGTGGAGTCTAGTGAGGAGGAGTTTGAACCTTCTTCTTTAGAACACTTAGAGGAAGCCCATGTCTGAGATTTTGAAGATACAATGTATGAACCTTCCAATAATGCCATAAACACTTTAAGCCCCATTGAGACAAATCCAAGCGTCGACCCATTAATTCTCATTTGGCCAGACCTAATTGAATGGGATGCCATTGAGCCCGATACATTGCCAACTTTATTGAATGACAACACGCTGTCCCGATACCTCAACGCGGTTGAACCTTCTTCTACTAAGGACTATCAAGAAGAAATGATCAAAGGGAGCATCCAAACTCTTAATCTAAGAAAAAATAAAAAAAAATAAAAAAATAGAAAAGGAAAAGAATCA
This sequence comes from Chamaecyparis obtusa, assembly GCA_027943335.1. Lineage (NCBI taxonomy): Eukaryota > Viridiplantae > Streptophyta > Pinopsida > Cupressales > Cupressaceae > Chamaecyparis > Chamaecyparis obtusa. Next base: position 236,226 of record BSBK01011082.1, on the reverse strand, counting down.
AGTGTTGAAAACCACTTTGTGGAAACATTAGATCCAAAACAAAAAAAAAAAGAAATAAAGGATGTTTCTAAAGGTGAAAACCCAACTGAGGCACCTTTGGAAGGGAGTTTGGATGTTCTACCAGACCACTATGAAGAAAGGTCTCCAATTCTAATTGAGCCAACAGAAAAGATAAACATTGGATCAGATACAGAGCCCAAGATTATTCACTTAGCATCATCCCTATCAAGTGAAGAAAGAATAAAATTCATTGAGTTCTTCAAAGAAAAGCAAGTCAACTTTGCTTGGTCTTATGATGATATGTTGGGTTTGGACCCGAACTTGATAATGTATCATCTTAATATAAAGGAAGGAGCTAAACCAGTCAAACAGAAACTAAGGAAAATGCACCCGCATATAGCCCTACTTGTCAAAGTAGAGTTAGAGAAGCTATTGAAGGTTGGATTCATAAGAGCCATTGATTATGCACAATGGATATCCAACATAGTGCCGGTATCCAAAGCGGATAAGTCTATCGGAATCTGCACAGATTTTAGAGACTTACATTTAGCATGTCCTAAAGATGACTTCCCATTACCAAGCATTGATGCTATTGTAGACTTAACAGCGGAACATTCCATGTTTTCACTCATGGATGGATTTAGTGGCTATAATCAGATCAAGATAGCCCCCGAAGATCAAGATAAAACTGCTTTTACATGTGCATGGGGTACATTTTGTTGGAATGTCATGCCTTTTGGCTTGAAAAATGCCGGAGCAACCTATCAAAGAGCAATGAGTACTATATTCCATGACATGATGCATAAATTCATGGAAGATTATGTTGATGACATTCTAGCTAAGTCACATTCAAGGAAAGAACATCTTCCCATATTGGCAAAGATTTTTTAAAGATTAGAGGAATTCAAAGTAAGACTTAACCCAAAGAAGTGTGCTTTTGGAGTCCAATCCGGCAAACTTCTAGGTTACATTGTATCCGCTAAAGGAATAGAGTTTGATCCTGCTAAAGTAAAGGCCATAATGGAAATGGAAGCACCCAAAATAGTTAGTCAAATGAGATCCCTACAAGGAAGAATACAATCCATTAGGAGATCCATCTCTCAATTGGCAGAAAAGTGCCACAATTTTAATCAATTGTTGCATAAAGACACTATATTCAAATGGGATACCAAGTGTGAAGAGGATTTCAATCTACTAAAGTACCTTATGAATCCACCAATATTGATGCCACCTATTAGAGGCAAACCTTTAATCTTGTATATTTCAGCAACAGAGAATTCATTGGGGGCACTCCTAGCACAAGAGGATGAGAATGGAAAAGAAAAGGCAATCTACTACATTAGTAGAACCTTAGTCAAATATGAGCTAAATTATACTTTCATGGAAAGAGCATGCTTGGCTGTAGTTTTTGCTTCACAAAAATTATGCCATTATATGTTAGCCCATAAAATAAGGCTCATTGCTAAAATTGACCCTTTGAAATATCTACTAAGAAAAACTGCATTAAATGGAAGGTTAGCAAAGTGGGTGATGATCCTAAGCGAATTTAATATAGAATATGTTGACAGAAAAGCAATTAAAGGGCAAGTCATAGCAGACCAATTAGCAGAGGCACCACTTCATGATGATCATCCTATACAAGTTGAATTCCTGGATTCAGAGATTGTGAAGGTTGAGGCAAAAACATGGTAGCTTTACTTTGATGGTTCTTACACTCACCATGGATCAGGAGCAGGCATACTTCTAATCACGCCTCAAGGATCTACTATACCTAAGTCATACAAATTGCTATTTCCATGTATAAATAATATAGCAAAATATGAAGCCTTGGTTATTGGAATCAAGCTGGCCTTAGAATGGAAAGTAACAGAACTAAAGGTATATGGAGATTCGCAATTAGTCATAAATCAAGTCAATGAAGAATATAATACTAAAGATGACAAATTGGTACCTTACAAAACAATGGTGGATAACCTCAAGAAGTATTTCATTATCATCACATTTGAACAAGTGTCAAGGGAAAAGAATAAAGCAGTGGATGCTATGGAAACTTTGGCCTCACTTTTACAGATGCCTGATCAGAGTGCTCGATATGAGTTCTTGGTAGAAGAAGCAACTCAACCCACGTATGATCCAACCCATCCTTATACCATTTGCCTACTTACTACAATTGAATCACCTTGGTATGGACCAATTTACACCTATTTGAAAGACCAAACCCTTCCTATCAACCAAACACGAAACCAAAAGAAGAGTTTCATTAGACAAGCCTCCAAGTACACTATAATTTCCAAAACATTGTATCGAAAAAGTCTTGACAGAATGCTCCTTAGGTGTTTAGAAGAGGAAGAATCAAACTTAGCCTCACGAGAAATTCACGAAGGAATTTGTGGATCACATTAAAATGGATTGTCTTTAGCTAAGAAACTTCTTAGGATAGGATATTTTTGGCCTACCATGGAAAAGATTCTTGTAACTTTGCAAAGACTTGTAAGAAATGTCAATTTCACGGAAATTTGATACATGTGCCAGTGCAAGAACTTCATCCAATGACCACACCTTGGCCATTCTACCAGTGGGGTCTAGATTTAATAGGAATGATACATCATCCATCTTCAAATGGGCATAAATTCATCATAACAGCCACAGAATACTTCACTAAGTGGGTGGAAGCTGTACCCTTATCAAGTTCAACAAGCAAATAGATATCCTTGTTTATCCTAAATCACATAATTTGTAGATATGGCGTACCTCATGCCATCATAATGAATAATGCAAGACATTTCAAGAACAAAGATATAATGGAGTTGTGTACCAAATTCCACATGATACATCATTCATCTTCAATCTATTATCCTCAAGGTAATGGACAAGCTGAAGCAACAAACAAAACCATATTGAAAATCTTGAAGAGAACGGTGGATAATTCTGGTAGGGATTGGAATATCAAGATAAACCCGACCTTGTGGGCTTATAGACAAGCATAAGGATGCCAACAGGGGCTACACCCTTCTCCTTAGTTTTTGGAACAGAAGCAGTATTGCCTTTGGAGGTAGAAATTCCATCATTAAGGATATCTATGCATGGTTTGATCAATGAAGAGAACTATAGGGTTGCTAGACTACAAGAACTAGAACTATTGGATGAAAAACAGAAAGAAGCCTTTGATCACTTGAAGGTGTATCAGAATAGAATGTCAAGATCTTACAATAAACATGTCAAGACAAGGACATTCCAAATAGGGGATCTAGTGTTAAGAGAAAATCCCAAGAACCAAGCAGAAAGGGAGAAGAAAGGAAAGTGGAAAGCCAACTGGTTAGGACCATTTCTTATTATGGAAGATTTTGGAACTGGCACATACAAGTTATCAGATTGTGAAGGTGAAGAACTGCAAGAACCTATAAATAGCATACATCTTAAAAGGTTCTATACATGAGGTAGACGAAAGGGTATAAAGAGTATCAGATGGAGAGCATCATATTTATTGTACATAGTTCAATAGAGATCTTGAAAATCTCAAAAACATTGGAAAAGTTGAAAATATCAAAAATATTTGAAAAGCACAAAAGATTTAAAAAAAAAAATAGTGGAAAATTGAGCATGAAGAAAGTTAAAAACATTCAAAAAAGATGTTGTCTTGGTGAAAACCTAGTAAATAGGCACCTTGATGATGTGGAAAAAACAAAAAAAAATTGAAAAATTTGAAAAATACAAAAAAATCGAAAAAGAAAAAAGTGCCTTGGTGAAAACCTAGCAAATAGGCACCTTGGTAGGGAAAAAAAAAAAAGAGAAAAAGCTTTAAAAATAGAAAAAAAGAGCTTGATCCAATCAATCGGTGAAAACTTGGTAAACAAGTGCCGTTGAAAGTCCAAGTCAGTTGCATACTTAGAAGGTCACCTTGTAAATATTGCATTCGCCAGCATTTGTATATATCATAATAAAACCCCACAGTTGCATTTGCAAATACCTTAAGATTTTGGTCACCTAATCGAAAAATTGTCCTAAGTCCCAAAAATAAAATCAATATCAAATTGGGGGCAATCTACTCTAAAGGAGCAAGGATTCATCAACAAGCTTCATTCAATCAAAGAATCAATTCATCACACTCGAAAGAAGAACACTTAATCAAATCTACATCCTAATCCAATTTGAGCCTAAAATGAAGAAAAATGATCCAAGAATTAAATGACTTTATCTTTATCAGGATTAAAAAAATGAAATGGATAGAACTACACTTGAACTATGGATTTGAAAAACATGGCAAAATTTTTTCTAAGTGTTGAAATAATTGATGAAATTATCTTTTTCTAGCAAATCGATGAAAGTTTTAGACTAGATGAGCTATGATGAAAGGATGATATTTTCTTGATTTCTGCATGACTGTCTTAAAATCAACATTTTAAACCATGTAAATTATCTAAGGACGTGATCATCAAAGAATCATCGAGGACTTGTACATAGAATAAAACAGAGATTTCTTCTTGTTTACGCAAACGGATCTCTTGGCTATTTTGATCTTCCATATCATAATACCAACATCCACTTGCAACATAGAATCTGACAAAATCGGTATTCGCCCTCTCATGATTAGCTTCAATCAGTGATAGGCGTACCGAAGAGACTGATGGGAAAGCAAATAAAGCGGCAAAAAGTATTCATATCATCATAGTTGAACTAGTGATGATTGTACTAGCAACAGGATTCCAAAAATGCTCAATGATGAAAATAAGCTCCAAATCTTGAATAATGACAGTTAGCTGCATCCATGTTAGATTAAGTGCATTGTGTTTAGTTAGCTTTTCTTAGTTTAAATTGCAAGGGGAACAATACAATAGAAGGGGTTTCAATCAAACATCATGATCCGTTATTCCAAACAACGAAAATGAGATTATATTTTGCATTCATGCATAGCATTAATCATTAATCATTATTCATCCAAATGCAGAAAAATAGAAAAAGAAATCATTCTTCATACATCATTTGCATACATGTAATTAAAGATAGACATTGCATACATTTGAAAAATCAAAGAAAACATAGAATCATCCATTTGGCCATAAAAACAATTTTGCATCCATACATGAACAACAATAGAAAACATCTCATAAGCATCCATACATCATTGCATTCATCTATCTATATCATAAACATAAGATACGTTGCATCCATCACATCATCAAAAGTACGTGCATCCTAAACATCATATAGCTGCATAAAAAGATAATCTCATAACATCAACTCATCAATGAGACCGAAGGAATATATCATCATATATCATCAAAAATGTGTTCATTAATGGATCTAGTACATCAAGTATATCAAGATATAATCTCATAAAAGTGGTACATCACAAGTTCCGATCGATCAAAAATAGGAAATGTGCAACAAGAGGACATCAATGCAAGATCAAATCTGTCAATAATCAATCATGACCCTATGGCACCAGAACCATCTGGACCTCTACCATCCTATGAGGGAGGAGCCTGAGAAGTGCTCGCTCCATCCTGTCTCTGCCCAATGACTATGGATAGGAACTGCTGCATCAAGGTGGCAACCTGATCTAACCGGCCCACAACAGTGGACATCTCTACCCTCATAGACTGTACCTCTTGTACTACTACATCTTGTGAACCCTGTCCCTAATCCTGTGGCGGCTAACCTGGTGGAGGCATCTGCTGTGCTGGAACCTGTGGTGCCTAAACCTAAGGGGCACCATCATCCTGTTGTGCCAAGGCCACTCTCTGTAACTGTACTAAAGGATCTAAACCTCCTGGAACCTGTCGAGCAGCATCAACATGAGCCTGTCTTTGTGCTCTCTACTGGTGATGTACTCGATCCTGTCTCACTGCGGCTCGAGGATGAATTGAAGGGACTGCATCTGCCTATCTATCTCTGGCCCTATCTTGAATATGTACATCTCTCACATGGCCTCTATTTGCTGCACCTCGAGGACCTCTATGTCCTCGACGTCTCCGATGTCTACCACCCCCATGCCCATCATCACCATCCCCACCACAGTGAGCAGGCATAGGTTCTGCTGGATCTGTGAAACAAATGAACCTGTTTCGAGACCACCAGTCTCGATACTCATGGGACATCCCAATGTCAGCTATCCCTGGTAACATCTCCCATCTACAGAAAGGCATCCCGACAATCTGACTCACAACAAACTGATAACCAATACATGGACCCCATAGAGATCTCTCAACATGTACTCGAGCATATAAGGCATTGCCCAAAGGCATCTCCTGAATCCTACCATACTGTCTGGAGACCTGACCAAAATAGAATCACTTAATAACAGTATCTGACCTGCCAATCATCCAACGTGGACAGAACATATATGGTAACTCGTCATCATCCTCCCACCAACCCTCGCAACCAAGATAGGGGCACCATGTCACAACATCTAGATCATCTATCTGACGTCTCCAATAATCCAAGTCACCCAAATGATGCTGAATCACCATCCTAGTATATAGATAAGCATAAGGATATCCGCAAGGTCATCTCCTATCAGAAATAGGCCTAGTAATGGGAAGATGCTCCCAAATCCATAACTGTAGAATGATAGCACCAGCAGATAATGAAGAACTCCCTCTGTACACAACCTCATGAAGATCGCTATATAGCTGGGCTAGCACACAAGAACCCCAATCAAAACATCGTGGATGTGCTAGTAGATCCTCCAAAATCCTACCCCAACCCACAGAGAAGCCACGACCTCGACGATCTGGAAGAAGTAGTCCACCAATCAAAGCACCAAGAACTACTGGCAATACAGGGAATGAAGCAAACTGTGGCCAGGTGATCATATCATCATCAATATAGTTGTCTCCGAACACTCGCTGACAAACAGTCGAATCATACACAGAATCATAATATACAATATCTCCCCAATAAGGAATCTGTAACAAACGATATACGTCCTTTGGAGTAATCATCATCTCACCATGAGGGAGATGGAAAGTATTGTGGTCAGAGTGCCAATGCTCTACCACAACTGTCATCAAGCCACGGTTTAGTTGGAACCGGGGAAGATCAAGAAGAAAGCTTAGACCACAAAACTCTACCACACGCAACTCAGCATCAGTTAATGTCTGCCCAAGGTCAATAACTCAGGACAGAACTGAACGGATATATAATACAGGATCATCAGCCTATTTGACAAAAATGAGAGAATCATATCAGTATAATATACCAAGGAACATCTAAAGTCGATCAAAGTTATTACACAATCCATTTGCTCATCATGAGTACATCAAAACTCGTAACTCTTTATCTTGAGGAGGGAAGATCATTGGTTTACATCTCTAGATCTTGAGGGTAAACTATTAAATCATCATCCTATCATAAAAGATTGATAACTAAAATTCATTGGTATTCCTATACTACTATTCTAATCAATTGTTTTGATCAAACATACCTGACCTACTCATATTATTCAAATCAATCATCAGGACGTACTAAATTTTTTATCAAAAATAGTCAAGTACAACTAAAAAATTTGCGCAACATGTTGCAGGCGTGATTTTCATCATTGCAGGTGACATTTATCTTACGCAACACAAAAATGTTGACAGGCGACATTATTTTGTTGTTATGCGACAAAAGTTTCACAGGCAACACTCATTTTAGCTCGGCGACAACTAATTGTTGACAGGCGACATCAAAAAGTGCTAACTAATAAGTAATAAATGCACTATCGAGGGTCAAAAACCACTTACCGGAGCTCCATAGTCAGGTGGTCTAGCATATCTCTGACACCGCTCGAATCAATGCTCCCGAATAGGCACAACCATCATGAAAAATAGCAGGGGACAAGAGCAAAAATCACTGAAGATGAAAGTAAAAATGAATAGTAAAATTAGGTTTTTAAACCTATTTATGCTAATTTGACCTAATTCTAGGGTGAAAATTGAACTCTGACCTATATTAATCTATCCCAGTTAAGAGAGGCAATTTATGAAGTGGGGCATATCAAAAGTGTTTTTCAAAAATGAAAACATATCAATCAACCTATCAAATTAAAAACAAACATATGTTTCATTTCTGAGGGGGCATACCATCACATTATTAGATCAACAACATCAATAACATCAAACGAGATTAATGACCAATCATCAAATCAAGGCAAAAGCTTTTATCAGAAAAATTTTCATAATAAAAAATGAAAGGGGCATCATATCAAATCAGATCATCAAATCAGGAACCATATCAATTAGGAGAGTTTCATATCAATCATTATCGACATAAATTTCATATAAAAAAAAATCAAAGGATCGACCATCGAAATACATTAAGAACGAACATCAGAGATTGACCATTGTTGAATTAGGACCTATCAATCAAGCAAGATCAGAGTATTCTTTGAATTGACATGCTTCGCACGTCAACTCAAAGAGGGGCATTTGTAATCACCTAAAAATGGACAAAGGCAATTTAACGATAATTCAAAGCAAATGAAGTGAAATCAAAGCAAATCAAGGACATAATTGAATCAATTGAATCACAATGCATAATTAGCCAATCAAAATGAAAATCAAATTCTAAATCAAGACCAATCAAAATTGAGAGCATTTTAATCAAGTGCTATCAAATCAAAGTACAATTAATTTAATTAATTGTATAGTCTTGGATTAAATTAAATTCAACCCATTCAAGGGGTGCATAGCTAAAGAAAATCAATTAAATCAATTAATTAAAATCAATTACTCTCAACAAACCAAAAAGGGAGGAAAATCAATCAACCAATGAGATTAAAAGAAAGACACTCACATGGATCAAGCCAAATTGAATCTCAATCACTCAAAGTGAAAGAGAATCTCAGTCATCCATCTTGTCTACTTGTCCCAAGCTTTGAGGACACAAACTTTGCTTTGTCTTCAAAGGGTGGAACCAAACCTTAACCCCAACTCAACCATGATCAAATGCAACCACACCCCCTCACATTGGGAAAATCTATAAAAGGAAGGCTAAAATCCTTCATAATTCATCAACCACCTATCTGAGAATTGCATCAAACCTCTTGCAATTTGAATTTAGAAAGCATTTTGAGAGCAATTTTAGCATTTCATATTGATAATTGTTAGCATTTGCATTGTTTTATCATTATCATTCTCATATTAGAACTGTCATTAGTGAGCTTGCTGAGAGCTTCATTATTCATTCTAATTAGAGAGCCATAGGATGCTCAATTAGTCTTTGATATTGTGAAATATTTTCTCAATTGTGGTTGTATTTAGTTCTTATTTCATTTATTTGTCATTGATTAACCCGAATTCTATGAAGATACATTTATTTGTATACAAAACCAATTATGTCCTTTGGTAGTGCAGTTCTCCATTCTAGTTTTGAGATTAACCAGTTCCGGCATCTATTAGAAAACTCACATCCTAACAGTAGGTGATCCACATTTTCAGAATCCTTCTCACATAGAAAACATCTAGATGGTCCATTAAAGCCTATTTTGGTAAACCATTCTACTAGAAGAATCCTTTTTTGTAATGCAGCCCATGTGAACATCCCAGCTGCTAGTATGATATTAGTATGTTCTTAACTTGTAGATTTAATTTGTCCAGCATGCATGAAACATGCTTGTAGTTACACCATTAAAGTTTTTTTGCACACTCAGATTTTTGCTTACTGTAATAGGTATGTTTACACCATACAAGTATCAAACATAGCTACACTACACTATAATACCTATGAAGTCCCATTATATTACGTGTATTGTGTCAAATAGTTATACTTTTGCCTAAGTTGTCGAGTTGGGAATGGGTATGGGTATGTGGGTACAAAATGCCTGCTACGACAGAATTGTTTTTGGGGGGTTGGATTTGTTTTTGGTATGTTCATACATACATACATATTGGAGTAATCATAAATTAGAGAAAATTTGTAACTAAAAATCATCAATAAATTGGAAGAGAAGGAGACAATTCTAGATTTAGGAGTCATTAATATATTAGTAAAGTACTGATTTCTCCTCACTTGGATGACTTGGTGAATTTATTTTTAGTTTAATCTCTCCTATACAAATTATTTTTGGGACATTGGTTCTTGGTGTTTGAACATGGATTCTCTATGAGGAATTATAAAACTAGCATTTGGTCACTCAAGAGTAATGACCATGTCAACTAAAGTTTCAAATTCCTTATAGTTGTTACACAAATCATAGCATTTCAAAGAACATATGCAGAAAAGAGAAACTTTCATATAATCATAAAGAAAGAAAAGTAAACCATAAATATAAATGATAGGAAGAACTTAAAAGAGTTAGCTTCTTTAATTTAATGATCCTATTCAAGCTAGGTTTCAAACAAAAATTGGGAGATTGCAAGAATGGACCATTAGGCTTGTTTTTCCTTGTTTGCTTTATCATAAAGGCTACAAGATCTTCCACCATAAGCTTCCCATATCCACAATGAATCTTTATGCACACATTCAACTCATCATCAATCAAAGATACAATTTGTGTTTTCTATTAAACTTTCCTTCCACTAAATATTTGTTTGAGGAGGCTTTACCCAATGGTTGACATTGATTAAGCTTAAAAACTATAGTGAGAGTCTTTCCTAAAGAGTCCCAAGAAAAGAAAAAAAAGTACGATTGCCTTCAAAATCTACTCCATCCCCATTCATAGCCTAATAGATTTGGTAGCATTGTTACTTTCAATAAATAGAAGCTTATAAATGGTCAAGGGCTAGTAGTGTCTCTAAAATTGTTAGAACTCTCTTGAAAATTAGGATTCTCATGAATCACTAGACTGTCTTATATCTTTTACCTACATCAAGTTACTTCCCCAATATCCTTTTTGAATTAATATGTCAATTTGAAAATGCATCTAGCCAAGAGTAGTATGTTGAACACATAGCTTCACTAAAAATATACATGGAATGAAAAAAGATGCAAGGCTTCCATGACCCTTATATTATTGCCAATTTTTAATCCAAAAATATAGTAGAAACAAGTGAAGTTCACCAAATTTTACCCATAATAAACAATGTTTAATAATCTACAATGTGATTATCAAAAATTTCTTTCACAAATATTTTTTTTATGTAAGTATAATTTTATAAACTATTTTTAAGTAAGACACTTTTCAAGTGGGTAATGTTGGTAAGATCTCTTATAATGGTTTTAGTTTTAACACAATCATGTATAGTGGGCTTTATGTTTAGGTTTTAGAGAATAAAAAAAAATCATAGAGATATGAGAAAATCAAAGCCAAGCAGGTTTCAATGGATGTATTTGAAGCAATTTCTTAGGTGATATTTATAGTGGAGAAATTGTTCACATGGTTGGTCAATATGGAAAGTTCATTTGTAAATCTTTCTAAAATGTATGAGATTGATCAAATATATTTACATCCTTTAATGACTTCAATGGTAACATAAATGCATGCAATGCATGAGGCCTCATTGAATATCTCATTAATCCAAGAGCAATCATTGCCCACATCACCCATCTTATATGATCGGTAAATAGTCCCTAAAAGGAAAATATCAACTAAGTCAACTATCTACTAGATAAGCTACGTGGTAAACTAAAGCTCTCTCTCTCTCTCTCTCTCTCTCTCTCTCTCTCTCTCTCTCTCTCTCTCTCTCTCTCTCTCTCTCTCTCTCTCTCTCTCTCTCTCTCTCTCTCTCTCTCTCTCTCTCTCTCTATCTCTCTCTCTCTCTCTCTCTCTCTCTCTCTCTCTCTCACACACACACACACACACATCATGATTCATTTGTTAATTGAGCTAGATTATTTTCCCAATTCATAGGTTTCATTTCTCTCATGTTTTGATTCATGTAAGTGGATGCATAATTGATTTGAATCTATCACTTCTCTATTAAGACCTTTGTTGCACAAACACCATCATATTCTAAATGATTTGTTGATTGACCTCTTGTACTGCACAATTGTAAGCCAAAAATAGAATAATTTTTTTCTTCTAATTGATATTCCACATCTCTTGGGTGTACCAATTGCACACCAAGGGGAAATTGCTAGTTTATAGTCTGATAAGAGTATAAACATAATGAAAAACTCTAGGGTTTATTTTTGATTGAGGTAACAACAGGTTTTGAAGGGGCCCCAAAACACTGTACAAAAGAAAAGCTAAAGATTGATCAATAAAAGCTCCCAAAACACATTCGACCAGCCAGAAGGACCAATCACCCCAAGTGACACCCACATGAGAACACCACCCCAAAAATAAAAAGGGAGCCCAAAGAACAAAATACCCACACCGCTGCATAAGATAAACTGATGAAGAATCACAACGGAAGGAAATGAGACTAAGATTTCATTCATTTCTTATGGGACCGAAGGGTCATATGAGAGAATGGGAGGACTTCTTTGCAATTTTCCTTTTACTATGATCCAACCCTCTTCAAACTCTTGCAGCCTCATCCTGCCATCTCAACAATCCAAATCTAAAGAACCAACACTCATGGAGAAAATTCTACCAGGGAAACTGCCAAGCACATGGCCAATAATAATGACCATGTTTATGTTTATGTAGTATTTGTATTTCAAAATTAATTTTTTTATAAATTAAAAGTTTGGAAAGGGACATTGCAACTTCCTAAAATACAAAATGTAAAAATTGGTTTATAGGTCACAACAACCTTGAAGATTCTAAATGAAATATTCATGAATATATTTTTATAAAGGCTCAACAATAGTTTATGAAATTGGTATCATAGCCTTTTGACACAAGGATTCTTGATGAAATTAAATGAAATTCTAAAATAACTTATACAAAATCCATATATCATAAGATCCTTGATTATATTGTTGGATCTTGAATTCAATTGTTGTTGATCTTGAATTCAATATTTATCATACTGATAGCAAGGATATTGTGTTTCTACCCATAGATAATTTTGAAATTGAAGCTTACAAAGAAAGAAAGAAAGGATTAGAAGTGTTATTGGTAGGACTATGCATGTAATTAATATGTATTTTTATTTTATTATGTTTAATTATTATAATAGAGTACTCAGTATTTAAGAATTTTTCTTCTCCTTGATCATACACTATTATATTGATACTTTAGTGATTGTTGATTATTGATTGCTAAACTATTTTAGTGGGAGTGTATTTAGTGTGGAAATATCTAGTTGTGGGACAACTTTTTTTTTCTTTCACACATCCATAATTTAACCTATTTAATTTTTCGTAACAAATCATCAATTTAAAAAATATGATCGAGAAACAAATTTTGGGGAAATATATGGATTGCTACAAAGACAAGAGGTTGTCAAGAACAAAGAGGAATAAACCTCAAAGATAAAAAATTTATATGTTTGTGAATTGTGTGCTAATGAATACATACTTCCAATCATGAAAGAAGCACATGCCTCTAAAGTGGTGCATGCCATTTTGGTGTTGGTAGGATAGTGGCTTAGTTGTACAAATACATGCACTAACCTAAAATATAAGTAGTAGTTAGATAAATTAGACACCTTGTAAGCTATTATGCACTAGAAAATCAAATATTAGAAAAGAAGGATTGCACATTCCCATTCCCATGCATAATAGGTTTTAGGAAATTATTTCTATGAATTTTGTAGGTGGAATAGCAATAAAAAAATATGGATTAATTGTCTTTTTGTTGATATATTTTGATTGATACATAATATCTCCATTTGAAAAGGCTATTTACTGAGAGATATGAGTATTCATTTCTTTGTTTACATTGGTTACACTATGAGTTGCATAAATTATAGTGTTGCATAAATCTAATATTTTTGACAAGGATACATAGTTTGTTGATGTATTTTGGTATATTGTATGGGAGAAAATGTACATGAAGCTTGAAAAGTCTCTTTCTTTCCATACCAAATGGATAGTCATATAAAAGTTGTAAATAGGACATTGGTATAGTTTGTAGGAGGGTATAACAATAGGTGCCTAAAGAATTAGGATAATTTTCTAGCATTCATAGTGAAGCCTATAGCTCCTAAAAAATTATGTGCAACCAAAACTCCTATAAAAAATTGAGAGAAAAAGCAACAAATTTGCTATGCAAATTGAGAATTGTATTGATCTTGAATGATGATTACAAATGAAAACCTAGGTGATGATTAAATTAGATTGTGACAAGTGTCTTCATTCTATGCTATGAAACAAAAAAAATACAATCTAATTATTAGAAAAGCATTTCTTAATTTTAACTTAAGTGATTAAAGTTAAAAAAAAAGGCCTAATAATTAAATATAAATTAATTTTTATTAGGTGGTTAACTATTTAATCTAACATGATTATTTATTATATATTTAATATATCTCAATAACTAAACCCATTCTTGTGATGAATCACATATTGAACCATGTTTCTCATATTTTTCCATTAGTCTCCTTAATGTTACACTACAACAAGAAGATGAAGGAATGAAATTTGAGATGAAAATAATAAATAGGTTGTTTGAGAGAATTAAACATATATATATTTAAAAAGAAAAAAGAAAATAGATAGGTCTTAGGTGAATTACAAAATAGATCATGAAGAACATCAAGAATATCATCTCAAAGATAGAGATAAATTGTAGTTACCTTATTGAAAATGAATTTGCAAGGACAATCTATAAAGTACAATTATTTAAAATATAGAAAATTTACTATATTAAAGTAGTCTTGAAAAAAACTCATTCAAAATAGGCCTACCTTCTTTCATGAGAAGAAGATTTGATGCCACCCTTATTTAGATGATGGGTTATGACACGTAGGTGAATAGTTTAGAAGATATGGTGATTTAAGTTAGACTCAAAATTTAAATAGTAAGACAAGCCCAACAGTACTCGAAGGAAAAAAGTGAGGTAATTATTTCTTACGAATTATCTTGAATTAATCTTTTGTGGGACCAAAAGATTATTTATGGAGAATGGTATGCTATATAAAAGTATAAGAAGGTTTCTATAATAATAATTAAAAATTTTGATATAAATTTTATTTTGTTTGTGGAGAAACAAATGGTTGTACAAGGAATGAAGTAGTTTTATAATGACATTTACCATATTTGTAGGAAATGAATAATCATGACTTTTGGTGTTCCAAATCATATATGAAGATTTTTAATGATTGGAAATGCTTCAAAGGTATTATTTATGAGAATGAGGAGAATATTCACGTGGTTCATTGGTTGGAAATTCAATTGCAAATATTTATAAAAAAAATCATGAAACTTAATTATAATGAGATAAGAAATTTGATATTGATTATATAACAATTGAAATGTTGCAATGCATCTATATAACTTCTTTCACATCTAATAAATTGAATAAATGTTATTTGGCTGGTGTGATTATAAGTTATTTTCTTGATTTTAAATGACTTTAGGATAATTATAATCATGAAAAATTATTCTTGGTTTATGTACAATATATTTTCTAAAATCATAGATAATCTTGACATCACCTTGATTTCAAGGTTGAATTAGGGTTTATCTTATTTTAACATCTAAGGATAATTTTTTTAGCTTTTATGATAGAATGAATGCTAGTTCTTTCAAAAAATTTAGTTATATTCTTTCATTTCATATCACTTTATGCATGCCATTTTTCTAACACATTCATTTCAACTAGACTTGTGATAGAAAAAGGGCACCACACAAGTGAGGGGGGGGGGGGGGGTGGGGGGGGTGAATCAGTTGTGTGCTGCCCTATTTATATCAATTTGTATCAAAGCCTGGTTCCTCTTTGGTAAGCTTAATCACTTGAGGTGATATGGGATGACATATTTTAAGAAGGACAATCATAGATTTGATGGAACTAACCATTATTTATGGAAGGTCAGATGAAGACACACTTGAGATGCATTGGAGAAGATGATCGGAAGATCACAAAGAATGCATACAATCCTCTTGTTAGTCTTTTTGCTACTAATACTACCAATGAGAAGAAGAAAACAAAATACAACATCAGAGATAAGGAAGCATTGTTGACTGTCTTGTATGATATAGAGTACACAAATGTTATGGAACTAGATATTGCACATGATATATGGATGAAATCAGAGACCTTGCATGAAGGTGATGCCTTTGTGAAGAAAGCTAAATTGTAGAGTCTAAAAGGAAAGTACGAGTCATTGAAGATGAGAAAAGATGAGAACTTTGCTTCTTACATTCATAAGATTAATGATCTTGTTTGTGGAATCAAATGTGCTAGTTGATAGCTGGATAATGTGCTTAGGTTCTTGCCTCCTGCTTACAGACATAAGGTTGCTGCTATTGAAGAGATCCAGACAATGACAAATGTGGCAAGAGACATGTTGGTTGGTAAGTTATCTACTTTTGAGTTGAATAAATTCGGTGACAATCTTCCTAAAGTTGAGTCTGTATTCAAAGATACTATTTCTAAGAAAAAACATTGATATGATTCAAGAGAGAGTTCTTCTAAGAGTACATCTAGATATGCAAAGGAATGGGAAGAGATTGAAGAAGAAGAGAGAAAGCTTGAAGAACTTGAAACTTTTATTGCCAAGAGATTTCCTAAAGGTGTTGGTAAGTATGAAATTAAGTTACCTCTTAAATGTTTTGCTTGCAATATTATTAGTCATTTTTCTTCAAGGTGTCCTAAAAGAGTTCCAAAGCATAAGCCTAGGAAGTTCTAGCCTAGATATCATAATATGTGTTATTATGTTTCCAATGAAGGTGTGACAGATGATGAATTTGACAAAGGTGGTAAAAGTGATGATGAATGGGTGTTGATTTCTATTAAGAAAGAAGATTCAATCCCTAATGAGACTACTAGTTGCATGAATGTGGAGAGAGCCCTTGCTGCACATGTTGGAGAGAAAGATGAATGGGTTATTAATAACAAATGTTCACAACATATGATTGGAGGTAAAATAAAAAAATTTCAAAGTTGGAAAGATATGATGGTGGTGTGGTGAAATTTCATGAGGACACTCCTTGTTTGATCTGTGGTAGAGGTTCTATTACTCTTGATGGTAAGAATAATACTGATGATGTCTTATGTGTTGAAGGTCTAAAGAATAATCTTTTGAGTGTTGGACAACTAGTTGAAAAAGGTTATGATCTACAATTCAAGAATGGAAAATGTAAAATCTTGGGAATTTCAAAAGTTGAGATCGCATCAGGTACAAAGACTAAAGGTAATATTTTTCATTTGAATAGTGCTGAAATATGTTTGATTTCTCAAATTGATGATAGTTGGTTATGGCATAAGAGGACGTGTCATGTTAATTTTGATAACATTATCAAGATAAGTGCTACTCAAGCAGTGAGAGATCTACCTAAATTGTTGAAGCCTGCTAATGCAATGTGTAAGGAATGTCAGTTGGGTAAGCTAACTAGATCTAATTTCAAAAGAAAAACTTATTCTTTAAATGAATTGTTAGATCTTGTGCATACTGATTTATGTGGTCCTAATATAACTAGAAGCTATTATGGAGATAGATACTTCATATTATTCATTGTTGACTAATCAAGGATGACGTGGGTTACTTTTCTAAAGGAGAAATTTGAATTTTTTGACAAATTCAAGATCTTTTAGGCTATGGTTGAGACAAAGATGGGTTTGAAGCTGAAGTGTATGAGATCTGACAGAGGTGGTGAATTCACATCAGATGAATTTAATTCATTTTGTGAAGAACATGGGATAAAGAGACATATGTATTCATCGTGGACCCCATAACATAATGGTATTACAAAAAAAAGAAGCATAAGTATTCTATACATTGCTAGAACAATGATGATTGAAGGCAATGCTCTGCATGTTTATTGAAGAGAAGATGTGAGGACTACAATTTATACATTGAACTGGGTACAAATCAAGCATGGTATTGGTAAGACTCCTTATGAATAATGGTATGGTCATGTTCCTATTGTGAAATATTCTAGAATCTTTGGAAGAAAATGTTATATCAAAAGAGATGAAGATTTAGGGAAATTTGATTCTAGATGCGATGAAGGTATCTTTCTTGGTTATTCTACAAATAGAAAGGCATACAAATGTTACAATAACAAGCTGGGAAAGATAGTTGAGAGTTTTCCGCAAGAAGATCTTTTATTGACTTCAAATTTGATCCAAAGAGGAATTGAATTCTTTAATAGATGAGTTCCCCATAAAAGCTTGATATGAAGCAAGATCAACATCCGAAATATCTAGACTCAACCGAGTCCTTTAGCTACTACTCCCCTTCCAAAATGCTTGTGAACAAGGCCATAAATGAATTGGCATGCTTTAGATTACAACAAAAGTTATTTTCCTAAAAACCAATTCTTTTTCTTATTCTTCTACAATGTAACCATGCTTCTTAGATATGTCTGTTGGGTGTGATGGTAGTTATTTGACCAAGTCGGGTCCATTTGGTCATTTTTTGATCCATGAGGTGAAATTTTGAGGGAATTGGCCAAATCAACATAAAACTTGAAAATACCATAGCCCATGGTTTTTATTACCATTAATCTATTTGAGTGCACAAAGAAACGTTGACATGAGACAAGTTAGTGCAAACCATTTATCAGACCGATATTGAGATAAGAGATTTGGATTGTGGTTTGATTCTCCAACATCTTCACCGACCATGCAATCTCATATATCCTCTCCCCAAGTCATCTTTTTCAGAAAGGTTATAAAAGATGAAGGGATAAAAAAAGTTACTTTTTCAAGATTCAATTTTAAACAACTGAAAATGCCACGAAAAGAGGAAACTGAGAAGTCTCAGTCTGAAGTGGTTTTAAATATTGTAATCGAAAGACATTTTAGGGGATTGGCAGTTTTGGCTGGAGACTCCTCCTATTGCCGTGACAACTGAGAATCACTCGAGTTTTAAGTCAGGGTTGTTGTTCATTAAAATATTTTTAATCTTTTCTGGGGAATTGGTGAGTGAGGAATGAATAGAACGAATTAATTGCAGTTGTTAACTGCATTTTAATATCCGTGATTATGAGATGTTATGTGTGACATTATTGGTTCTATGTTGTGTCTGATTCACGCTACTCACAGATTTTCTTATTTCTTATGGTTATATTGTTGTATGTGATCTTCATGGTTGTGGAGGTACATTTACAGAATCTATTTTGGTGATCATATTGTGCTTGGTTTTCACGGTCATGGGAATTGATGCATGACAATTGATTTTACTTTTCAATATTTGATTTTAAGCCTGTTCGCGAATGTTTCATGGTGATGAACATTCATTAGAGGCTTCTTCTGCTCTTTGGTTAAGAGAATACCCCTATTATTTGGTAGGTTAGATTTATTCATTGCATATTTATGGAAAGGGAGTTGTACCTTCCAATTTAGAGATCAAACCAAATAATGGTTTGTTCAACTATTGGTAAACAAAGAAGGATTTTGTGGGTTTGAGCCAATTTTATTAGAAAGGCCAATATGTTAATTAACATTACTATAATGCATTGGTACTAGGTTGGGTTGGTGGAGTGTTCTTTGTGGGTATAGAATAGTCATTCTCTAAAAAATTGATGGCGGATTTTAGGATTTAATCTTCTTTCATTTGAGGAGGATTAGTACAATTTTTCAAGAATCCCGTGACCCTTGTTCACGTGTTTTTAGTGTACAACTTGTGATTTATGTTCATATGTTTTTTTATTTCCCCTATATACGGTCTCAAGTGTAGCTGGTTATCAACACAAATCTACGTCATTTTGAATTTCTCTGGATTCAACTTGATATGGATCTCCATTTTGGTATGAACTGTATGTGTTTGAATGAGACTCTCCTGAAAGAATGTCAATGAAATTTTTAAGTAGAGGATGAACATGTTTGGGAAGCTATTACTTAGATCCTTAAATACTATTTTGGTGGGGGGGACAACCACCTCCATGATGGCTAGTTTATGATTTTTTCTTCACCCCCTTGTTGTAGATAGTTTCATTCCTTGATTGGGTATGCATTGTGGGAAACAAGCTAGTCTCCAAGTAGTATTAGCCAATAAATGCTCAAGCCTTTGAAGGAATTGATGGTGTTGTGATCTCAAGCCCTTTAGGAGAGGTTTTGAACCTTGTTGTGGAGGATAAGGTTGATAAAATGCAAGAGGTGTGGTGCCTCTTCAAGTCATGTGTCATATACAATGACTTTGCAACTATGAATATGTTCTTTGAAAACAATGAGGAACTCTTTTTTGAGGCTCATAAGAGTGTGATTTGATACTTCTTCTTTGGCCTAACAACAATGGTAAACAAGTTCAATCCAAGGCCTCCGTTGAAGTTCATTGAGTGGTGATCTCTCCCCTCTTAGCTAGTTTGTGGTAGTTTTGTTACATCAAAATATTGACCTATTAATGACCGATGCAACCACTAGACTTATAGAAGACGTGAGAGGCGATTAAGCCATATTGTGAACCACCGCTCCAATGCACAACACAAGGAGACCAAGGGCACACACCTTTCAATAATCCCCCCAGAATAGTTGTGGGGTTCAAACCCATGACCTTAGCTTTGATGCTAATTGTTGGTTCCCGTTGTGCCAAAAGATTGACCTGTTAATGAGGGATGCAATTAATGGGCTTACAAAAGACATGAGAGGTGGTTAAGCCATGTCGCAAACCACCTCTATGGTACACAACACAAGGAGACCAAGGGCGCACACCATGCAACAATTTTTTTTCTCTTCGTTCTCTTTTCCTTATCTAGTTTCATTTCTGTCGAGCAATGGTCAAGCTCAACTCTCATTTTTTGTGCAACCCTTCCATATTAGTTTTCTCTTAGTTTCTATTGCTACTTTATGGGTTGAGCATTGCTCCCATTTTATTTGCAACCCTTTCCTGTTTTAAGGTTGTTTATATATTTCTCTATTATTGTACATGTTTCCTTTATCTAACATAATTCACACTTAATGATTTTTACAAAAATAATATAATCATTAGTTAAGAAATCATAATTCTTATTATACCTAATAATAGTATATGAATACAATTAATATTTTTATTTTTAATTAATTTTTTATAATTATCAAACTATAATTACAAAACCTAAACTTTAATTTTGTAGGATGTTTGACTCATGTAATCTTTAACTATATTCCACAAAAGTTAAATAAATCTAACTACAATAATTCAAGAAATCATTTTAAATGACTTAAAAAAATGTACATAAGTGGGTTCTATTTTAAATAAATGCATAAATGGTTCTAATTGAGGCAATATTACAATGTTAAGTATTGCAAGATCAAGGTGAATTGTAAGACACATCTTCTGAAATCTTTGGTAATAAGCAAATGACTAGAGAATAAAAATTCTAAAGTCCTCCTTCCCTTAATAACAAATGCTTAGGTGCATGCATGCTAGATGGTTCCATATATCCATTGATTTAGTTAATATGTCATGAAATGCTTCACATACGTAACATAAAATAGATTTCCTCCCTTTTATATTTTCCTCTAAATGCATATTTTTTTATGTTATTTAATATTGTAAGGAAATGGAAAACCAAGTTCTCAGTCTTAATGTTCTTCTAATAATCCATTGATCTCCCTATAATTAATCTAGATCAAATTTAAAATAATAAAATACTATCTATGTTGAATAAAATCTACATAAACGATTCAAGTAATTGATTTGATTTAAAATGGATTTAAGTTTCCTATATTTATTGAATGAGGCGATCATTAACTTTTTATTGGATCTAGTTGATTCATTGTGTTAGATGATCAAAATTTATAACCTAGGTACATAATCATAATAAGGGCAATGTGACAAAACTATAGTAAAATTTCTTATAATTAGGATCATGTACCATATAACCTAGTCTAGGATAGGACCACACTATGCTTGAAGTAGTCCTTAGGCTGTGACTTGATCTTTTTCATGTACAACCCTCTAAATATTCTAATATTTTTAAAATGGATTATACTTAATATCACAAGGCTTGCTAAAAAATGAACAAACAAATTTTAGACTAGTATTGATAACAATCAAGTTCTTAAAGATTAATAAATCACTATAGTTGTGTACCAAACAACTGAAATTAGTATGAACTATTATCATATGGATGTATAGCTTTACAATACACGTGAATGAGATCATTCTAATGTATGATTCGTTGAATCCAAATTGATCCCTATAATGACTTAAGAATTCCATAAGTACATGTTCATAATTATTTAATTAGAAGAAATAACATACAAATGGACAAGACAATTGTTGGTTTCCACAAGGGTTGGCTTTAGAGTGTAGGATTTGAAAGTCTCTCAAACTAGGTTGCACATCACAACCTAGTCTAGGGTCTCAAATAACTTAAGGATACATGGATTAGTTTGACACATAATTTAGACATATCAATAATAGAGAACATTGACGGTGGTTGCTTGAAAGAGAAATCAATCCCCCAAGATTGAAGATCACCTAGTCAATATGTTTTAGATTCATTTAAGAGAGTTATGTGAATGTTCCTTAAAAAAGTTGTTGGACTGATTAATTTAAGCTCCTAGAAACCACTAGAAACCAATAACATTGCTTAAGAGAGTTAAAGTGATCATAATATTTTTAAGTAAAAATAAAATCAATTTAGTCGTACCTTAACCAAGATGAAACGATTAAAACCAAGGGGAAAGGATAAAGAGAAAGACTTGAAAGAAGTAAACATGCTAATTTGGACTACTATAATTAGCTTTCAAGAGTTCTGCAAAAACACCCAAATTAGCAAACAACTGGATATATAACAACATGAATACAAAGGATAATGTCATCCTTTAAAGAAAGAATGATGCATAATCAACGAAATAGATGCCATAGTAATGCATAGGTTAAAACTTGAGACGGCATCCACTATACACCAAAAATAATCTTTAAAACTCAAAAAATTAGTTACATACAACAAAATCGATTAAATTGAAAACTTGATTAAACAAGATTAAGATATACAGAGATCTGAAAAAATAGCGTAATCGAAGAGATCTGGGGAGGGCGGTACAGTGCAAGACAAGAGGTAGCAGAAGGATGTCGTATGTCAAGAAAATGTAGGGCCGAAAATTGCAGTGGATGTTTCAGAGGCTAACAATCGGGTGCTTTCAATTGCTGGTGATGGCTAGATTAGGGTTCTATAATGCAATGCTAGATAGATTTTTTCATTGCATTTCCACTGCTTTCTTTTCCACCATTGTAAATGGTAGTTTGTGTGGTTTCTTTGAATCATATAGGGCCTCTATAGGGAGATACCATCTTACGTCCTTTCCTTTACACTAAAGCGTTGAGGTTCTCGGGAGCCTTATTAGAAGACTTAATTCTTAGGGCCTTTGGAAAGATGCTAAAGTGGCAAGATCTATGGATCCTATAATGTAGGTGCAATTTGCAGATGACAATATGGGAGGCCAATTAGTGTGTGACTCGCAATCATTCCAACTAGTATAGATGCATAGCTTTAGAGTACTTGCATTTGAGATTATTCTAATGTGTGATCCATTGCATCTTAGTTGATCTCTATAATGATTTATGAATTCTATGAATTCTATGGGTGGTGAGTCAAGTGGGCTTAATCTAGGAAGAAAGCCCATGATTGAGTGTGTTTGAGTAATATGGGGATGAGTGACTTCTGAGGTAAGCCCAATACTTCACCCAATGAGCCTCACGTAGATGCAGTGAGTGCTAAGTGAACTCCATGAACCACTTCTCATGAAATACGGGTCAATGAGTTTGACTCAAAAACTATAATTGAATCTTGGTAGCAATATCATTACACACACAGAAATGTGTGTGTACATAATACATACCACATAAATATGTGTGTGTACATACTTACATACATACATACCACATAAATGTGTGTGTACATACTTACATACATACATACCACATAAATATGTGTGTACATACTTACATACATACATATGTGTGTGTGCATCTATATGCATACATATGTGTATATATATGTGTTTGTACATACATATATATACACATATGTTTGTTTAAATTAAAGATTTCTTAATATTCTTAAAAGATAATTTTGAGTAAACAATTATAATCTTAAAATATACTTGCATTTAGAAATTTTTACTAGAAAATAAAAATATTTTTTTTCAAAATATTATATAATATGAAAGAAAAAGGTTGAGAAATAATGTTAAAAGTTCCCAAATCTAGACTTAATCCTACCCTTAAAAAAAATTAAAACGGACTATCTGGTTCACCATTAAACTCAAAGTAATCCAACAAGCTTCTATAAGCCTTGCTCTATATTAATCTTAAGCAACAATCTTCTTTCGTATTATACTCTAATTTTCATCACTAACGGTCTAGTGAATCTAAGGTCAACGTAATGCCACGTTGTCAACCCGTAACAGTTCAAATCATTCAATGAGAGACGAAAAATCCTCAATCACCATCAAGGTTTATATTTCCGTGACCCGTCCCATCCAATGTAATTTCCCTTCAACTGACTGGGACGCGTGGCTTGAGATTTTACGTCGAAGATATAAGCGTGGGAAGCTTACTGAGACAAAAATGGCAGAACCGGCAGAAGCTGAGAAGAAAAGACAGAGCTCGATAAAGAATCCCAGCGAAGAAGCTGAGAAGCCTAGCAAAGAAGCAGAAGCAACGCCCAATTCCAGCAGAAAACGTTACCGGAAATACATTTCGCTCAATGAACTACAAAGAACAGGAAAATCACCAGTCAAGAAGATACTAATTAAAGAAAAAGAAGCAACCAAAACTTCGTCCAAGAATGCTACAGAGGAGACAAGAAAAAGAAAGAAAGAAGAGATCAAGGAAATTACTGTTGCTGAAAAGATTCCGGCATTGGAAGATGAGAATTTAAAATTACCTGTAAACAAAGAAAGACCGACCGCAGGGATGCTGAGTCCAAGGGCCAAGCCTCAAGTTACTCATAATATTGAGATGATCGACAGTCTGAACCCTTCGCCTTCCAATTCTGCTGCGGCAGACGTCAAGAGATCGACTCCCGCCGCGTCCATCAGAAGATCTCTGCGTTTCGCCGCCTGCGAGGAGCGCAAGAACAAGGAGCAGCGCTGAACAAATTATTTAGGTGAGTGAACGAATTATTTGCAGTGCAAGCAAGCTTTTGAAGCTCCAGCACAATTATTCACAATTTTTTTTTCAAATGCGAGAAATCTTTTGAATTCCGGACAGAATTATTATTAAAACATATTATTCTTTAATACTATTAGATTTTCACAATTCAACTAAAATTGCTTGATAATTGCCAATGGTTCGAATTACATCTCTTTTAAACAAACGTTCATGTTAAAAAGCTTTCACACAATCTAATTTAAAATATTATCAAGCAATTACAGAATTCTTTTTCATTCTTTTTTCGAGTTCTGGTTCTTGTGCCAATGTGCTGTACATTTCGAGGGTTCTCGGGCCAATTGAAAAGGAGATCAGGCCTAATTCAATGGATTTTGCTTAGAATTTAGATTTTTTGAGGAGATTCTTCTGATTTGTTGCTGGACAACGTATAAAATTAATTTTTGCTCAAAATTTGACGAGGATAACTGTTTTGAACAGTGCAAGAACAAGGAGGAGGGGTGAACAAATTTTGAAGCCCCGGCAGAATCATTATTTAAGTACATAATTCTTTTTGTCAAATGTAAGCAAGCTTTGGAAGCCCAGGCAGAATCATTATTTAAACAAATAAGTCTTTTTCGTCAGAGTATTTTTTGCTTGAATTCTGGTTCATGGCCTGTACATTTTGAGGGTTCTTGGGCATATTGTAAAAGAGATCGGGCCTAATTCCATGGATTTTGCTTAGAATTTAGAAATTTTGAAGAGATTCTTTTGACCTTTTCCTGTACAACATTTAAATTTAATTCGTGCTCCGATTTTGCTGGAGATGATTGATTTGAACTATACAAGTACATAATAAATTGGATGAAATTTTGAGATGTTTTTTCTTAGCGTTCTTGTTTGTATGGCTTAAGCTTGAGCTGCATCAGTACCAGAGTACGCTATATGTGAAGCATTTTGGTGTGATATTAGTATGAGAAAGGTATTTAAATAGTACAGAATTTGAGTAGTATTAAAAACTGATTTTTTAAATTTATTTTTAATGTTTAATCTGTGTGAACATCATTTACAATAGTATTGAATGAGTGATCTTTTCAGAAATTCCGTATGAACATCATCTAGAAATTATTTGTTTTAAAAAAAAAGACCTAATTTCATAGATTTTGTTTAAAATTTAAATATTTTGAGAAGATTCTTTTGACTTTTTCCAGTCCAACATACAAATTTAATTCCTTCTCCAATTTTACTGGAGATGATTGATTTGCTCAGTACAATTACTCGATAAGCATTTTATTATCTTCAATAATTTTGTATGTCTACTATGCTGAGATTTTTTATGTTGATTCACCCCCGTTTTAGGAGATAACCTGATTTTACATTTTGTTGTGATATTAGTATGAGAGTGATCAGGTCTTTTCAAATAGATTTTGAATATTTAATCTGTGTGAGCATAATAGTATTAGATGAGTAATCTTTTTAAAATTCTGATCTGTGTGAGCATTATCTAGAATAGAATTGGATGAGTGATCTTTCTGAAAGTTCTAATGTTTTAGATGGTAAATATTAAAATTATAAATGTTTTAATATCTAATAAAATGTATGTTATAAGTTTTATGAGATACTTGTATTATGTAGGAATTGATAATTATATTTAATTATGGAATGTATTTTTGTTTTTATAATTATAATTTAATATAAGGGTCTTTATGTTTGCTGGAATTAGACTTGAATTGAGATTGTCAAATCCTGGAATTGATATTTTTGATGTTTGTGTTCAAAACATGAAATTGGAATAGGAAATTGTTAATTCCCATTTACCCCCAAATCCAGCATTTAAATCTTCCATCTAAATACTTGGAATTAGAAAATCAATTCCAATTCCACTTAAATGTGAATTGGGGGTAAAACAAAATTTATAATGTTCTGAAATCTATATGCAAACAACATTTTCCATCTTCTCATTATGAATTCCAGTTGAATTCAAGTGAACCAAACGGTTCCAGCCATATTTCAAAAACCATTTCTCGGATTTAAAACTTCAGAATTGTCAAATACTGGAATTTGACAATTCTAGGGTTATTTAATTCCAGCAACCAAACGGACCCGTAGTGTGGAAATTCTAATGTTTAGAGTGGAATTGGATAAACGATTTTTTGAAAATTCTAATGTTTAATCTGTGAGCATCATCTAGAGTAGAATTGGATGAGTGATCTTTTTGGAAATTCTAATGTTTATTGGAAATTCTAATGTTTAATGTGTGAGTATCATCCAAAGTAGAATTAGATGAGTGATCTTTATCAAAATTCTAATGTTTAATATGTGTGAGCATCATCTAGAGTAGAATTGGATGAGTGATCTCTCTCAAAATTCTAATGTTTAATATGTGTGAGCATCATCTAGAGTAGAATTGGATGACTAATCTTTTTGGAAATTCTAATGTTTAATTTGCGTTATCAACATCATCTATATTTACCAGTGTGTTCATTCTTATAAGTGATGGATTGGTGTGAACTAATAACATGAAATAAAAATAAATAAGTTTGACTCAAAAACTATGTAGTTGAATCTTGATATTATAACAAAACTTGATGTTATTACAATAATTTTTCACACTTCAAAAAATACCTCCTACATATCAATAAAATACATACTAGATTGCATGGTAAATCTAGGTTATTTCTATTACTTTACAATTTGAAAATCACTATCACGTTATTATAAAGATTAATAATTCAAAACGATTAAAAATAATATAACAAAATTACTTCAATTAATTTGTAATAGGCCAATCACCTTGTAGTAACACCAAGGAATTGTGCTAATATATTTTTGTAATATTCTTTTACTATTGATTATAATTAAAACTGAAAATTGATTAGTTCCCCAACTTTAATGACAAATTCAATTACGAATCCACCTCTATAGAGGAAGTATTGAAAGAGGTCTTATCAAGAAAACAAAGCCTCTTTGAGAATGAAATCTAATGTTCAACGTGAAACTTACTTCCTATAATCACCCATTGGTAATTATCAATGTTTCCATTTGATTTCTAAAATTGAAGCATTTAAACTCTTAGCCAAAATTGAGGTCATTTAATAGATGCTACAACACATAAGGATAATCCTTCTCTTTTTAAAAGATCATTCTACACTTCCAATCAAACAACCTTCCTCAACCATTATTGTGTTTCTCTTGAAGGGACCCTTTGAAGGAGGGATCCGCTTTACTTATTTCCATCTTTTCTTTTTATTGAATATCCAAAATTAAGTAGATTATAGGTTATTATATTAAAATATTAAAAATGTGCTATTAAAGTTAAATTATTACAATATTCTATAGAATAGTAAAATACTATCATTATATTAAATGAATTATAATTTTTTGGTTTAAATTATCTTATTTTTGAATAATTTTATAGAGTAAATTATTTTTAATAATTTTCTGTTTATTGGCAATGTATTTGTTATGTTGATGTATGTTCAAAAGGTTGGATCTAGAGTAGTGGTAAGAGTTATGGTGTGTGGTCGTAATGGAAGACTAAGTAATTTCTCTAGATGTTGTATCTATGACTGCATAGGTTTATCATATGTATGGTGTCACTTATGCTCAATTGAAGATTGACAAATTAACAAGAAGAACATGATGTAGCCAAAGAGGAATGATTTGATGGTTATGTCTAATAGGTTTGGATTCAAGTGTTGTGATTCAGGATATGTTATCTTGACTATATTATGGGGTTGTTGCGACTGCATCATGATTGGTGAGTTGAAAGTCAAAGTTTCAATGGATAGAAAATCACTCAATGAAAAGTAAAAGAAGTTCTTAGGACAATCAGTTAGATCCTTAATCGGTGATGTTGTAGAATCTTGTGATAAGTGATTTGGAGTTGTGGTTTGTTTACTCATCAACTCCAATACCAAGTTCACTAAAGACAACTACCTAATATGGAGTGACACAATGTAGTTATATTTGAAAGGTATGGGATCACAATACTAGATGCATGTCACAAGAAAGTATACCACTCTTGTTGGAACTTACATTGCAGATCAACTAAAGGAACAATAGGAGAATACTCAAGCACAAGAAGCTATTGTAAGTACCTTATCTGATACTAAATATGTTGATGTCCATAGACTTGATACTACCTATGAAATTTGGGAAAAGTTGAAACTAATCTATGGTGGAGATATTTATGTGCAAAAAGTTAAGGAAGATAGTCTTAGAGGTAAGTGTGATGACATGAAGATGGTAGAAGGAGAGAATATTGCACAATACGGTCAAAGAATAAAAGAAGTTGTTGGTGCTATCAGAGGTGCTGGTGGAACTATTGATGAAGATGATGTGGTAAGTAAAATGTTGAGAACTATAATGTCTGTTTATGTCATTAGAGTGTCTGCTATAAATGAGTTCAGAACTTTTGACAGTGTTAGTGTAAATGGAATGATCAATAAGCTTATTGCATTTGAGCTAAATAACTTTGATAATAGTATTCTAAGAGTTGAGGTAGCTTTCAAGGCATCAATTTTTAATGTGTCAGTATTAAAAGGTCAAGAATTAAGTTATGATTTTGAGTGCATGTCAAATTACACTAGGGAGCTTGAAGCTACCTTGGAAGATGAAAGGTGACAAGGAGAGCTTGAAGCACTACTAACAAAGAGACTGCCTAGAGGAATTGGTAAGTACAAAGACAAGATACCACTGAAATGTTTTTCATGTAATAAGATTGGACATATTGCAACTAGATGTCCTAATGGTGAACAAAAGGATAATTTCAAAAAAAATAAAGGAAAAAGAAAGAAACAATACTATGTTGCAGTTGATGAAGGAGTTATCAATGAAGAATCAAAGGATAATGAGGAAGAAGAGATTGTATTTGTTGCAGTCAAAGAAGATCCATCTAAAGGCAAAAAGGCACTAGTTTCTCACATGGGATACAATGATGTATGGGTTATAGATAACAGGTGCTCACATTACATGACTGATGACAAGAGTAAGTTTGAATTAAGTTTGATGAGTTTGATGGTGGTGTGGTAAGGTTTGGAAATAATACACCTTGTTTGGTTAAAGGAAAAGGTACTATTTCTTTGAATGGTAAGAGTAATATAGACATTTTTATCTTGTGGATGGTCTAACATACAATTTGTTGAGTGTGGGTTAGCTAAATGATAAAGGTTAAAAT
The DNA here is from genome assembly GCA_027943335.1 of Chamaecyparis obtusa. NCBI lineage: Eukaryota > Viridiplantae > Streptophyta > Pinopsida > Cupressales > Cupressaceae > Chamaecyparis > Chamaecyparis obtusa. The sequence goes on along the minus strand of BSBK01011082.1, from coordinate 206,106 downwards.
TTTGCATTCAAAGGAGGTATGTGTAGAATAAGTGGAAGCTTAGGAGATAAGATTACTATTGAAAGGCAAACTAGAGGTAATTTATTTCATCTAAATAATAATGTGAACAATAGTTTGGTTGCAAAGGCTAAAGATAGTTTGCTATGGCATAGAAGGTTTTGTCATGTAAATTTTCATAGTTTAATCAAAGTGAGTAAGACAAATGCAGTTAGGGAATTACCACAACTAGTCAATCTAGATAACATGGTGTGTAAATAATGCCAGCTCGGTAAGTTAACTAATTCTACTTTCAAAAGAAAATCTTTTTCATTTGAGGGTATACTTTATTTGGTGCATACTAATCTTTGTGAGCTTGAGACAGAGAAGTTATCAAGGTGATATATATTTCATATTATTTACCAATGACTATTCTATAGTGACGTGGGTAACTTTCTTGAAGGAGAAGTCTAATGCATTCCAAAAATTCAAAGCATTCAAGGCACTAGTTGAGATGGAATCGGGTAAGAATTTAAAGTGTTTAAGGTTTGATAGAGGAGGTGAGTTTACTTCTATAGAATTTGTTAATAGTGTGAAGATAATGGAATCAAGAGACAAATGTCTGCACCAAGTACTCCACAACAAAATGGTGTTGTAGAGAGGAAAAACATAACCATAGTGGATGTTGCAAGGACAATGTTGATTCAAGGTGATGTACCAAAAATGTATTGGATAGAAGCAATTAGTATTGTTGTTTACACATTGAATCAGGTGCAAGTAAAGAAAGGAACCAACAAGACACCTTATGAGCTATGGTATGGTCACTCACCTAATGTTAAATATTTCAAAGTCTTTGGCAGTAGATGTTATATTAAGAGAGATGATCACACATGAAAGTTTGATCCAAAAAGTGATGAAGATATTTTCTTGGGTTATTCTACTAGAAGTAAAGAATATAAGTGTTTCAATAAGAGAACTAACAAAATGATTGAGAGTGAAAATATAAAGGTGGATGAATACATTGATAAATTTGGTGATTCAAGAAAGAAAGTGATAGAGGATGATCATGAGATTGTTTACATTAAACCAGAATCACATGAACCAGCAGAACAAAACAATGTGGAAGAAGTGATTCAATTGACAAAACAAAAATCTCCTAGACCTGAACCGGTGATACCTAGATCTGTGAAGTTAAATCACTTTGTTGATCAAATTATAGGTGATAAGAATGAAGGTTCTCTAACGAGAAGAAAGTTCAGAGAAATTACTTTTTTGATTTCCAAGTATGAACCTAAGACAGTGAAGGAAGCAATCAAGGATGAAGATTGGGTAAAAGCCATGGAAGAAGAAATTGATCAAATTGAGAAGAATGATACATGGACACTTGTTCCAAAACCTGTAGATAAAAATATGATTGGTACCAAAAGGGTTCTCATAAATAAAATTGAATGAAGATGGAGATGTGATCATAAATAAGGCAAGCCTTGTATGTAAGGATTGTGCACAAGAAGAAGGACTAGACTATTGAGAAACTTTTAATCCAGTGGTAAGATTAGAAGGGGTAAGAATTATACTTGCTTATGCTTCTTATAAAAGGTTCAAAGTTTTTCAAATGGATGTCAAGTGATCTTTCTTGAATGGAATTCTTGAAGAAGAGGTCTACACAGAACAACCCGATGGTTTTGTATTGACAAAGGACAAGGACATTTATGCAAACTACAAAATGAACTATATATGAATTATTTAATAACCAAGGGCATGGTATGAAAGGTTACATTCCTATCTTATTCAAATTGGTTTTAGTAGAACAAGTGATGATAGTAAAGTGTACCTAAAAGTTGAAGGAGATAATTTGTTGTTAGCTGAAGTATTTTTTTGATGATATAACATTTGAAGGAAATTATGAGATGAGTTTGTCTTTTGTTGAAGAAATGGAGTTTGAAATGTCAATGATTAGAGAGCTCAAATTCTTTATTGGATTATAGGTTTCACAACTAAAGAATGGTATATATACCAGTTAATCCAAATATGTGAAAGAAGTACTTAAGAATTTTGGTATGGATGACTCCAAATCAGTTGGAACCCTCATGGTAACAAGATGTAAATTTTATAAGGATGATGAATCTGATGGAGTGGAATTAGCTACCTTGTACATAGATCTATGATCGGTAAGTTGCAGTATGTTCTTCATAGTGTAGACACCTAAAAATCCTTTAGAAAATAAAGTATTTTTATTTTCTGAAAAACCCCTAATGACATCATCATTTATTAATTTATTTATTTATTTTTATGTCATTAAATCCCTTTATCTTAATTAAAAATATTTAATTAAGAAATCCCTCCCAAAAATGTTTAAATCTTATTTAAACACCTTTTCCCTATTTATTAATTATTTAATTAATAAATTGACCAAAAAACCAAAAAATAAATAATTTATTTATTTTTTTCCAAAACCTTAGAAATGTCCTAAAGACCACCAACCTCTTCTAGAATCTCCTAATCTCACTTTAATCTCAATTAAAGGAGATTGCCTACTTTTCCTAAGCCTAATCCCAACTCAAAAATATTTAAACAAATTTAAATATTTAAATCCTCATATTTATTAAATCTATTTTAATAAATATCCTCAAAACCTAAAACCTCAGAAATAAATAAACCTTTATCTATTTCCTAAAATCCTATTTATCCTAAGAAAGTCCTAGACTCTTCTAGAAAATCTTCATCCTCATCCAAAGCCTTGGTCCAACCAAAAAGTCAATCCTTATCCTTAACCCTAACCCTAACCTTACCCCAAACCCTGACTCAACCTCCTAACCCAACCCTTTCCAAAATCCTATAAATACTCCCCCTTCCAAGAGCAATTTATTAGCTCAGTCTTTCATCTTCATGCATTGTTATCATGTTAAATTAGCTCTAGATCATTTAATTGTTAGTTTAATTCATTTTAAAGCTTTCTTAAATCACATCTTAGCATAGAACTAATGGATTAACTTAGTTTAATTCATGTTTATGCATCATTTTCACACCTATTTTGGGCTTAAAATATACTTAATCATACTAGTTGCATCAATCTGAGTTCTCGAAGCCTTAGGGGCAATTTTGGGTGTTCTACCCAATATTGTGCCATTTATGGGGTTCTCATGAGTCTCAATCCCTCCAAATCAGCATTAGGAACTTGCTCCAGGTGCTTTGAGAGCATACCCACATTCTTTTATATGAGAAAATTAAACAGTGCATGGGCACATATGTTTTAGCTCAATCTGAATGACTTTGTGAATTACTATTTGCTTTTTTTAGGTATATGTTGTTTAGGCTAACGTTTGACATGTTTATGCCTTTCAAAATAGATTAGGTTTGCATCGATCACACATAGTAGATATGATATTGCTCTAGTGATTGGAATAGTGGCTAGATTTCAAGAAAATCCCAAGGAATCTCACATGGTTGCAGTCAAAAGGATATTCAGGTATTTGAAAGGGACAGTTGACTATGGTCTGTGTTATACTCATGATGGAAAATTCTCTTTGAGTGTATTTACTGGTGTAGATTGGGAAGGAAATATTGATGATAGAAAGAGAAGAAGTGGTGGTGCATTCTTTTTAGGTAAAATGTTTTTATCTTGGACAAGTAAGAAGAAAAATTGTATTTCTCAGTTTACAGCAGGGGTAGAGTATGTTACAGCAGCTATAAAATGTACGTAGATTATATGGATGAAGCAAATTCTTGAAGGTATCAAATAAAAGGTGACTAGACTGGTAACTAGTTTTTGTGACAATACAAGTGCAATAAATATTTCCAAGAATCTAGTAATGCATTCCAAGGCTAAGCACATTGAAATTAAGTATCACTTTTTGAGAGAGAAAGTGCAAGAGAAGAGGTGAAGTTGGAATATGTACCAACAAAGGAGAAGATAGAAAATATATTCACCAAGCCGCTACCTAAGGATACTTTTGAGTACCTTAGAGGTAAGCTAGGGGTTGTCCCCCTGCCTAAGAAGAACTAAGATGGTGTTGATGCATCAATCCAGTGGATTCATTGCCATATCTTTCACTATGGATTGATGTTCAGGGGACTACCCCTTAGGAGGAGCAGTAGGAAAGAGATGAAGATAGTTGCAATAGCTGGAGACTTGGGATTATTATGCCTTTGGAATTGTTGTCAAAGGGGGAGAAGGATCAGTAAGGATTGGTTAAGGGGAGAAGGATTAGTTAAGGGTCTAGAAGAATCAATAAAGAGAGAGAAACTATGACAGACAATGGAGTATTTGTTTGCTTGGTATTGCTGGTTTTTCCATCAATGCCAAAGGGGGAGATTATTAGCATAAATAATGCCGAGATAAGTTGAGTATATTATGGTATGAGTTTGATGCAAATCTAATGTCAGGTTGATCAATTATGATACTATCATTGATGTCAACTTAGTGTTTATTTGTTAACAATGTGTCTATTGTGTTGATGTATGTTTAAAAGGTTGGATCCAGAGCTATGGTAAGAGTTATAGTGTGCGATTGTAATGGAAGACTAAGTAATGTCTATAGATGTTGCATCTATGACCGCATAGGTTTATCATATGTATGATGTGACTTATGCTTGATTAAAGGTTGATAGGTTAACACGAAGAACAAGATGTAGCCAAGGAGGAATGATTTGATGATTATGTCTAATAGGTTTAGATTCAGGTGTTTCGATTTAGGACATGTTATCTTGACTATATTATGGGGTTGTTGCAACTGCATCATGATTGGTGAACCGAAAGTCAAATTTTCAATGGATGGAAAATCACTCAATAAAAAGTAAAAGTTCTTAGGAAAATTAGTCAGATCCTTAACTAGTGATGTTGTATCATGTTACGATAAGTGATTATGTGTTCCAGGGTTCATGGCGACATGGCATAACAAATTGGTAATGATTATTTAATGTTACATTGTTCAAGGTGGCCCAATTTAATGAAGTTTTAGAAGCATGTTGGGGAAGTCAATAAAGTTTGATTGTTCTTATATTAAATCAATGTGTGATGAATCCTGAGGTTGACCTGGTTGATTACTCGAATGTTCTAGATTGATAACATATTTTAGGGTTCAAGAATTGAGTGTGAATGGATGAAATTCATTTGTAATATGTTTTGTGAGTTGGCTAATCCCCTAATTAGCATGGAAGGTTTTTATATGTAAATTAGTGAAAAATGCAAGTATAGATCGTGGGTGCAAAGGTGTGATCGAGTGAAGATTGAAGATTTCCTTCAAGAAGATGTATTGTGCTTAATTGGATCTAAACAAGAAAAGGAGGAGTGCTACGCCTAGATCAGTTTACTTAATGATTCCGAACAGTCTCTACAAGAAAACCCCTTAACCAAGTAGACTTTAACAGGTCTTATTTGTAAATCCTTTAACCAAGTGACTCTTTAATTAGGGTTTGAAATCTCTTACCAAGGTTACTCCTAATAGTGTAAAGCTCCTAACAAAGCTAGAGATAAATGGACCTTAACTGGACATGACTCCTAACAAGGTCTTTCTCTTAACCAGGAATTTTGTAAGATCCTAATAGGGCTAAGCTCTTAATCCTGCCTACTTCAGAAGAGTGCAGAATTATTTGTGGGATCCATCCCCACACATGGTTTTTCCCAGTTGGTTTTCCATGAGAAAATATTGTTTTTATTGTGTTGCATGGTTGTGGATGTTTATCTTCATTGGTTTGATTATTCATGCAATGGATGTTAATTGATATAAGTTGTTGAATGGTTTATGAAAAGTTTAAATTGTTAGATTACTGATTCACCCCCCTCTTCCCCCCTGCTTCTCAGTAATCTTGGACTTGATTATACTAATAGATGTTAGTTTCCTTTTCTTCTTTCTAGTTAAAACAACACCATAAATAACTCAAATTTTATTATATGAGGGATTTGTACCTCTAGAATTTAGAGGAATATTATCATCCCAATGATAATTTATCCAATTGTTGATGTCTATTTTTTTTTTTCTTGGGCATCTTGAGTCATTATATATATTTCCTAAACCAACAAATTTTTGATGAATCCATTGGGGAATGAAGTATTGGTGCTTTATTCGCCCAAGAATTTAAAGGTGCCTCCTAGAGGATGAAAGTTGGTGACTCTTTATCATTTTGGTATAAGTATAGTCTAAATTATGGCCTTGGTTATAGACAAGCCATGATGAGCTCATTTTGGCCCTTTAGCCTTACCTCACTACATAGCTTTTCTTGTAAGTTCAAGAAAATGTATTCCCATATTTTTTGGAGAGGTTACACAAGATCTTGATGGTCACATCTAATAATTCACCATCGCTTGCGGGATTCTTGGGGTTTCTAAAGAAAATATTTTTGTCCATTAATTTGTCAAATCACTTACTGGAGCTCCTGCAGTTTGGTTCCAACATTTGGAAGACAAATGCATCAAATTGGGATATATTAAGAGATAAGTTTCTTACAATATTTAAAACCGTAATTTATGTTGGTTATCTTTTGCGTAAAGTTTTCAAAATTCAAAAGGAGGAATATGAAAAAATGAGGGTTTTTGTGAATGAGTCTAACTAGACATTGGCAAAAATCCTACAAGCCAACCTACCTAGCCAAGTGAACATATTTTCTATCTTTGTTTTTGCATTGCACCTAGAAGTCAAATTCTATTTGACACAAAGCAAGGTATGTAATATCAAAATTGCTAAGAAAGAGACTATCAGAATTGAAGATGATTTGATGTTTTCGAGATGGTTTAAGCAAAATAAGATTGTAAATTTTTTAAGCAAAGAACATATGAATGACCATCATAGGCAATTAAGAAAGTTTGAACCTCAACCTTGCATAGCTAAATTCTCTAATCTAACATTTTTTGGTCAAATTTTTTTTCAAAATTATGAAGTTGAAAACCTAAATATTGAATCTCAAATAGTTGATATATACCATTTTGATTACAAAAAAGATAAAGATGATTTTGATAGCTCAAGTGATGAAGATGACAAAGATTCTTGTGCATCATAAAAAATTTCACTAATATCTCTTGCCTTAGAAAATAAAAATGATAGGGAATTGGTAGATTAGGCACCAATAAAGAGGAAACTAAAGAAGATACTTTTTGTGCACCTATGGATTTTTAAAACGTTCCCTTTGAAGGAATAAATGAACAGAGGAAGGATGTTACAATTAGTAATAATGAAGGACAATCTTCTGATAGCACAATCCATAATAGAGAAGATATAAACATGAATGTATTTTTGTTACCATCAGAATTTGAAGCCTCTGGTTTTGAGGATGAAAACAAATCCAAGGTAAATGTTACAGTTGCAACTATAATTCTTAAATAGCTAGGAAACTTCATAAATGAAAAGTTTAAAAATATTTCAATCCATTTTAACGCACTGTTCTTATCAACAAGTTCTGGTGAAGTTTTTAAAATCCAAGACAATCCTTTTTTTGAACTCTTAGATGATGTTGAATCAAAATATTTAAGTTTGTGCTCTTCTTTTCCTTGTCATGATTTTTCTCTTGGAAGTGGTCTCAAAGATAATATTGATAAACTCAAGATGGAAATTAATGTGAAATGGAAGGAGGACCAATTGATCATCAAATCAAACTATCATAAACAATAAGAACTTTACTCTTGTCGTGTTGCATATGAAGATATTAATGATGAAGCAATTCAACTAGTCACTTTAGGATGTAATAGGATTTAGCTAGCTGGCAATAATTTTAGGTTGATTAGAACTTATGATAATAATGTAAACCAAAAATTTCCTTAAATTGATATTAGTTAACTCCTGATGAATACATCCATGATTATGAATAGTGAATTTGTTTATGAAGGTGATATGCAAAATTATTTTTAGAAGGTTGTAGAGACATGTGATGAGATATGGTTGTTTGGGCATAAAGTTGCACACAAAAGATTCTTCTACATCATGAGTCTCCATGTGGTTTACATATCTAATCTAAATATAGCACATGTGTTTGTGGCATACTAAAGAAATCCCCCTCTTTTAAAAAACATATTTTCCCAAAATCCTTTTTTGTCACCCCCCTCCAATACCCGCCCAATACACCCCACATTCATTTTCCTATATAACACCCCCCCCCCCCCACAAAAAGATAAAAAAATAAAAAACCTCCCTCCCGCCTATTTAGGAAATATATTGCTCCCTTTTTTTGCCCATTTTAAACCCCCCATTATGAATACGTGTAGCATTGTATTTCCACTTTAGTGAAGACTCTATGCTTAATTCTTGCAACCTTTCAATGGTTTCACTTGAGCACTTTCACAAGCATCTTCTTGAGGTAGGGTTTCCCTTGTAGGTTTTAGTAAGATTTGGATTGTTCATCTTTGGTGTTCAAAATCTCCCCTTCACCCTTTGAAAAGCAACACCTTTTATTCTTTCTATGCACACAAGTTTGTAGCCCAATGAATTAAGCACTTGTCTTAGCCAAAGATTCTGGAGCTACCAACTTTTTGTAGGAAAAAGCAATCCCCAATCAGAGCTTATTGTTGACTCAAAACCTTGTTGATGTTTTTCACTATATCATAACATTGCAAGCAACATCATTATCTTCCATAAACACGTGTTAATGCAATGGATGAACCAAATCTGTTAATCCTTTGTTTCTACTAAAGATAATTATTTTAATGGATGTAGCCTTAGTGACTTTTCAAACTAAAAATAGTCGGTAGCCTTTTGTTGTTCCCAATAACCTCATCAGCCCATGATATCTTAACTTGAGCACATAAGAAAGCAAAGGGAAATGAGTGTCAAGAGTTTTTGAAATATTAATATCTATGTTAGAATTTTAAATAAATGCCTTGATTATGGAATAAACAAAGGTGGGAATAAATTCAATCATATTCCAAAAGTAATGAAATAGAAATGAGGGTTATTGATGCATATAATTGGTTCTAGAGTTGGTTTCAAATCTGACATGCATTATCAAGAATTTAAAATTTAAGATTTAAATCAAATATGTTATACTAATTTAAAATTTGTATTGTGTAGACAAACAATATATATATATATATATATATATATATATATATATATATATATATATATATATATATATATATATATATATATATATATATATATATATATATATATATATATATATAACATTATTATGTAGACAAAGGAAAAATCATAAAAGATATTAATTAATACTTTTAAATAATTAACATTACTATATATGCTAATAACATGATGAGATATTGTCATTACACAAATAATTGTGGTTTTATATCTCAACACTTGCAAGTTTTTTGTTAGAATGTTCGTTTTCATTGAAAACCAAAAACCACATACAATTGCCATACAGTTCTCGAGTCTTCTTGATTATGAAATAAGGAAAAAAGTTAAAAAAATCAATGAACTAAATTTTTTGGAGGAAGTAGGTTCTTTAGCACACAAGACGCCATTTTGTACATGTTTAGTCAAAGTTGTAGGAAACAATTAAAGTCTATGAGCATCAACATTGTAGTCATAACTTCTTCAAAGGATATCAAACTCAAAAAGAAAGCTATCAAGGTCCTCTGTCACTAGGCCATAAAACTTAGGAAGAGCTGAAGAAGGAATATTATTGATGTTTTGATTATCTTTCTGATCAGTAATAGGGAATGGAAAGATATCTGCCATTCTTGGTGGACCTTTAGGTTGATAGACTACCAAAGCCAGTTGGTTATCAAGCTCTTGGTCATGATTGGGAAGGATTTCAGGATGATGAATGTGCAAATTGGATAAGATTTTTGCAAAAGGGTTGAGGTCTATAGGGTCTTCAAGATTGTGGAATACAGGAGATTCTTCTGAGGAGGAGGATGAGTATGTGGGTGTTGGCAAGTTGTCTATACTGAGGTATATGACTAGATATAGTGTTGCCATTATGGAAACAAAGTCATATAGCAGTTTGGAGTCAGTGCACTTGATGTAAAGATCAGAATTTGGTTAAGTGTTGAAGAATGGATAGTGTACAAAGCTCCTGCAGCTCAGAGCATCAACGCACATGTGTACGAATGAATTATGGTATGCGCCCTAGAAGTTAAGTTGGTTAGACTATATTCTTTCTTAGTCTATGAGCACATGATCAGATGTGTAAGGATGAGAAAGTTACAGTCAATTGAATTTGCACAGTCAGTGTGTGCTAGCAGAGAATAGAGCATGGAGCCAACAGTTAGTATTTTGGTTTGCGGTTATAATGTAATATTGTAAAGGCTATGCACCCATTGTATTTAGGTTGCCAACATGTTTATATGTATAATTGTAATCACACTTAAGCAAATTCATTTGGAAGCATTGTTTGTAATTAGTTATAGGGCTGACCTAATTGCATATTTTGTATGAGTGTATAAATATAAGATACACCCATTGTATTCGGTATGGAAGTTGATAGAGAGTTGTTGATGCAGGAGCATCCTAGGTGTAAGAGCAATCTTGCATCACCCAAAAATATTTCTGTTTTTATATTCAATAAGGGCTATTTTGTGCAGAGCTGCTATTTATGGAAAGTTACTATTTTTGGTAATTTTTGTATGTGCTCAGAATGATCTGATTTCTTTTTTGGAGGTTCATTTTGGTCATATAAGTCTGCCAGCAAAGTTTCATGGCTAGATCAGGTGTAGTTTTGAAGATATTGAAGATTTTCGGTATTGGCAGCAGGGTACAGAAACTTCGAACTCAGTTTTGAAGGCTTTAGAGGCCCCGGATGAGGTCAAAAATTTGGGTGACGGGCGCTTGCACGGGTCAAGCCTGTAGAGCACTTCGTGGCGTTTCCGAAATGGGGTTATAATAGTCAATCGGGTCAACTGGTGATGACTTATGATCTTCGGAAGTCGGGTCACCTGAATTGGTAGAAAATAATTTTCCTTCAAAATTTCTGTTCGGGTTTCAAAAGTTATTTTGAGCCGACTTTGATGTAATAAATTGAAAAATAAAATAATTCTAAGTTTGGTCGGCCCTTAGGGCTAAATTTCTGGAACCTTCTCGGGCGGTGGAAATTGCCTATATAAGGAAGGCTGTATTATTGTCTTAGGCAGTTCAGAATAGTTCTAGGTAATAGTTCGAGGCTTTGTCCTACAGAATATTGTAAGGGAATGCCCATGTGGCTTTGCATATTGTAATTCTGAAAGTTTGTAATTCCACATTTGTGGAGATAATAAGAAGCCAAATTTTTTGTTCTTGCATATTATTGTTGTTGTTTCTCTCTTTCTGTTATGTGTTTGTGGTATTAAGGGGAGCACCCTTCATCAGTTGTAATAAGCATAGCAGAAGTGTGAGAAGACACTAGAAGATGTATTAGAGCTTTGCTAGAGGTCAAAGCATCAGCGCATCAAAGGAACTGATTTGACAATAAGTGTCACAGTAACAATTCACCTAGAAGATATAGTGTGTATCTAAGATCAGAAGGTTGTAGCCTTCACCACTTGAGCAGTGAGCTCTTGGACAGTGCATCCTCTCCCCTAACAGAGATGATTTTAAAAGACTTCTAACAGGGTCCGGCCCTTAACAAGGTCTACTGTACTTAAAGCATTGTAAAGCTACTCCTAACAGGGTAAAGGATCTTCTAACAAGGATCACAAAACACTAGTGCAGAATATTAGTGGGTGTCAATTCCCACCGGGGTTTTTACCTATTTGGGTTTCCCCGTAATCATATTGATGTCATGTGTTGATTTCATGTTTCATGTTTATGTGAATGTTTATTTCAGTACTTAAGCATTTAAGTTCAACATAAAGATTAAAGTGAAAAATTAAAATACAATGAACATTGATTCACCCCCCCCCCCCTCTCAATGTTCTCATTCCTAATAGTGGGTAAATTTTGAACAGTGTAAGCAAAAGAGTTATCTTCTTCTTCCTCTTTTGGGTCTCTTTGATTCACAAAGATCTATCCTAATTGATTATCAGGGTAATTGGGGAGATATCTACCTAAGGCATCTCTTCTTCTTCTTCTTCTTCTTCTTCTTCTTCTTCTATGCATGCAGTTGGATAACCTAAACTTTTGTAAATTCAAAGAATGTAATCTAACAGGTATTCAAAAGAAAAGATTTAAACTAATTCCTATCAATGGCTGAATTAGGTTCTTAGTTTGACACAATCCCTAGCAACGACACCAAAAATGGTCGGCTCCACAAAAGGAACTAATAACTAGGTCCATGACTCATTTTGGGAATTGAATATTCTATCCAAGCAGTTACTTTCTTATCGCAGAGACACATTTAAATATCAATCCAAGGACATGTACTTGAAATGGTGCAACACAATATGTGCACTAAGTGCCTACTAAAGCCATTCTAACATGAAGCTGCACGAAGTAAATATTTGAAGTAACTCTATTCTATGGCTGCATGAAATGAAATTACAGAAACTACTTAACTTGAATGCTTTGCAAAATAAAGTACAAATTTAAACTCTCACACTTAAGCAAAAAGAAGCTTGATTTGCATTAGGCAAGGACTACTCTACCTTTTGTGGCTGCAGGAATAGTCACAAGAAATGGACTCTAGTGACTGCAGGAACAATCCAACTCCAAGACTTAAAACTACAAAATACTAAAAAGAAAACCACTCTAATTGGATGTTACTCACTAAGTGGGCCCCCTTAGCAAGTATCCAAAATTCAGTTACTCAAGATAGATTCTCAAAGCTTCATTATTTTACTCATCAAAACCGATTTCATTACATGCATAGGTGAATTGAACTTCAAGAAAACTATTACAACTCTAACTTGATATCTATTACGGCTACTACTACACAAAGGAATAACTCTTTATTTATAATAGGAAAATAAACAATCAACTAACTAACTACACCATGAGAAAAGGGTGAATCATAATTGCATCTTGGAAAAAAGGAACATAATTACTCCTACAATAATGAACAAAAAACTCACTCAGCATCATAAGGAACAAATATAGCATCCATAACTTCCTAGATTTCATCATCATTAAGATATTGTCTTTCTGACTTGATCAAACTAGGCTCATGCCATCACGCTCGTGGACTACTCCAAGTAACAGTTTCTACTACAGGACTAGTCCTGCAACTACTTTACAGGAACAAAGAAAAACACATCCATGAGATATGCAACACATATCCATTTACCACATACCAAATTATCCATTAAAACATAATTATAAAATGCTGCATTATAGGCATATTGCATAAAAGGTTTATGAGGTCTAAGTCATGAAATTCAGAGACTATAAGGCTGCACGACAACCTTCCCAACCAAGTCAAAGTTGAAGACTAAAAACATGGAAACATAGACATAACAAGAGTAAAAAGTAAGAACTAAGACACAACACTATATAAGATATGAGCAAACTTTTATGCTCATCAACCAATATATTTTCCTTGATAATTCCAAACAAGCTACAACTAAAGTGCCATAAAACATGCCTAAAGCCATTATATGGCACTCTTAACTATTTATGGATATGCATTTAGGAAGTTCAAGTCACACACAAATAGAATGTTGGTGTTTTCCTATTCTATTACAGAGGAGAATTCTGAGGCAAGAGCTATGTTAGCAGATGTGGTGGTGAAGAAATCAAGGCCACTATCATCTCTATTGGATAGAAAATGGAGTCCTACAGACATGAGTACAGTAGTGGTTGTATTTGGAATGCATGCACTGCACTTGTTGGCACCTTTCACTTTCACTTAGAAGACCTTTGGAGTATTTGTGATGTTTAATGTTATCAATGGACTATTGGGTATCACATTCTCATATCATAGGAATCTCTGTCACAGAAGCTTCAAGCTTCCCAAATGGTTGGAGTACACTTTTCCTATTGTGGTGCATAGGCATTGCAAGGTGATCTATTGGATTGGGTAAGCATGCATTGTTATCACAACCAGTACTGTGATTCTATCAAGGATCCACATAGTCCGAATGATGGATTTTGGTTCAATCACATGAGTTGGATGTTCAATGAAAATTATATGCTTAACAATATTGGGGAATGAAATTATTTTTCTAACTTAGAGAAGCAAACATTTTATAAATTTATTCGTAGTACATACTGTTGGATACAATTGTCTGAAGGACATTTTTGGATTAGCTATGTGTTGTCTTTGATGTCACACAAATGTCATATCAATTATCATTCTTAGTGTCTACCGAGTTCAGTCGATCAGCTAAGCGGTTCTCAGTGTCTACCGAGTTCAGTCAGTTAGCTAAGCGGTTCTCAGTGTCTACCGAGATCTCTCGGGTGTCTAAAGGAAACATGACAGGGTAACAGTGTTAACCGAGCCTCCTCGGTTATTGAAGGAAAAGTAGTGGTTACCGAGCTCTCTCGGTCTCTGAAGGATGTTGTAGAATTCATTGTGGTTACCGAGTTCACTCAGTCACCAAAGGAAATCTTTTCAGGATTAATGTTTACCAAGCATGGTCGGCCTTTCAAAGGATTTTGTTGTTACAATTTGTTTATCCAAGCCGACTGTTATAATAATTATTAGTGCTGACTTGACAATCTAAATGTTAATTAAAATGGCATATATATATAGCAGGTCAAGTGGTGAATAAAATATATACAGCATGCAGAAATCATTTTGAAGAAAGGTATGTGCAAATTTTGAAGGATGGTTAGATATCCTTGAGGAGCAGCAAAGATTTATTTGATCAGTAAGGATCTAGTGAAGTAGAACAGAGATCTATATTTAGCAATTCAGTTGTAGGTCATTTCATTGTTACTCTCTTACAATTGTAGCAGTGATATCAAAATCTCTTAACCGAGTTGGTTTAACAACCATTTTGTAAATCCTCTAACAAGGTGACAGTTCTATTGAATTGTTTCAAGACCTCTTACAAGGCCACTCCTAGCAGGGTGATTAAATCCTCTAACAAGGTCACACCTAACAGTTTGTTTTGTAACCTTTTACCGGGTTGGCTTCTAACCAGGCATCACTTCAGAAGAGTGAAAAATAGTAACTAGTTACATTGGTGGTTTTTCCCATATTGGGTTTCCACGGTAAATCTGGTGTCTCTTGTGTTCATGTTATTTTTTTTATTCATGTAAGTTAATCAGTGATGAATGCTTAAGAACAGTTTAATTATTACACACTTCAAGGATCAAGTTTTAACATTTCTCTGTATATTTACCAAGTGGCACAGTAAATAATTTGTTAAGATATTTAAGGGATCAGTGGTAATATTTT
This sequence comes from Chamaecyparis obtusa, assembly GCA_027943335.1. Lineage (NCBI taxonomy): Eukaryota > Viridiplantae > Streptophyta > Pinopsida > Cupressales > Cupressaceae > Chamaecyparis > Chamaecyparis obtusa. Next base: position 190,984 of record BSBK01011082.1, on the reverse strand, counting down.
TGTGGTTAACTGATTCACCCCCCCTCTCAATTACTGCATCTATATTTCCAACACATACATCATTCATCTTATTGCATTGGCATTGTCCCTATATGCCCTTGGAGGTCTTCATTTCCTTATTTGGGGAATGGTTGTAAGGGTTGTTTTGGTTTATCATATAACCCGCCTCGTGAACTCAGCTTGTCATGTGTGGGGCTATTAGTCATGGAATACATGGGATCTTTCCAGGAATAATTGGTGGGTTTCTATGTTAGGAATAAGGTGTCTCAACCTTGGATAATTCCTATTCTTATTATTTGTTTTGTAAAATGTATTTCTTGCAAATAATGTTGATGTGTCAGCATCTTGAATTATGTGTAAGGAGATCATGGCTAAAACAGTTATGACGGATTCCTATGACACGTAAGAGCTTTGTCATGAAGTTTCAATGATAGGTGAAGACATGTGGCAACTGATAAATTTGAGTACTGTACACTATTTTCTCAGAGAATGGTAAAACCCTAATACGGTTATCTTTGGGAGTAGCCCTAAAAAGTGAAGCGCATGATATAAGCTTTTTTAGGGTTGCGAAGAGATATGATGTGAGTGTATTGTTGGAATGTTTTATGCTGTCGTGATTTGTCTTCAATTTTTTTAGAAATCTTCTGAAAGAACTTGCATTGCAAGTGTATTGTAAGCTGTAATAGTTTTGATCAATACATTGTGCAGGTTTTGGAGTGCTGGGGTTTTTACCGAAAGGTTTCCCCAGGGTATATCATTGTGTCATTCTCTATTTTTCTGTATGTATGGTATGTGGTTGCAATATCTTTGTTAAAGTAGTTAACGAATCTAAAATTGTAAGGATTTAAAAGAATTTGCACAATACTCTCCTATAGAGATTAGCGTAGGAAGCTGTTTCCGCACCTGAGTTTCCTTACATGCTGCACTAGACTTTGGTGAGGGTTGGCACAATAACCATCATGCCCTTTAATTTTCTACTCAGCATGGTCTTTAATGGTGGTAGCTTGACATAGCCAAGTATGTTATATAGATCTTAGAAGTTGTTGGATTGGAAAAAGATATATATCTTCATTATAAGCAACACAAGGCAAGAACATCATTTTAACCTAGAGTGCAAGGCATATTCATTCATATGTCATACTAAATAGATTACATGGCTTCTTCATATTCTTTTGGAGGTTGTTATATACTCTAAAAGTTACCAAGTTATCAGACCCAACTCAAAATTTTGTACTGAGAGAAGTAGAATATTTCTATTATCCATTTCAATTTCCTATGGGCCATATAACTTTCAAGAAACTTTTTTGTTTTCCTCTATTGTAACATAGAGAAACATTTTCTTGAGGTGAGTGTTACATGGCTGACAAGATGATGTAATATCCAAAATATGTTTTTTGATGCGGGCTTACAAAAATATCTCCAAAAGATATATGCCAAGGACTGAGTGGGGCAATCAAGGGCCTAATGATTCCAAATTGATCTAACTTAATATGTTTCTTTAATGGTTTAATGGTAGTTATGTCATGAATGAAAGAAGGTTCATGAAGAGAAAAAAAACATAAATCAGTTTGAATAAGCCTTTCAAATGTTCTACACTTGAAGGCCTTAAATGAGAGTTTGATTAGATTGGGGAAGGAGGGGAATTGGGTGTTTCATCTTTAGTGGATTTTTATCCTTTGTGATTGGAGTTTGTTAGCAGAGGAGAACGTAGTCAGGATGTGCTTTCGGGTGGCATCCACAAGGCACTCGGCCTTGGATCCACATCTAGGCGCATCAAAATCCGCCTCCATGCCCAGGAAGCCCGCATCGGTAACTAAGAATATAAACCATAGAATAATTTTAATAAAAACCAGATAATTATTTATTTCCCAAATTTTTAACACCTATTTTGTGAGAAAAAATGGAGACTTGAGCGGAAGAAAGAATTCCTACACGTAAAATTAAATAATAAAAAGAAAATCTCTTGTCATTCAAAATTCTGAGCAAAAAAATTGTGTATCTTTATCTATTCTCCTCTTGAATTGGCCTCAAAATGTTTTGCATGTGAAGCAGAACATCGGGAAATAAAACCCTTACAGGAAAGATGTCTACAAATGAAATAATGTCAGCCGAGCTTCAAATAATCACTTGCATCGCATTACTTTGTGGCTGATGCGGCAAGATTCGAACACTTAATCAGTGTGCCAGTATATGTAGCAAGAGTCGAACACTTGACCTCTGTATTTGCAGGCTTAGGCTTGCACCTGCTCTATTTTATTCGTTAGTGGAATCCTCCATGATTAATTGTAAGACATGTAAAAGAAAATAACGAAAATAGAGGGATCCTCAATAATTAAGTTTGGTTAAACAGATTGGTTCAGGGTTTCTCCAACAAATAGGTTGTTAATTATGATTTATCACTAGTGCATCTATTACATTGTGCCATTGTATTATTTAGTTTATAAAATCACATGAAGGATATAGACGGGCCCCTCAACACAACCTGAAAAGACTTACAGATTACAAAATGGCAGATATGAGGCTTTCAAATATAAGACTAGGAAGAAGTATTAAATATAAAGCTCAGAGGTGTAAAGCAATACCAGGCACTTCTTTCGGCTTCTAATTTTGTTTTTTTGTATTAGCTAAATTAAATGGCCATTACGAGGCCTTCAAGAGTTCTATAATAGACATAACAACAGATTCAATCATACAACTCCTAGAATTTTTGTTCATTTATTCATAATATAAATATCTTTGTTTATATAGTGAAAAAAAGAAATGCCCTTTACATGAAGTGCTACAAAGATGATTACGAAACCTAATGCTTAGATATCTTATATGCCCATTTTATCAAGTATGTATTATGTTGATTCAATACTAAATACCGTTGATGTCAGTTTTGTACCACTACATAACACATAGCAATTGAATACTTGATAAAGCATACCAAACACTCAACCCTCTCTTGAAAAGTATATACTCATGAAGAACATGAGAAAACTCCAAGGTTCCTTACACCTGTGGATACTAACTCAGTTATATTAATGTCATTTGTTGGTTAATCATGTAGGCGGGCTTATGTTGTTCTTTCAAGGATGTCAAATTCTTTCCATGATGATGATGATGGGATCTAGCTTTGCAATGTATATTCAAATTTATATCACTTCCAACTTTGCTCTTCAAAACTCTAACTACTAAACTACCTGTTGCCTTACTGCTACTCCTATAGAATGGAAAGATTGGCAAATGGATGATGATCAAATCTAATGAAAGCTTGCCAGCGGCGCTACCTCCATAGATGAAATGATTCAAGGGGAATGAGACTAGATTACCAAACAAGGCTTCTTAACAAGCCGCTAAGATGCTAGTGGCCTAGTATATAGATCCCTATCAAACATTTACCAATATCACCATACAACTAGCCATCTACTTCTACTCTAACAACATGAAATGAAATCCTACTTTAATTTGAGAGATGAGAAGAAACATGCAATACACCAAAATGATCATGTATATCCACCATGCAAACCACAACAATGAATAGAGAACAATTTTGATAGTATTTTGGCAACAATTCTCCAACATAACTGTCTTACAAATCAGAACAAATGGACTTATATAGAAGCTCAAAATTATGAGTGGCCAAGATTAAGGGGCAAAATCAAGGGCCAAGATTAAACCTTACAAACCCTAATTAGGGTTACCATCTTTTAACCAATTACATGAGGGCACCAACTTTGTGGGCCAATGAGAAAATTACAATAATTTGTCAACCAATGAGAACATAGGACACTTGGCATGATTTGATTGCATACACATGAAATTTCCACCTCATCAACCTTATCTTATAAATTTATTTAATCCTTGAGATGAGGTGAAGCCTTGGATGCTTGAGCTCGTCCTTAGAAACTTCCTCATCACCACTTGAACTTTCTTGTACCTGATGTCCTGACCTTGAAAGGGTGAGGTCTCTATGCACTTGGGGTAATCTTTCCTTAGCCTCGGTGGCTTGCTTGGATGTGAACCTTCTTGCAATTTAAGAGCCTTGCTCTTGGCCACCGCTTTGAAATCAAACTTGACTTCCTTCAACCTTTCATCTTCCTTTCCTCCTTCATTATCATTGCCTTCCTTTACCTTCCTGGTCTTCCCTAACCTTCCTAATTGAATTTGGTTTGCATGCACCCCCCTCTACTTCAATACTCTTAGGTTCTGGGGGCACCTACCTTGGCCATACCTCCCTTCTCAAATCTAACCAAACTAGCTTGCATGAATAGCCAAGCCTTGCCTAGCCTCAAATATCTTCAAATCTCCTCCAATTTGCAATGAAACCTACCTCCTTACTAATGTTTTCCTCTTTGGCCAACCCTTGAATGCCTTCAACTGTTCGGACTGCCACAACCTCACCCCTTGGCATAAGCATCTGCCTCAACCATAGTGGTGTAGTGCATCTCCCCAAAATTGGATTTGGTTCGACTAGCAAAGCATCACTAACAGACTTCCATTCAAATAGAAGAGGTAGGACCCCATATAGATTTGCTTCTGATTTTGCACTATCCTAAGTTGCAACTCTAAGTTCTCACTAATGATTCTAGCCCAATCAAACTTTATTTACCATTTTCAATTCCTTCAATAAAATAATACATCCAAGGATCAAACTGCATACCTTGAGCGGAGCCCATGACTCGGTTGAGAAGCACAATAAGATCGCGATACTCTGATTTGAAATCTGACCTGGTGAGCTTTGATGACTTGGTGACTCCCTTCTTGCCTTCGTGCAACCAATTCCGCTTTAGTAGAGCGAGGTAGGCATCCTGACTATCTTGAAAGAACCTGGTTGCTTGATCCATCAACATTACTATCATGCCCTTCTACTGGGGTATATTGAACACGTCCTTGTACAATTCCACACTTACTGATCTTCTTTGCCATAGAGGACTAGCCTCCTTTCAACCTATCTCTCAATTGTATCATATCCATGGTGCCAACATTGGTGTCACCGACTCGCTTCAATTTTGAGAAGAAGGTTGTCTTGGGCGTCATGTCTACCCTGTCTTTCTTGGTATTAATTCCCTTTGGGTTCTTGCTTGCACTAGCGTCCACCATCCTAAACACTTATTTCTGCCCCTTCTTTCTATAGTGAGGTGGGACTACACGTATCTCTGCCCCTTCACCTAGGGATGATCAAACATATTTCTGCCTCGCCAATTCCTATCACACTACACTTATCTCTGCCTCTTCCCTTAGGGATGGGACTACCACTTATTTCTGCCTCTTTGTTACCTATGAGATGGACTACACTTATATCTCCCAACTTCTTTCTTAGGGGTGGGACTACCACTTATATCTCCTTTCTCCAAATCCTAAATGGAAACTACACTTATATCTTCCAACTTCAAGCCCTAATGAGATGATGAAGTGATGGATGGATAATGCAAGCAAGAAATGGGAATGAACCAAGCAAGAAACAAGGAGAAAAAATTTGTCTTTTAGACCAGCCTTCACCCTCAATCATGAAGCTTGTCTCCTACACCAAACAATCAATCACCAAAGAAAAAGATAACAATTAAGAATACAATCCACTCACCAATTTTTGCAAATTTTCTTCAAATAGGCAGGGCCCTAGCAAATCTGTAGCTTCTTCTTTGTCAAACAACAACCTCCTTTTCAATTCATAGCCTCTCTAAATAGCAAGCTTTAGCACTCTCTAGTCTCCTTGTAAACTGATAGCAGGTCCTCCCAGATTTCACAAGTCTCTCAATATTCTGTCCATCCCCCTCAATCTTATAGCAGGTCCTTCTTTTGCAATTTTCGCTGCCAAAGCAATGCTTGGGACAGTTCACTACCTTTAGACAAATTCTGCCCTAGAAACTTCAATCCTCACTGCCCTAGACACTGCTCCTCTTCACAAATTCGTAAGTCTCCTTTATATCATTACGTAGTCTCTGCAATCACTGTGGTCTCTTCTAAATCATGTCACTGCCTCTTTAGGCAATTTCGCTGGCCTCTAATCAAAGTCTTCTAAACTCTGCTCCTCACTGCTCAAATTCATTGGCCTCTGCTAAATCATGTCGCTGCCTTTTGCCAATGCCAAAATAGTTCTTTGTTTCCTCTAGACCAAATTCATTGCCTAGGCCATCAGATAGCAGGTCCTGTCCTTGGCTATGCCCTCAATGCTTTATAAATTTCATTGCTCTATGTCTGGGATAGTTCGCTGCCCCTCCAATTCTGCTCCTACAAATTTTGCACCTCCAAATTATGCTGTGAGAGATGGAAGAGATGGTGAGAAGGGGAAGGGAGGCCGCCTCTTTATATCAGCTTCGGAGCTCCAATAAGAGGGCTAACCTGCCCAAGGAGAAACAAAATTTACAATTAAAAACTTATAACAAGGAGGGCCAACCTAGCTATAAAATAATAAATTTGTATTGAAATTAAAACCAAGCATAGATTTTCGAATTGGATGAGGGAGTTGGCCACGCCACCAAAGGGAAGGTCCCATTTTGTATCCCAAGGCCACATGTCACCCATAAGGGCCCCAAAATTTTTGATTTCAATGCTTGTCCTTTTAATTTCAATGCAGACTTCGAAATAATAACACCCAGATTTTAATATTTATTAAAGCCAGACCTTACAATTTATTGCATAGATACATTTCTCAATGCAAATTTCCAATATTAATGCCAGATTTTATTTATTAAAGGCTAGATTTTTGAACTATTAGCCCAGATTTTAGATTTCAATGCAGCTTATTGGATTTGTTGCCCAGATTTTTGAAATTAAGTGGCCAAATTTGAGATTTCAAAGCAGATTTTAAATTGTTATTGCCCAAATTTTTTATTTTCATTGCCCAAATTTTTTTTTCAAAGCAGATTTTTTAATTAAAAAGGGCCAAGCCTTTGAATTGGGTGCCCAGATTTCAAATTTAGCAATGGGATAATATCTCAATCTTGTTTCAAACCTCCATTTGGCAAATCAAATTAATTTTTTGGCCAAAATTTGCAAGCCTTTCAAAAGACCAAAACACAATTAAAATTGAAAATCACAAGCCTTCAACTTCAAAAAATTTCAAAATTCACCATCTAAGCCCAAAAATATTTGCTAAGGCCTCCGAAAATACCAAGGTCTAAAGAAAATACCAATGTTTGTTCAAAAATGGGGGGTCCCCAAATTCTTTAGGGCGATGATGTGAAACCTCACAACATCTAGCATCAACCCAAAGAAATGTTCTTGAACATTTCAAGAATAAAGTAACTTAGAACAAAAATCTTAGGATGACCCACCTGAAAATCCACTTAAGGACAAGCACTCAACAAGGGAAAGAGCTCTCAAGTTGATCCAAAGCACCCTGACCATAAGTTACTCATGTGTGTGCAAATGATTTATTCCCCACTCGACAAAAACTTGATAATCTCTCAGATCCACTAGACTTAGCTATTATAATATCCTTACTTCAAAAGCATCCTGGATAGAGCCCTGCTGCCAATCAGGCATCCATAGCCCCGACGAAGTTATCGTTGTGGCACCACAATCATAGTTCTACCTTTAGTGACTACTTAGTAGCACCGGTAGAGATGATTGCACACCCTTTAAAGCCAATTTTCATCTTTATTTTCATTTTGATACTGCATTTCATCTTGCACCTTTTCATTTTTTGTCTTTTTCTCATAATATTTCTTTCTTTTCTCTTTTTGATCCTTTGTTTGGCTTGCAGGCAGTGAAGCCCGCAGAGGGTTTGGAAGACCACAGTGGCGCTGAAGTAGGTGTATGATTTTCACAAAGTCCAACTTCACTTCAAAACACCAAGAACTCGGAGCAATTAAGTGTGAGTAAAATGTTGTAACCCTGTCAAAGGTAACTCAAGAACCACTATTGAGTCTGACCCAAATTTAGTACAAGTCCTACCATAGACCAACGACTAAGCACACCCTAAAATCTCCAAACCTTGTCAAATATATTCAAGAAATGAACAAGACGGACTCTTGTTTTGTCACCAAAAGTGTAAGAATCTACACACCTCGCCCATGAGTGATAACCTGGACCCCCTTTGCACTTGCAAAGCTCCAAAGCCAAAACTACCCAACCGACTGAGAGAAGCTAAAATATCTCAAGTCAAATGACTTGATGCAAATTAAACTCGAGCTCCCTCAAACACCTAAACTAACCAACTGAAAGGAAACTTACTCTAACCCACTAGAAAGAAACCTACTCTAAACAACTAAAAGGAAACCTAATCTAAGCCAAACATGAAAGCAAACTACTCTAACCCTTGGGCCAAATGGTCCAAGACAAACCTATCCTAACTATGTACAAGACTCTAAAGGGACAACACTAACCGATCTAATATATACACTGGATCTAACATGGTTTCTCAGGATGTTCAAAAGTAACAAGGTTTGGGTGATAATTCTCAATCTCACAAACTCATCCTTGTACTTAAAAAAAAAATTTGTTACCTCAAACTCAAATTCAAGAAAATTATCATGAAAAATCAACAATTGAGGCAACTCATAGGGTCCATGATCAATCCAAATACAAGTTGTTTTTCCAAAATTTCCATAATCAAAATAAAAACTTTCATACCTTTCATCCTTAAGAGCAGGGAAAGAAACAACTTGGTATGATTCATGTGGTAACTCTTGTTCAAACCTCAATTGATCATCCACAGCTTCAAGAGGTCACAACTGGTGATGAATCTTCCCTCTAACATCTACATCGAACTCATTGGTAGTCAAGGCAAGATCAATCTGGGAATCAAGGTCATGAAATATCATCTTTGGGGGCTTGTCCTTGTGAAACATGAACCATGCATCCTTGTGAATCTCCTTAAGTGTATCCTCAAAAATCAAGGATTCCTTGATATTCTCCCCATCAAACACCTCTCCAAGTTGCTCAAACACAATATCCAACTTTAGCATCGACCCAAATTTTTCTTTGTTTTCCTTTTCCATGGGAGCAACTTGATCACCGCTTAACAATCCTTGCATATCCTTACCACTAGGAGCTTCATCATCTAGCATGTAATTTCCATTTGAACTCTCTTTAGGAACATCTTGAAATTCTTTATATAGACTCTCACCAAACATAGCACCTTCAAGACTAATAGGAGAACCATCATACATCTTTGTGAGTTGCCCATCAACTTCCATTTCAAGTGGTAAGATTTATGGAGGTCGAAGTTGATGGTGAACCATGCCACTTGCAACAACTTGATCACCTTGAAAGGCTTTAAACAATGACTCCTTTTTTATTTCTTCCATAGGACCTTCAAGCATCCCCCCAAAGAATATGGTGGTAATGATGTCCTGGAATGCTTTATCAAACTTTTCCTCATATCTTGATTCACTTGTAGTAACTTGCAATTCCTTGTTCAACTTGTCCACTTGATTGCTTCTTTCATGAAGGGTGCTAGAGACTTCTTTCAACTCATCCTCAAGAATTTGACCTTGTAGCATGAGGGAAAGCTCACCAAGGATCACCTCTTCAAACTTGTTATGGTCTTCTAGATCCTCAAGGTGTGGATCTTTGTCTGATATGTTTCCTCTTCTTTGGATGAATTCAATTGCTTCCTTAATTTCTTTGTCAACTTCTTCCTCTTGAGGAGTAAAGTGTGAAGGCTCATCTTCCACATGAATGTCTTGGTCATTAGGTTCAACCACGCTATCCTCTTGCAATTTGCTTTCTTCTTTGTCAGATGCAGATACAACATGCTCATCTTTTGGTTTCCAACCTAAGTAATGAATGCAATCTTTGTTTCCATCCTTTGATGCCAAACTCATTTGTTCAAGGTGTGCACTCCAAATTTCATCTGTATTAGGTTGCTCACAATCAAACCATCCCATCTCTTGCTTAGATTGCTTTATGATATCCCGACATGGTTGATAAGTATATTCTGAATGTCTCACATTGTGTAGTCTACACCAACCAGAGAGCAACATACCTTCCGCATATAGTACCTCCTCACTTAGTCGCTTCTTGATCATTTCCTTGAAACTATTCACAAACATGTTAACTCTATCATCTGATTCGGCAAATGGAATTGGTTTGAGGATATCCCAAAAAGACATCTTCCTTTGCAATACCAACTCCACTCTTGACAGAAATGTCAAACAATTAAGCTCATCATGTGTGGTTGTCCCATGAATCCTGCACTCACAAGCTGATGCCAATTTGGAAAAATTATGTGGATACAATTGTGCATTCAAAGCCTCCTGGAATCGAGCAATGTCAGTTGGATGAATGCCCTGACCATGAAACCACTGCCCATCCATTGAAAAGTTTTTTCCCATTTTTTTGATTTTCTAAGTTTTTGATTTTTTGAACTTTTGAAGAGATCTCTCACATCTCAAATATAACATGAAAGCTCATTGTTGTTGATAGTCCATGAATGAACATTGTTCGGCTCTCCTTCTAGCACCAAATAATGTTGGCGTGATGATGGAGGCTTCTTGCGTCACCAATGCTCAAATTTTCCAACCTTTCTCTAGAATGAATTTCAATTCAGCCCTCTTTCTAGCGCCAAATAATGTTGATGTCAGTTTTGTACCACTACATAACACATAGCAATTGAATACTTGATAAAGCATACCAAGCACTCAACCCTCTCTTGAAAAGTATATACTCATGAAGAACATGAGAAAACTCCAAGGTTCCTTACACCTGTGGATACTAACTCAGTTATATTAATGTGATTTGCTAGTTAATCACGTAGGCAGGCTTACGTTATTCTTTCAAGGATGTCAAATTCTTGCCATGATGATGATGGGATCTAGCTTTGCAATGTATATTCAAATTTATATCACTTCCAACTTTGCTCTTCAAAACTCTAACTACTAAACTACCTGTTGCCTTATTGCTACTCCTATAGAATGGAAAGATTGGCAAATGGACAGGGATCAAATCTAATGAAAGCTTGCCAGCGACACTACCTCCATAGATGCAATGATTCAAGGGGAATGAGACTAGATTACCACACACGGCTTCTTAACAAACTGCTAAGATGCTAGTGGCCTAGTAAATAGATCCCTATCAAACATTTACCAATATCACCATACAACTAGCCATCTACTTCTACTCTAACAACATGAAATGAAATCCTACTTTAATTTGAGAGATGAGAAGAAACATGCAATACACCAAAATGATCATGTATATCCACCATGCAAACCACAACAATGAATAGAAAACAATTTTGATAGTATTTTGGCAACAATTCTCGAACATAACTCTCTTACAAATCAGAACAAACGGCCTTATATAGAAGCTCAAAATTACAACGAGTGGCCAAGATTAAAGGGCAAAATCAAGGGCCAAGATTAAACCTTACAAACCCTAATTAGGGTTACCATCTTTCAACCAATTACATGAGGGCACCAACTTTGTGGGCCAATGAGAAAATTACAATAATTTGTCAACCAATGAGAACATAGGACACTTGGCATGATTTGATTGCATGCACATGAAATTGCCACCTCATCAACCTTATCTTATAAATTTATTTAATCCTTGAGATGAGGTGAAGCCTTGGATGCTTGAGCTCATCCTTAGAAACTTCCTCATCACCACTTGAACTTGCTTGTACCTGATGTCCTGACCTTGAAAGGGTGAGGTCTCTATGCACTTGGGGTAATCTTGCCTTAGCCTCAGTGGCTTGCTTGGATGTGAACCTTCTTGCAATTTAAGAGCCTTGCTCTTGGCCACCGCTTTGAAATCGAACTTGACCTCCTTCAACCTTTCGTCTCATTTTCCTCCTTCATTATCCTTGCCTTCCTTAACCTTCCTGGTCTTCTCTAACCTTCCTACTCAAATTTGGTTTGCATGCACCCCCCTCTGCTTCAATACTCTTAGGTTCTAGGGGCACCTGCCTTGGCCATACCTCCCTTCTCAAATCTAACCAAACTAGCTTACACGAATAGCCAAGCCTTGCCTAGCCTCAAATATCTTCAAATCTCCTCCAATCTGCAATGAAACCTACCTCCTTACTAATGTTTTCCTCTTTGGCCAACCCTTGAATGCCTTCAACTGTTTGGACTGCCACAACCTCGCCCCTTGGCATAAGCATCTGCCTCAACCATAGTGGTGCAGTGTATCTCCCCAGAATTGGATTTGGTTCGACTAGCAAAGCATCATTAACAGCCTTCCATTCAAATAGAAGAGGTAGGACCCCATGTAGATTTGCTTCTGATTTTGCACTATCCTAAGTTGCAACTCTAAGTTCTCGCTAATGATTCTAGCCCAATCAAACTTTATTTACCATTTTCAATTCGTTCAATAAAATAATACATCCAAGGATCAAACTGCATACCTTGAGCGGAGCCCATGACTCGGTTGAGAAGCACAATAAGATCACGATACTCTGATTTGAAATCTGACCTGGTGAGCTTTGATGACTTGGTGACTCCCTTCTTGCCTTCATGCAACCAATTCTGCTTTAGTAGAGCGAGGTAGGCATCCTGACTGTCTTGAAAGAACCTGGCTGTTTGATCCATCAACATTACTATCATGCTCTTCTGCTGGGGTATATTGAACACTTCCTTGTATAATTCCACACTTATTGATCTTCTTTGCCATAGAGGACTAGCCTCCTTTCAGCCTATCTCTCAATTGTATCATATCCATGGTGCCGATGTTGGTGTCACTGACTCGCTTCAATTTTGACAAGAAGGTGGTCTTGGGCATCATGTCTTCCCTGTCTTTCTTGGTATTAATTCCCTTTGGGTTCTTGCTTGCACTAGCATCCACCATCCTAAACACTTATTTTTGCCCCTTCTTTCTACAGTGAGGTGGGACTACACTTATCTCTGCCTCTTCGCCTAGGGATGATCAAACATATTTCTGCCTCGCCAATTCCTATCACGCTACACTTATCTCTGCCTCTTCGCTTAGGGATGGGACTACCACTTATTTCTGCCTTTTCGTTACCTATGAGATGGACTACACTTATATCTCCCAACTTCTTTCTTAGGGGTGGGACTACCACTTATATCTCCTTTCTCCAAATCCTAAATGGAAACTACATTTATATCTCCCAACTTCAAGCCCTAATGAGATGATGAAGTGATGGATGGATAATGCAAGCAAGAAATGGGAATGAACCAAGCAAGAAACAAGGAGAAAAAATTTGTCTTTTAGACCAGCCTTCACCCTCAATCATGAAGCTTGTCTCCTACACCAAACAATCAATCACCAAAGAAAAAGATAACAATTAAGAATACAATCCACTCACCAATTTTTGCAAATTTTCTTCAAATAGGCAGGGCCCTAGCAAATCTGTAGCTTCTTCTTTGTCAAACAGCAACCTCCTTTTCAATTCATAGCCTCTCTAAATAGCAAGCTTTAGCACTCTCTGGTCTCCTTGTAAATTGATAGTAGGTCCTCCCAGATTTCACAAGTCTCTCAATATTCTGTCCATCCCCCTCAATCTTATAGCAGGTCCTCCTTTTGCAATTTTCGCTGCCAAAGCAATTCCTGGGACAGTTCACCGCCTTTAAACAAATTTTGCCCTAGAAACTTCGATCCTCACTACCCTAGACACTACTCCTCTTCACAAATTCGTAAGTCTCCTTTATATCATTTCGCAGCCTCTGTAATCACTGTGGTCTCTTCTAAATCATGTCGCTGCCTCTTTAGTCAATTTCGCTGGCCTCTGCTAAATCATGTCGCTACCTTTTGCCAATGCCAAAATAGTTCTCTGTTTCCTCTAGACCAAAGTCGCTGCCTGGGCCATCAGATAGCAGGTCCTGTCCTTGGCTATGCCCTTAATGCTTTATAAATTTTGCTGCTGTATGTCTAGGATAGTTCGCTGCCCCTCCAATTCTGCTCCTTCTACAAATTTCGCACCTCCAAATTATGTTGTGAGAGATGGAAGAGATGGTGAGAAGGGAGAAGGGAGGCCGCCTCTTTATATTAGCTTCGGGGCTCCAATAAGAGGGCCGACCTTCCCTAGGAGAAACAAAATTTACAATTAAAAACTTATAACAAGGAGGGCCGACCTAGCTATAAAATAATAAATTTGTATTGAAATTAAAACCAAGCATAGATTTTTGAATTGGATGAGGGAGTTGGCCACGCCACCAAAGGGAAGGTCCCATTTTGTATCCCAAGGCCACACGTCACCTATAAGTGCCCCAAAATTTTTGATTTCAATGTTTATCCTTTTAATTTCAATGCAAACTTCGAAATAATAGCACCCAAATTTTAATATTTATTAAAGCCAGACCTTAGAATTTATTGCATAGATACATTTCTCAATGCAGATTTTCAATATTAATGCCCAGATTTTATTTATTAAAGGCAAGATTTTCAAACTATTAGCCCAGATTTTAGATTTCAATTAAGTGGCCTAATTTGAGATTTCAAAGCAGATTTTAAATTGTTATTGCCCAGATTTTTTATTTTCATTGCCCAAATTTTATTTTCAAAGCAAATTTTTTAATTAAAAAGGGCCAAGCTTTCAAATTGGGTGCCCAAATTTCAAATTTAGCAAGGTGATCAGATCTCAATCTTGTTTCAAACCTCCATTTGGCAAATCAAATTAATTTTTTGGCCAAAATTTGCAAGCCTTTCAAAAGACCAAAACACAATTAAAATCGAAAATCACAAGCCTTCAACTTCAAAAAAATTCAAAACTCACCATCTAAGCCCAAAAATATTTGCTAAGGCCTCCGAAAATACCAATGTTTGTTCGAAAATGGGGGGTCCCCAAATTCTTTAGGACGATGATGTGAAACCTCACAACAAATACCAATCTCTGTTTCTGGATGTATAGACTTAGTTCAACTTCATTTAATGTTTGGAGTATCTAGTAGATTCCATCCGGGTTTAGTGAAGTGGTAGGTTGAAGCAATAATTCCAGAGAGGCAAAGGTTCAAACCTGATAGGATACCAATTCCCCCATTGGGCTTGGCTGGGTGTGTGGCCCCATTAATATGGGGTTTCTGAAATGTAAAACTCAGATGGCTATGCTTATGCTCTAGGTGACTCGATCAGCATCACCAAGAGAATTTCAACCTCCGAGGTACATACCATCTGGCATCAACTTCAGAGGTACATGCCACCCACTCTCTCCCATTGTATAACACGTCCCAGCATATTAATTTTATCAAAATTGCATGTAGGCTAATCCAACCTGAAACCTGATGAAGAATCTAACTACTTATAAAGTTATAAAGTAAAAATTTGAATCCTACTCTTCAAGGTATTTTAAAAGTTCAGGAGCATAAAATTAAGAGCCAACTTTAAACACCCATCTTTTGGACCGAAAACTGGTCAACATGTACAAATAGAATACACAAAAATAGAAATTCAGCACCCAATGAAATGCTACAGAGGAAAAGTAGCGACTCAAAAGATCTTCAAGTGAATTCTGCTATCTTCCTTGATAGAAAAAAAGTTTAATACACATTTCAAAATCTTTGCCCTTCTTTAAATTCAGCCAGTTATCCAAATACTGTGTTTGAAACATATCTTATGAGTCTATAAAACTCTTAAGTAAACAACTTGATACAATTCCTAACCAGTCACACGATACTACAGAATGATCTGGACTGGCAAAAAAAATCTACTCTTCAAATTGGAAACCATTTAACATTTATTGCTAAGCATGTAACCGTTGTATGCTACATTGGGGGCACTTCAGCTAAGCTATGTGTTCTTGTAAAATCTGATGGCATACAAACCAGTGCATTCTGTTTTAAATGATGATCCATGCTTACTTGAACCATTTCTGTCAACAGCTTCTTAGCAGCTTCAGTTCCTTTCTCCATATCAATTACATGATCATAGACAATATTCTCAAGTGCAATAGATGTTGAGTCAGTTTTGTTCAAGGAAGGAGCTTGTAAAAGAGCACAAGCCTTCTCCTGGGCTTTAGGTGTGCACTGAATGATGGGCTTAAAAAGTCCTGGAATAACTCCCTCTTTAAGGATTGCTTCCCTATAATTGCACTTATTGCTTTCACACATTGTCAGAAGAGCTCCAATGGCATGTTCTCCGCTTTGCAAGGATCCATCTTCTATCACTTCCACAAGTGTATGGATTCCTCCTTCCTCCTTCAAAATGCATGTCCTGCCCTCTTCCAAAGCTGATAGTGATTCTAGCAAAGCACTGATTTTTTCAGCAACTCTAGAAGATTTCCAGCACTCTTTCACCAACGCTATCAAAGCTGGCACAGGCTCAGCAGCAAGAATGACTACTAAATTGTCTGTGTTAGTAGAAAGGTTGTAAAGTGTCATGATTACATCCATCTTTCCTTGATGCGTACTAAGTAATTCTACCAGAAGTTGAGTAGCTCCAGAAGATCCAATAATTGGCTTGTTGACAGAAGAGGCTGAAAGTGTCAGTATTGCTGCAGCGGCATTTTCCTTCTAGTGAGCATTTTTTGACTCCAAAAGATCTACAAGAAGATCAATAGCACCAGTCTTCCCTATTGCAATCTTCTTCCTACACAAAGCACTTAAAAAGTGAGAAGATTTCCAAACCAGAAGAAATTTGCAAAGTGCAAAGAGGAACATGCACTCTTAAACACTTCTTATCAACATTGTGAAAGCTATAGCTAGTCCTCAGCAACATTTACAAGAAAATGAGGAAAAAAAATATTTTACTACTCTCCTCAATAAATCCAACAGGATATTTGAGACACTTCAAAATACAAGAAGCATAAATCCTATACAGTTCTACATACCTGTATAAATTGCTGCAGAAGAAGCTATTGCTACAAAGCACGCATCTGGTATTCTGATTCTTTCTACCAAATACTAAAAAGAATTTAATAAGCGATAAGCTTGACATAGAATACAAGGCATTTAGAGGCACAAATGACTTATAAAACTCATGTTGCCTTTAAATTTTAGAGAAAGTTATAAATTTATATGCATAGAGCAAAGGCACTAACTTTCTCTAGGCCAAGGCTTAAACTAAGCTACTTTTGTCATCATGGGCCTTCAATAAAGTTGCCACAAAGGTTTCTCAAGTCAAAAGAAGATATTAAATAGATGTCATCTCATGAATGCAGTGGTCGTAATGCTTACACAAAAATGGATTTGTTGAACAGACATTGAAACTTCTCAGCAGGTTGAAGTTAGGTAGCATATGAATCAAGAGCAGACACAGGATTCACCGGACAACAAAATCAATGACTTGATTTTCTATGAAGTCACATCTTTCAAATTCTCATTTTGTAAAAGTGACTTATCACTTATTGTAATTGAAATTAGCTTTTAGGCTCAATCATTGTAAAAGTTAGGTAAATCCTAATTTGTCTTCAGTTATGTAGCTATTCTAAGTGGCTATCTCAAGTAACGACCAGGTAGTTACCTTAAGTGGTTATCTTAAGTAGTTACCTCAAATAGTTACATGAGGCAGTTATCTCAGGTAGTTAGGTAGTTATCTCAAATAGTTACATGAGGTAGTTAGGTGGTTATGCTAAGTAGTTATGGGTTAGTTACCAAGGAGAGTATAAATATAAGCTCATTTGCAATGTAAAGGACGACTTTTTGACAAAGGGGAAACTATGGAGAAATTTCCAAAGAGATTTTTAGCTTTACACTATGTACAAAAGAGTCTTGGTCGTATATCAAGAATGCATTCATGAGTTGTTATTAGCATATTTTTGTATGTTAAGTTCATAATCTCTTTATGTATTGGTGGAATCCAATAGATTTTCTAATTTATGTGATCAGTTGTTATTACCATGATATGATGTTGGAAAGGGAATTCAAGTCCTTGGCCCCAAATTTCACAATTGTTGGAAGCATACAGTGGCAATAGAGTAGAAGAAAAATAATATATTTTCACTATGCAAATAGGAGCCACAGACAGAAAAATATAAAGAGTTGAAAACTGTAGAATTGAAAAAACGGGGGAGAAACAGAGGACAAAAAAAATTTATTTGACACATAAATGCACAATCATCTTCTATTGATTCAAAGATTGATTTACATCGTGCCTCAATTATGAGGACTGTTTCATTGCCTTACAAACTTTCTATTATGCCCCTTACAAATCTTAATAGCATACGGAACTTTATATTGATTCAATTACATTTAGCTTCTTATCATGCACTTCATGCGTAATTCTCCAAATTTGATGACTAGCAGTAAAATAGTCAAAAGAAATTTTGTTAACTGTTACCTAAACAAGCAAACTACCATAAATAACAGTTTGATAAAACTGAATATGCTGAATAGCACTATAACTGGAAACAATCTCCCAATGGTATGCAAAAAAATTTAAGTGCATGGTGGTGAGCTGGAGTAAATGTTTTCCATGAAAAAACTTAAACTGGCACGTGAGCTAGAATGCATGGCGGTGAGGCTCATGCATCACTTCTTAACACTCCCCCTTTGATGCTGAGACTCACAAATTGATCTCAAAGCACGCAAACCTGACTCATGCAACTCACAATTGTGAGTCTCAAAGCACTCAAACCTGACTCATGCAACTCACAATGCATCACAGAGTCTTATAGACTCACATACTATACTGAGAAATCACAAGGCTCGGTCTTCCCCTCCTTTCTCTAATATAGAGAAGACTCATGACACATCCATCTGCCAATCAAAATAAGTAGATCTGAACCTTGATCCACCACTATCTCTTCTAGGTTTGTACAACCTTTTCAACATCTTTATATAAATAACAGTTTGATACTATAACTGGACGACAATCTCCCAATGGTATGCATAACTTAAATGCATGGCGGTGAACTGGAATAAACGTTTTCCATGAAAAAACTAAAACTAGCAGGTGAGCTGGAATGCATGGTAGTGAGGCTCATGCATCACTTCTTAACAAAAATTACCTAACAGAACGATTTTCTTACGACACAACACCAGTTTTGTAACTCTTTAGTTTGTCTTGGAAATGTGATTTCCATGCTTTCGAATTTCGTGACTATGTTTGAAAAGCTAGAGGCTTGTTAATGTCCTGCAAAAATTCGAAACTGCCAAATATTGAAGCCCTCAAATTTCCCTTTGGAGGGTGCAAAACTCTCAATGCATGTCCAAAAGGACTAGATATCTCAACTTTCAGGAACAAAGGGCAACTTGTATGCTAGTATCATGAACACTCATGAGAGAGTCCATCTAGGTTAACTCTCCGACTGCAATAAAGTGTATGATTTTGGACTGCACTAGGCTTACCTGTGTTTACAAATCTTGGATGTGTTTCAAGCTTACTTCACATGGCATTAAAAACAACCCACCAGCTCAACCAATATTTACTAAGAGAAGAATATAAAATGTCTATCTTTTTGTAAATATTAGCCCACGTGGCGCTAAAGGCAATCCATCATCCCAACCAAAATGCAGTGAGAAAACATAAATCTCTCTTTGAAAACATTTGAGATTATATGCCAAATTCCACTTTCTCAAAACCCTAAACCACTTTGCAATAGTTTCAAATGGACATAAACCCTAGAACTCAAATCTCACCACTTCTGGCTAATTTCCTCAAATTATTTCTCCATTGATCAAATATCATCCGGTATTTGCTAATTTGCTAGACAAAGTGGGTATGTTCCAGTAGTGAGAAGAAAATGAAATATGAATTCGCCAATTATAAGTCTAGTTTTGACACCTTGGGCAAAAATGGTACTTTCCAGGGTTAGAAATGTATTCAAAATAAAAACAAAAGAAACGGGTGTTGAAGATTCACACCACAAATTTGTGAGTAGGAGGAACAGTGACCCAATACTAAGGGGGGAGTTCAGTGCCAAATATTTCAGCTCTGCCAGAGGTAAGTTGTAGGCGCAGTGGTGCATCTAAACTCACTTCAATCCTCAGCTCAATTTCTTTGGACAGAGTAAACATTTTTAACAACTTAAGCACCAGTCAAAGTCATGTCATGCTTTCTCCCTATGTATTATGTGAAATGCATGTTCTTATACGATGACTGTAGACATCAATACTAGATATAAACAAGCACACAATAAATAATTTCTGGAAAAAACTTATAATGAACTCCTTACTCGCTTCAGCTCTTCTACTCCAAGAGAAGAAAGAGGTTTTGCCTGCACCGGACCCAATGATGGATCTTCTACTACGGTTCATTCTACAGCACTAGTCACCCTTCTCAGTTCTGGATGACGCTATGTCTGCTCTGCCATTGATAGTTTATCCAAAAGTATACCCTGTGAGAGGCAAATTTCTCCATCTAATGATATACCCCTCCACCCTTCTCAGTTCTGGATGACGCTATGTCTGCTCTGCCATTGATAGTTTATCCAAAAGTATAGCCTGTGAGGCAAATTTCTCCATCTAATGATATACCCCTCCTGGGAAAATTTGATCCATCTGGGCTTGCAGAGGATATCTCAAACCTAGGATTCCTCACCATTTTTCTCTGATCTGTTCAAGAACTCAATATCCTCAAATTTTAACCTATAACAAATAAATTCAGGGATCGAGCACCAACTAAGTAGCTGCCATAATTTTACAGCTAGAGCTTCATTCAAGGAAACAACAGCACTGTCAAAGAGGACCTTAAATAAAATGCAGATAAAACACATACTAGAATATATTCCTTTCCAACCTTATGCATTTCAAAGCATGAGCTAAACAAAGGCCCATTTCACAAACTTGTAAGTCAACATCTAAAACTAATCGATTCCAAGATCTTTGACTAGCCGCCTTTTATATCAATAATGACAATTTGGATGAAGGATAAATGAGCATCATAAGGACACATGGTGGCTTCCTTTCTTTCCATAGTAACCAAAAATATCTGACACCCACTATATCAAAGCATACAACTCTTTGGTGTAAATTATTATTGATGAAAATACAAATTAAACTTGTACAAAATCTGTATAGATGTATAGATACGAAGTTTAAACATGAAAGGCACCAAAGACATTCTTATAAAAAATGCAAGCTCTGCCAGCAACTGAATACTCTACGCAAAAAATCATAAACAAAAAATCAAAATCCAAGAAACAAATCAGCTGCTAATTAGCTTCAAGAATTAAAGGAACACACTAAAAAAGAGCTTCCCTTCCTAACAATAGGAGCTGCTAGAAATCCAACCCTACCAAAGTGGTTTAAAAAAAAAGTAAATGCACAGTAACCATTTTTACAGAAAAACTACTGCTAACATATAAAGCACAGTCGATGATTAAACAGAATTCAAATTGCTCAGAATGCAGCCATATAACAAATATTAGCATTGACTTGAAAAATTAAAAATACCAAAAACAAATCATCAAAATTGTGAACTGCAGCAGCCACTGAGAGTTGTTAGTAGTAGACAATAAAACAGAAAGTTGTAGATCAACTCATAAAATTAGGAATCACTAGTTCAGTGACTTTCCTTTTAATCTAAGTTGTCGGTTCGGATTCAGGTTCGGATGCAGGTTCGACATTCAGGTTCGAAATTCGTCCAAAATTTTTTGGGGTGGGTTTGAATTCGTTTTGGGTTCCTCCGTACAAAAACATATGCTTATATATATGTATGTATATGTATATATGCAGCAGCAAATAAGTTCATACACCACTATGCTAATAGTAAAGCAACATAGCAAAATACACCACCATATATATTAATGTTTTAGTCTAAATGACATTTTTTTACCTTTTTGGCCTTGTTAGTGGTCTGACAGAATTTGGGCAGACTTTTGCAAGAATATGATAAGGACCATACTTTTGCAAGAACCGGACCAGACTTTGGGACTGCCAGGGAAGAATTCAGTAACATAGCTTTTAACCAATAGAAATTAAAAACAATTCACACTACAAGAAATAGAATAATAACACTAATTATCTAATACTAACAATTACTTTAAAAGATTTTAAGAAAAAAATGGTAAAATCAACTATTAAGACCTCTGGAAAAATTCAAGCTAGTACAAACACAAACAAATACATTATCCCTATCACCATACACATGCAATACCAGAAGCATAAGCTCAAGAAAGCCATAAGAAATTAGAATAATAACATCTTGAAGATAGAAAGGCCAATTAAAGCATTCTTTGGTGGCCGCCTTCAGCATGCATAAGTGAGATCTAATGCAATGAACATAATGGTTAGCACGGTGTCTCCGCTTGTGCTTTTTCTATTTAGGTTAGTCTACCTTCAGCTGAGGATGACTTAATGTTTTGGTCAGAAGTCTACTCCCCCCGGTATTGATTCCTTCCTTTGGAACATATATTCATGATCAATAAAACTTTTCTTTTATAAAAAAAAATAATAATAACAATAGTCATCTAATGCAAGATACCATTTTAGAAATAAAAAAGCATTTAGTACAATTAGGTCATAGACCTGTTGATGTGACACTAGTAGATTTGAGGTCAAATTTCGACCAAATTTATCGACCAAAGTGGAAATGGTCTTAAAATTTTTATTTTTTTTCCTTTTATCCCCGTGTTGGTCGAAATTTCGACCAATACGGAGATAAAATGTAAAAAAAAAAAGAAGATGCATTTCATTTTTACTTTACCCCTTTCTTTTTCGGCGCGGGCAATAGCGGGCGGGAGCGGGCGAGAAGGCGGGGACAACTGTGTATGAATTTTTTGTCTCTAATTCTATTTTTTTTCTAAATTGTTATATGGTTTTACTGTTCCCGCAAAGTGTTAAGAAAGATGCAATAAATCTTCACATCTTTGTGTTGCTCTGGCGACAGTAACCAATGTGGAACATTATGTTGCTATCGAGTTTCTTTGTAATGAAATTTGTTAGACTGTGACAGAACTTTATTAAGCATTATCGAAGTTTCAATAAAATATGTTAGGGCATAGTTTATTGGTTTTATGAAACTGTGGAATCTGCGTTGAATAAAACTGTGATGTTATCCAGTTTGTATTATAAGAGGTTTTGAACTGTTATAACTGCATAGAATCGTTTTAGACTTCACAGCTTGCAAGAATCGGTATATCGGGTTCGATTATATGTTAAATCCTTGACTTGCGGTTCCCCAAATGGTTATCAATACCTTTGGATGGAGAGCAAGCCAAGGATAGATGTAAACAATGAAACATTAAGCACAGAAAATGGGAAGCAATTGGCTGCTTCTAGAACCGATGCCCGAACTAGTGCATAAAAGGTGTAATCAAATCGGTGCCTAATCGGCACACATTATGTGAACAGTTCACAAATTGTGCCCTAAATAAACAATAAACAAGAAAACAAACGGTGAGTCAATTAGATGAACATATTTTTGGATACCCTAGACCGTAAAAGGGGTGAATACAACCCAGTGGTAAACGGGTGTTTAATACCAGTCGAATTTGATTGCACAGTCTCAAAGGAATGTTAGATATTAACAGTAAAGACAATCTGTCGAATCCAGATTGAGGATACTCTGAATTTGTGAAGAATCATCTGCTGTGAAAGAATGTTTAAAGTGGGGAAGTTCGATAGCCAAAAGTCAAGCTAGGCTTACAAAATCTTTTACCGATTGCAACCACTCATCAAACCACTGCTAAAACTTCCAGATGGAACCGAGTTTAAATTGATCAAATAGACTCGAAGATTCCCTATAGAAGTTTGCAGTGATAGTTAGTGGTTAAAGAGGTAAAGTCACAAGCCTTATCAATACCTGTAGAAGAACACATTGCGCCTGCTCTGTTCACATTGCAGAAACAGAGAAAATAAGAAGAATCAAATACAAATCTTCAAGTTAAAGTTGTGATCAACTGTAACACAAAGAGTTATGTTCAAAAGAGTGAATATACATATATTGTAAACACAGAAGTTATATTTGCCTGTGGTAAGAAACAGAACCGGAAAACATCACAAGCTAAGTTTGGTAGATTGTGTAAAGAAATTACAGTCATCGATTGGCAGTCTGAAATTTATATTTTCTGTTACCAAATTGAGGGATTTGGAATTATCAGTTGAATTTGTGAGTGTGCTTGGAGTCATTAATCGTGTGAACCTATAATAGAATGTGGGAATCTATTCAAACTTTAGCTGTCTAAAGCTTGGCATCAAACTGTTATGATTTCAAGAATAGGTTACACATTTGGTGTTATTTTCTTTTATTAGAATCAACAAATTAAAAGTGACACTCACTATAAGGACAGTCACAAATGAGGACAGTCACAAATGAGGACATCTCACAGTGACTATCCCTTGTGTAATTGCCACTTGAATGCATTGCTATTGAACCACATTAATGCTTTTTTCCTTCAACAAATGAGGATAGTCACTGTAAAGACAACATGATAATGTACACTCACTGTAAGGACAGTCACAAATGAGGGCATCTCACAGTGACTGTCCCTTGTGTAATTGCCACTTGAATGTATTGCTATTCAGCCACATTAATGCTTTTCTTCTTCAACAAATGAGGATAGTCACTCTAAAGACAACATGATAATGTACACTCACTGTAAGTGTACATTATCATGTTGTCATGATAATGTACACTCACTATAAGTGTACATTATCATGTTGTCTTTATAGTGACAGTCCTCATTGAAGTGGCAATTACACAAGGGATAGTCACTGTGAGAACTTCTCATTTTGTGAAATTACACAAGGGACAGTCACTGTGAGATGTCCTCATTTGTGACAAGGACAATCACACATGAGGACATCTCACAGTGACTATCCCTTGTGTAATTGCCACTTGAATGCATTGCTATTGAACCACATTAATGCTTTTTTCCTTCAACAAATGAGGATAGTCACTGTAAAGACAACATGATAATGTACACTCACTGTAAGGACAGTCACAAATTAGGACATCTCACAATGAATGTCCCTTGTGTAATTTGCACTTGAATGCATTTCTATTGAACCACATTAATGCTTTTTTCCTTCAAAAAATGAGGACAGTCACTGTAAAGACAACATGATAATGTACACTCACTGTAAGGACAGTCACAAATGAGGACATCTCACAGTGACTGTCCCTTGTGTAATTGCCACTTGAATGTATTGCTATTCAGCCACATTAATGCTTTTCTTCTTCAACAAATGAGGATAGTCACTCTAAAGACAACATGATAATGTACACTCACTGTAAGTGTACATTATCATGTTGTCTTTACAGTGACTGTCCTCATTCAAGTGGCAATTACACAAGGGACAGTCACTGTGAGAACTTCTCATTTTGTGAAATTACACAAGGTCACAAAAATTACAAAACAAAAATAATATTACAATTCACAAAAATAATTTTGTGAACTTCTAATATTATGACACATGAGGAAAGTCACTGTGAAGACAACATGATAATGTACACTCACTATAAGATCGATGTTGATGCAGAGTGGCAACAAAAGGTGATGGAATTCAATCAAATGCTTGTTTAAACCCACAAACTCCTATTAGGCTTCAAAGCCACTCAAAGACAAAATAGTCACAAAACCTTAGATCTGGATTCCAAACTTTCAAAGATGGTGTTAGATGTGTTAAGAAAGAGGATTCAAAAGGTTTCAAGAAGTTTCAACACTTCAAACAATTCTTAGCAAGCAATTTTCTCAAAACTGTCAAATAGGCCTAATTGCCCCTTTTCTAGTCCTCCAGCAGCGTTATAACCCAAATAACTCAAAATTTATCCAAATGAACCTGCAAACAAATTAGCATTCTAGATACCCTTTTGGGAGAACTATAACATACTAAAAAACCAATATCAACTTCTTTGGAAAATGTGCCCCAAAACCTTGACTGTCACTATTTTTCAAGAGGAATTAGTGATGTTTTACAAAGCAAGTGTGCTAAAAACATATCCAAAAGCCACCAAATTCATAGGACATTCCTATTTTGTGTCCAATTAGATGATTCAACAACCCATTTCACTTTATGATTTCATTTGCTACCAAAACCCCAAATTTGCCCTTAAAACCCTCTATAACCTAGGGTATCACCAATCTAACACTTCCACTCACTTCCAGGTCATAAAATTCATGGTTCACCATGAGTTCAACATATTATTGAAGAATATCAAATAATATTTATACCTTGTTAAGCCAGATGTCTGGCTGCTACACATATGGCATGTATTTGGGTACCCAAACTTGTCCAAACAACCATCAACTTTGCATTTCTTTCACATTCTCCTGCAAAACTTCACTTTTCTGGTTTATTCATGGTTAGATAGACTTGTTAGTGCTTCTAGGGTCCATCCTAAGGATCAGATGTACAAAGGTAGGATGGTACCCCCATTTACCATTGAAGAATCAAAGCAAACTTTCAGTTTCAGCGTTACAACAGCAAATAAACTTGCAATAAACACTCAAAATAATATGAAAGTGACTCAATAACCCTTAAATGTATCTTACCAACATAAATGAATGATTATCACATCCAATACACTTAAATCTTGCAAGAAAATCTCAGATTTTCATTAAATTATGCCCTGTCCGTACAAATCCTGTACTTTGCCGTACATAACAATGCCTTCTCCCCTTTCATCAGGTTAACACAACTTATATAGGTGTACATACACCTGTCTAACTGATCAAGTTGGTTAGAAATGTTTTATTTAACAAACAAATACTAAATCCTAAGTTTCCCTCCAAAATGCCTACATGACCGTTTATATTCAAATTCAAATTTATAAACTATGCATTCTATAACTTTTATGACATTCTAACCTATGTTATTGACTCAAAATGATCTCAAGACCTTATTGAATATGACAAAATATAAAAGCACCCTCTAGGACACCCTTATGGCTCATTAGGCCATTTTACATCAAGTTGCCCATAGGCTTTATCAAGAATTTTATGACTCTTGACTGGCAAAGTACATTGTTCATTACAATATGCCATTATTGGCCTTAAAATATCCCAGTTGACATGTAGGAATGCCTTTGATCTTCTGGTTCCATCTTGTTCCAAGGTGTTCCTAGTTGACTTGATAGGTGCCCCTGCACCAGATGTCCTCATTTGTGACTGTCCTTAAAGTGAGTGTACATTATCATGTTGTCTTTAGAGTGACTGTCCTCATTTGTGACTGTCCTTACAATGAGTGTACATTATCATGTTGTCTTTAGAGTGACTGTCCTCATTTGTGATTGTCCTTACAGTGAGTGTACATTATCATGTTGTCTTTACAGTGACTGTCCTCATTTGTGACTATCCTTACAGTGAGTGTACATTATCATGTTGTCTTTAGAGAGACTGTCCTCATTTCACTGGGCATGATGAGAAAGGCAGATATACCTATCAAATAATAGAGGCAAGAATCTTTGATTACAGACATATTTATAAGAACCTTGCTTAGTATTTGTTAGCATATGTGCAATGACTATATTTATGATCTTTGCAGGCATATCAATGTCCTCATTTGAAGAGCTAGCACAAAGTATATGTGTGAAAATTTATTTCTAATTATTAATATATTGATGGAGGTGACTAGAGCTCTATTACAAATGAAAGATAAAATATTAAATTATTTAATTAGTTTCAAGTTGAAAATATTGTAACAATTAATGTATCTATGAATTGATGGAAGGATTCATGTGTTTGCATCCATTTATCCTGCTTAGTCTAGTGGAGTAGTCACTTACTCCCTACTTAGAAATTTCCAAATTGTGGGGTGAGAATGCTAAAGTCCTCATGTTCATTTAAATGAGAAAATAAAAATGGAGATGATGTAGGTTTTTCTTCTCTTTTTTTTCACCTTCTTGGTCTTTGGATTTAAAAAGAAGAGAGGCGTGAGGAACCAAAAAATCAGCAAGATACTTATCCAAAAAAGCTAAGAGTAAATTGTCCCATATTTGAAAAAAAATTATAATTTGTATTTGGTTATTATTTGGGATATGTGATGTTTTATAGATTTGAGATTAAAAGATCTATTTTTTTTTTAACATTTGACAAATAGATTGCATACTCGATATGCTTCAATATTTTGCATCCATCTTTGCATAGGTATACGACAAAGATAAAATCTTTGAAGACATTCATTTTCAATATTTCTAATTATTATGACTATATGTCAACATCCACTAAAATAGGTATGTTTATTTATATCACATTTTTATCGTGCACACATTTACATGTGTAGTTAGCTTTAAACAACTCCTCCAAAAGTATTTAATATATATCTAGGTTCAAAGTGCTTCTAATTTTTATACTTGAGTTTTTTGTGTGAATTTTTTGTAGGAGATATTTTGTAGTCATTGCAGAAGATGGAAACATACAAGATGTTAGAAGCTTGTTAGTGATTGTTTATTATGTTTCACAGAAGAGAAGATGGGGTTAACAAAGGAAGAATTAAGTAACAAAATGTTGCTTATTGTAGACTTAGTGATATATTGATGATCTATCATGTTGATTTATCTAAATTTGAATATATTTTTTAATTTAATTTAAATACATCTTGGGTTTAAATTGATTCAATGTGCAATATATTTTTAAAAATTTGTTATGTAGGAGCTGCCAAGAATTTATTTACTTGTGAATTAGACCTTCTAAATTATAGTATGAATTTTTTTACTTGTGAATTAGAGTTTACTCAATTATAGAATCATTGTACATAGAAGGGAGATGGTCACTTTATTGCAAGTGGCATCTTGTTTTTTAGAATATTGAACTTAGATGATTATCTTGTTTTTCATAAGGGGGGTGATTATCGTTTATTGCATACTATTTCATTCTCTAAAATTGATTATATATAAAAGAGATAAGAATCAACATAGATAAGAAGGAGATGATTATCATTTATTGGTTATTTTTTATTGTGTAGTATGTTATTTTCTAAGAATCAATGTAGATAAGATGGAGATGATTATCTTTTCTTATAGGGTATCTTGTTTTATTTTATTTTGTTTAGACAAAAGTGGAAGAACCACTATATATATTTATATTTATAAAAATTGATTCAAAAAGAGCTCAATCAGGAAAGAACCAGGAAGAAAACTCGACATCGTCGCTTTATATACAAAGGTTTAAAAGAAAACCTTAACACTATTTGATTAGTTTGTTACATTCGGAAGGTCATGGCCACCTTTGAAGAATGCAAGTGGTCAAAGACCCATACATTTCAAATTTTGAACTGCTAGTGGCTAAATTCAAAAATCAAATAGGATGCATCTCTAAACCAATCCCATAGGATGCATCTCTAAATCAAACTCTTGCAAAATAGCCATCTATTTCTCGTGACGCTCTCCCAAATCTGACTACATAACCAATCTCTTGACCACTTGGTCAGGCATAATGGCATATATATTGCTTCTCAAGATATATTGTCTAAACTTCTTGAATTATCTAACCAAGCTGAAAGCTTATTTCTCGAGGGCCCAATACCTCACTTCAACATTATTGAAAGGTGAACTCATAAAATTGATGCAGAGGCTTAGGGTGTCCAATCTAACACCTTTTTAAGCTTACAAAAATTAACACAGATCTCCTCTTGCTTCTTCTGTACATGCACCAAATTTTCCACCCAAGTGGAGTGGCGGATAGGAAAAATTATCGTTGCAGCAAGTAACTTTTGAACTTCCTTGAAGATTAAGGGTTCTATCAACAAATTAACAGGTTGCTACTTTTGTATGAATGACTTTATGTTAGGCTTGAGAGTTATGTCATGGGTGATGATGGAAGTATCAAATATCTTCAGATCTTCATATCAAGTTGTGTTAACTTACCGATGACTTGATGCTTGACTCTCAGTAAAATGGTGATATAGGGTCCTTATATTACACATAATTTTGATTAAAAGTTAAAATATAGCATTAAAATCTAAATGATAAAGATATTTCATATGATGTTTTCGATATTAAAATGGTTGAGAAAATGGTTGTTCACTAACGATTTTTATCAGCAAGTTGCAAACAAATCATCCTTCTTCCACCAACGAGTCATTCCATTCAAGAAAGACCATGTCTGACGATATCAACGCACAAACAAATAGGGAGACAATTGCTAGACTATGGTCTAACTTAAAAAGAAAGGGTGATGGAAAATGTTATTGTCCTTGCAAACTTTGTAAGGGCTTAAAGACTCGAAGATATCTAATCAAAACAGCTGAGGAACATTGTAGGCAACATGGTCACATTGAAGGGGGAAACGAATTTCGTCCATTGGTATGTATTTTAATATTTTATAAAATACATAAGACATGATTTGATGATGACAACATGATCATGGTTAATATAAGGTCATCATTTTCATATAGGTCAACGTCCCTCAATTTCATGTTATGGACCATGACAATCTAGAGAATGTGGATTTCCAAACGAGGGAACATGGAGGTGTGAACATAGAAGTAGAAGGTAATGATATCATGGAAGAAGACCACGATGATGAAGAAGATCAATATGATCACGATGATCAAGATGATGATGATGTTGATGCAGAGCTTGATGTACCTTTACTTGAGAAGGCACACGAGCCCCTATATGAAGGCTCTGAAACAACTCTTCTTGCCGTTGTATTGTTGTTGGTGAACCTGAAGGTTATGAATGGTTTATCCAATGTAGCAATGACACGTATGTTAAGGTATGTCATCTTTTTTCATTATTTTAGTCGTAATTCCCTTGCAATTAATATTGGATGAATCGTGTAGCAATTAATATTCTTTAAATTAACAAATTATATTTTTGGTCGTAGGTTGGTAGGTGAGTGTTTGTTACCACCATCAAACATCCTACCTTGCTTGTACCGAGAATTATCTGCCGTTATGAAAGATATTGGAATGGAATATCAAACAATACATGCATGTCCGAACGATCATATTATATATTATAAACAGCATGAATTTGCAACAGAATGCCCTATTTGTCATATTAGTAGATATCAATCAGAACGAATAACAAAAAAGGTGCCTCGCAAGGTTCTTCGACATATTCCCATTATTCCACGTCTGCAACGATTATTCAAGTGCAATAGCTTGGCACAATTTATGGATTACCATGCACGCAATAGAAGTCAAGATGGCATTATGCGAATGTCTGTAGATGGCTCGGCATTTAAGGAAATAGAAGAAAAATGGCCACACTTTAAAGAAGAACCTCGTAATCTCAAGCTTTCATTGGCAGCGGACGGTGTCAATCCGTTTGGAGAGATGAGATCTACTTACTCGGTGTGGCCTATTTTTGTTATCAACAATAACATTCCTCCTTGGTTGTCCATAAAGAGGGAGCACATAATGTTGTCACTGATTGTTCCAGGTATATTTTGATTTAATGGTCATCTAAATTAATTTATTATTAATAATCCATCAAAATGGTCATAATAATTATGTAATGTTTTTGTTCATTCAACTAGGTAAGTACCAAGTTAAAGATATCAATGTATATATTGAGCCCCTTATCGATGAGTTGATGGTGTTATGGAATGGGGTCACTATGTATGACATCTCTAGACCAATAGGACAAAGACAATTTCAATTCCATGCAATGCTTGTATGGACAATACATGATGCCCCTGGGCTAACACATTTTTGTGGTATGTTCTCTTCATAACGCCTCTTTTTTGGTATGTTATAGTGCTAACACAAAGTTAACACATTTAATCCAATTAGACATGATCTTGTAGGTCTTCAGACAAAGGGAAAATTTGCATGTCCAGTTTGTGGTCCAAAGACAAAATCTCGTCATTCAAAAAGTTTGAGAAAGCAGGTGTTCGATGAGAATAGACACTTTCTCCACAGAAATCATAAGTACCGAATTACTGAAAAACATCTTTTCAATGGGAAAGAAGAGACTACATCAAAGCCATGGAGAATGACACCTCGCCTATGGAAGTTGGCATA
Organism: Chamaecyparis obtusa; assembly: GCA_027943335.1. Lineage (NCBI taxonomy): Eukaryota > Viridiplantae > Streptophyta > Pinopsida > Cupressales > Cupressaceae > Chamaecyparis > Chamaecyparis obtusa. The sequence goes on along the minus strand of BSBK01011082.1, from coordinate 159,362 downwards.
CAATAAAATAAATCGTCGAGGTAATGTCATTCCATCTGATGGGTTTTGTTTCAAATTTATCTTTTGATATTGTGTTTTGTTTACTGATGATGTAATTGATGCTTGTGAAGGTCGTCAAGTCATCAATGACCAACTTCCAAAAGGACTCAAAAGTTATCCTACGCAATTTACTAGGTTGCCGTACTACGAGCAACTCCCAATCGTGCATTTGTTTGATCCTATGCATATTGGAAAGAATGTAACAGAGACATTATGGAAAATATTGGATGGAAGGCGTGACAAAGACCAAATCATCAAAATTTGTAGTGACATTGAAGAATCCAACCATGCAATGAAAAATTTTATTCAATCCAATCAAAATGGAGACCAGATTGATACAAGTGCTCTTCCATGGTTATTGTCGAAGCAGCAGAGAAATGCTATAAAAGAAATTATAAAGAAAATACGATTTCCTACAGGATTTGCTGCGAACATAAATGATCTCATATCAAAGAAAAGTGAATTTGGGCCAGGGATGAAAACACACGATTGGCATATATTTATTAAGGTAATTCATATTACTTTGTATTCACTATATATTTGTATACTACATGTGGTTTTCATTGCATTCTTTTATAAAATATTGACGAGATCATTTTACAAATATTGCAGTATGTTCTACCTCTATCTCTCCCACACCACTTTGCCAACGGTGTCAAACAAGTTATATATGATCTTGGAAAATACATGAGGTGGTTGTCATCTAAAGAAATCAATAAAGAAGATATAAAATACTGGAAGAGAAAAATTCCTCTTCTTATGTGTGAAATGCAAAAGTGTCTACCTTCAACTTTTTTCAATGCACAAGAACATTACCTCTTACATCAAGTTGAGGAGATTGAATTGTGCGGACCTGTACCAACTAGGTCAATGTGGATGGTTGAGAGGCACTTGAAATTTTTGAAAGACTTGGTTCGACAGAGAGCACATCCTGAGGGTTCTATGGTAGAGGGATATATGGTATACCAGACCATGGTGTACATTAGTGAATATCTTCCTAAGTTTGCAACAAAGATCCATGTAGATCGTATTTGGGATCCCAACTCCATTAACAAATTTGAAGGGGAGCACTTGATGGGCAAAGGTAGATTGAGGAAAGTGAGAGGTAAATCTAAGATGTTATTGTAGTTAATTAATTCTTATAAATCTGGTCAAGAGTCGGATGCAATAAATCTAAGATGTTTTTGATACAGCTGGTCGAGAATGGGATGTAATACATTTGTATATTGCAAACAATCTTGATTGGATGACGGTATGGATTGAACGATGTCAACAAAATGGTTGTTCATTAACATGGGAAGGTGTTGCTTCATTGGTTAGAGAAGCTCATCGTAATGGAGATCCCAATGTTACTCCAATGGTAATTGATCTAGCACATGGTTTAAGAGGTGGACAGGTACGTACAAATTTATTAATGATCATGACTCATATGTTTCATATCAACTCATGATACAAATAATTTACACACTTTAAAAATTGCAGGTCAAGCACCACAAAGCTATGTACTATCATGGCCACAAATTTCGTATAAAAAAGTTGGATGATACAAAGAAAACTTGTGATTCTGGGATAAGTGCAGTTTTCGAGGTCACCAATATATCATCTAGAAATGACCTACATCCTCAACAATCTCAAAATCAATACTATGGCATCTTAGATGATATAATTGAGTGCAACTTTAACTCCTTCAAAGTAGTTCTATTTGTCGTCAAATGGTACAGGCTACAACTGAATCAAAATGATCCAGATAGAACTGTTATTCAACATGATAATGGATTTACAATGATTAATACAAGGTTGTTTGAGCCAGTTGGAGATGAGCCCTATGTTCTTCCAAGCCAGTGTGAGCAAGTGTTTTACTCAGAGGTTCCACATAAACAGGGTTGGTCATTTGTTGTTAGACATGATCCAAGAGGAAGGCCGATAAAGTATAATGTTATGGAAGAAGAAGATACTGAAGATGATGAAGAAGCAGATGATGATGATGATGATGATGATGATGATGATGATGATGATGATGATGATGATGATGATGATGATGCTGATGCTGATGGTGGTGATGATGATGATGATGATGATGATGATGATGATGATGATGGTGATGACGATGGTGATGGTGATCATGGCGATGATGATTGCGGTGATGCTGTTGATGATGGCGATGATGGCGATGATGGCGATGGCGATGGCGATGGCGATGATGATGATGATGATGATGATGATGATGATGATGATGATGATGATCAATGACATAATTGAAATGGTTACATATTTATTGTGTTCAATTCTAATGATTACATATTTATGTTTTGCTTTAAATTGTAATGGTTACATATTTATTCTGTTCAATTCTAATGATTACGACATATGTGATTTATAATTACCAATTTTTTATTTACGATGCTCAATTAATTGTTGTTGATACATGTATATTTGTGTTTGATTATCACCCTTTTTACAAACAGGCAATTGACTACAGACATTGTCACCCCGGCCTTCTGTTGACGATCTTGCATTCCACACATAAGGTAAATTTGTTCATGTTTAAGATGTTGCATATTGTTCATGTTATCTTATAAGTTATTTGTAGCATACGTATCATGTAATATTTAGCTAACTTAAGATAAATGATTAACATATGCAGTAAATTTGACCCCTTTGGCGTGGATCGTGCACAGTGACATGGATCGGCAGGTATAAGTCAATAAATAGACATAATTTTCTTATATTCTTCTTGTTTATCACTGAGCACGTATGTTATAAATAGACATATTGTATAATCATATAATGTATATATAGACAAAGAACCGTATAGAAATATAATATATAATCACTTTCAACCTAGTACATTTTATATCTCTCATGTATAGACAAAGAAGAACTGTACGTATGGGTCACGACTTGATTATTCTATATATATTGACGTGGCAATATCTCATTTGATGGATTGCAGCACCCACCAAATAGGTATTTGTCAGATCTATCTACATCGAATGAGGGAAATGAGGGAATGCTAGATGAAAGTTCTACATGTAGTACGGCTAAAACAGGGAGATCAACTAGAGGTCAAAAGATTAGAAAAAACTTTGACAAACGCATGCAATATTTCCTTGCTAATGGGGGGTCATGTTCTTATGATGATGAGACCAAAGGCGACATCAAGGTGCCCTTTCAGTACACACACATTGAGAAAGAATGGGTACCCAATGAGCTACCTCCAATTAATACTGATTTTTGTGTTAATGAGAGGATATATCGCATTGCTCCATCCTCATTACATGGTTTGGGCCTATTTTCCATGGATGGGATAAAGGTATATTACAATAGAGTTGTTGAATTGTTCGAGTATGTTGGTCCGTGTTACAATTACAATGATTGGATGCAGATTGTTCAATATAAAAAAAGTATGCGTAGGTATGCACTATCAGCTAATTATATACAAAGGAAAGAAAATGATCAAAGTAAAAGATTTGCAATGTACATTGATGGGAGACCAAAAGCAATAGGTAATATTGCGGGTTTTATAAATAGTACGCGACCTTCATCAACTAATAAGCAACCCAATTGCATATTTGAGGCGCATGAGGAGAATCAAGTTTTTGTATGTGCAATAAAATCAATAAGTGCAGGGGAAGAACTGCTAATAGATTATCATTTAAATCGCATAGATACAAACAAAGTTACTATCATGAGGGTGGTAAGTACTATATACTATTTTATTAATAAGTTTTTTTTTGCTAAGTCTATTGCTTTTAGTTCGCTAAAGTTTTTATATTTAATCTTTGTCACAGGATGATATGGATCCCGCACATGATAGAGGCCACGAGGATGCTCCTCCCACTTGTTCTTCAGCAAAGGTAAACCTTATTAAAATTGTACAAATTAGATAGTTGAAAAATGTTATATTATTACGTTATTTTATTTATGGTTTTGGAGTTTTTATGATAGTTTTATTGATATTCCTATCACAATTTGATGTTCAGGATAAGGGAAAAGCACCCTCGACAGTAGAGGCAATAGCTACCCCTGATGATGATGATCTTTTTGCAGATTCGCCTAATGTTATAATCATGGTAAAGAAAAAAATGAAACAAATCAATAAAGATATAATTAACATTTTGTATGAAAGAAATCCAAGTGAGGAGATGCTCAGGAGGCTAACTGAATTGAAAGCACTCGGACATCGGTATCAAGTAAGCAGTAATGAATCTTTAGTTATAACAAAATTTCAATAAAGGTTAATATTTTATACTCTTTTATGTTGTGAAGTAAAATATATGTAATATGTGTTCTTGTTGTAGGATTTTATGGAATCTCTAGTACCTGGTCAAGGACAATGTGCGGATGAGGCCGGTACTAGTAGACCTTTGGCTGCCTCAGGTAAAATAATCCTTTAGTTGACAAGTTACAAGGAATTTTTTCTTTGGAACATTCAAAAACTTCTCAAGTTAACTCTTACTTTTATTATTTGAAAATGTCTTTGCTAACAATGTATTGTTCAGGTCCTCAATTGCAGGAGACTCCTACTAGCCAGGTTGCCCATAGAAGATTGTCGAGTGCAATGTCGGCCACAAGGGCCATGCAAACATCAACACCTTCAAGGGCTATGGCATCTGGTAAATCATTGTTTTACTATATTTGGTTTTGTGCTAATTATGATTTCATAATTTGTACTTTAATCTTGGGTGCATCACATAGTGGATTATTTTTTTGGAGCAGGAGATACCCCGGTGGCACCACTTGGTACACCTGCTACCGATCAATCTACATGTATTGGTGAAAATTCACCACCATTTCCTGGATCTACCCGTGTTACTAGCATGGGTGCGACATAGACGTCATTATTAATTGACAATAATGAATCAATGCCTATAAAATGTCCTCAAATTCCAGGTACTTTAAATAATTATTTTTTATATTGTAATATGCATTTACCTATTCATAACAAGTTTTGGATTGATTATCCCATGACATTTTTTGCAGGAAATGATATGTTTTATAAGAAACTTTATGACCTAACATTGCATATATTCGGGCCCACCATACGTAAAAGGTGGAACATCATAAGTGAACTAAGTTTATCCCACTATTTTTTTTCCATATCATTAATTGGTACAGTATTTTTCCTTTCATTCCGGTCTTTTCTTTTAGTGGCTATATCTAACAATTTTGTGTTTTTCCTTAAAAGGTGGAATTTGCAAGAAAAAAGTTTAAAAGATCAGCTCATCAAAGATTTACATCATGAGTTTGGCAATAATATTTTTGATGAGAAGAAAATTTTGGAAAGAGCTTGCAAACATCTTAAGACTGTGAGGGACCAATATAGAAAGAGTCTCGTCCAGAACCCAAAGTATGAGCGTCCTCCCTTTATTTCAGCGAGGGATTGGAGTGAATTTATTTTAGATGCAAAGGAGAAAGTGGACGCTCAAAAAGGAGTTTTGCCAACAAATGCGAGAAGGTATGCAATAGTATTAACTACTAGTGATAAGGTGTTTGGCATGGACTTTTGAGATGATAATTAAATTTTGAATGCAATCGTCATTTTTCAATATAATATCTTGGTATGATGTTTTAGACATTTTCACCATTGAAGGCAATGTGTTCAGCATTTCAAAGTTTCATTTTTTATTTCATATACATGTTTTTATAACCATTTTTTCAAACTTTTCATAGGTTGCAGGACACTTCAAAGGCAACAAAGGCCAGGCTGGAAAAGATTGGGCAACACAGACTTGGCGCTGGCGGATATTCAAAAATTAAAGCTCGCATTGTAAGTAGCAGTAAATGAATTGCAGAGAAAAATTATTTATAAAATGCAAATAATTTTGTTTAATCAAAAAATGCAGGGCTCTAATTTTAATTGCAGACTTGTGGATCGGGCCGGCATTTGGTGGAAGAGGAAGAAAGATGACTAGAACTCTGGAGGCCCACTATAATGGATTTCTGTATTCAACCATGAGAGAAAAAGAGAGAGCTGATATCATGTATCAAAATATTAAACACGCATTCTTCCAGCCAGTAGAGAAGGAGATGATTACTTTGCTTCATTTTCATTTGCATAACCATATTATGGTGGGAACTAAGAAGACTAAGGATGTCCAGTTTTATGTGGAAGTAATGGACATGGTCCAAACTTTAGGAGGGGCAAGAAGGTCCATGTATGATCCCGATGAAATTGAGGAAGAGCAGCAAGAGAGGCACATGAAAAATAAAATCAATGGAGAGTTTGAAGGGTTTGTTAAACGAGTAAAAGAGCTATGGGAGCAGCCTCATCTAAAAGATTTTGAACTGGAGTTTGATATACCATTTAGAGAGCTAGGTTTTCATGGAGTTCCTTTCAAAGCCTCTGCTTTTATTGTTCCTACCGTAAACTGTTTGGTAGAGTTGGTGGAATTGCCTTTCTTAGTAATAACCATTAGTGAGATTGAGATAGTTAACCTTGAGAGAGTAGGACTTGGGCAAAAGGCATTTGATATGGCTATTGTTTTCAAAGACTTCAAGCGGGCTATACTCCGCATTGATGTTATTCCTCAATCTTCTCTTGATGGCATCAAAGAATGGCTAAACTCAATGGATAAAAAGTATTATGAAAGCAGAATGAAATTGAACTGGCGGCCAATTTTGAAGACCATTACAGATGATCCAGATAAATTTATTGAAGATGGTGGTTGGGAATTTCTGAATTAGGAAATCCATCTTCCATTTGGGTGACAGAATCCAATAGATGCTTCAAAATGTTTGAAGTTCTTTCACCAAGCTTTATCAAATGGATCTCTCACGAGAATGAATGGAACAGTTAGCACTCATTGGCTCTAGGTGATTCTTACGGAGGTGAAGCACCAGGACTTCCTGGGAGGTCATCCATCCCTATACTACTCCAACTCGAGCGCACTTAACTATGGAGTTTCCTCCCTGGTTAAACCCACTCTGCTTGCATCCTCATTTGCAAAACCTTCACCAAGTGTTGTGCCTTACGAACCAGTTGATGAGCTTAAGGGGCTTTCTAATCGATGGTTCATAAGGCACAACACTTGGTGAAGGTTTTGCAAATGAGAATGCAAGCAGAGTGGGTTTAACCAGGGAGGAAACTCCGTAGTTAAGTGCGCTCGAGTTGGTGTAGTACGGGAATGGGTGACCTCTTGGGAAGTCCCGGTGCTTCACCTCTGTGAGCATCAGCTAGAGCCAATGAGTGCTAACTGTTCCATTCATTCTCATGAGAGATGGGTTCATGTGAACCACTACTCATGAATCATGGGTCAATGATTTTGACTCAAAAAACTACACAGTTGAATCTTGATAGCAATATCACAATTTGACTTGCTGTGGAAAATATCTCCTACTTATTAATTGACGAGCTTAAGGGGCTTTCTAATGAATGGTTCATAAGGCATAACACTTGGTGAAGGTTTTGCAAATGAGGGTGCAAGCAGAGTGGGTTTAACCATGGAGGAAACTCTGTAGTTAAGCGTGCTCGAGCTGGAGTGGTACTGGGATGGATGACCTCCCGGGAAGTCCCGGTGCTTCACCTCCATAAGCATCACCTAGAGCCAATGAGTGGTAACTGTTCCATTCATTCTTGTGAGAGATCCATTTGATAAAGCTTGGTGAAAGAACTTCAAACATTTTGAAGCATCTATTGGATTCTGTCACCCAAAAGGAAGATGGATTTCCCAATTCAGAAATTCAGAGTTCTTTTCATTAACCTGTGATTCATGAGTAGTGGTTTACATGAACCCATCTCTCATGAGAATGAATGGAACAGTTACCACTCATTGGCTCTAGGTGATGCTTACGGAGGTGAAGCACCGGGACTTCCCGGAAGGTCATCCATCCCAATACCACTCCAGCTCGAGCACGCTTACCTACGGAGTTTCCTCCATGGTTAAACCCACTCTGCTTGCATCCTCATTTGCAAAACCTTCACCAAGTGTTATGCCTTATGAACCATTCATTAGAAAGCCCCTTAAGCTCATCAATTAATAAGTAGGAGATATTTTCCACAGCAAGTCAAATTGTGATATTGCTATCAAGATTCAACTGTGTAGTTTTTTGAGTCAAACTCATTGACCCGTGATTCATGAGTAGTGGTTCACACCAAAGAATCAAAACTCGGACTTGGCAAGGCCGACTCGACCCGTGACTCGCCGATGACTCGACAACGACTCGGCTATGACTCGGCAAAAAAAAAAAATAGAGATTTCTTAAAATTTAAAACTTGTTTCAGGCACCCATTATTGAATAAAGCTTAAAAACACATCACATCACATCTAAAGGTCAAATAACATCTAAAGGATATGGTTAAGAGAATAAAGTATAATCGATAATGAAGGGAATGAATGGTAATTGTTATGAATAGTCACGTCACTTCATTATGAACTAACATGTCATTTCTAATGTGAACAGTCGCGTCTTTTCTTATTTGCTAGTTCAATATATATAGATATTCAAATGTGTAGATTCAATCAATAACCAAGGCAATTTGATCACTGTTTTTTCCATTACATTCACTGTCTTCATTCCATCTCTCCAATTTGAATCTTGTGGATCATTGATTCTTAGCATTTCAATCTTCATTGTCCCAAGGCGTTTATCCTACTGTTCCCTTTAACAACTCATGAATGCTCATTGATGAATCATGGCTGTTCTAACTGATATTCTTGTGATACATCGTCAGCTGTTCTCATTTCTTTATGATTCTTCTTATTTATTCATTGGCTAACTTTTTTGACATTCCTTGGACTGCTCTTCATGACCTATCATTTACTTACTATTCTGATCCTTATTGTGACTGCTCTAACAGTGAATGTCACTGTTTCTAACAGTATATGTCATTGTTTCATCATGTAATCACTGCTATACATCACTTCTCTGATCGATTTTCTTTTCACTGCTATCACATTGCAAAACACTGCTTTTAATCATCTTTTATCAGTGACTTTTCATGACTAATGACTGCTTTAGGATTCATTCTTCTGTTTGCTGTCTTCTTTCTTTGAACACTGTCCTTGAACACTCACTGAAGACTACTGTCATCAGAAATTCATGAAGCCTACTGTCATTAGAGATTCATGAAGATGATCAATGTCCTTAGACATTGATGTGACTATTTGTTAATTATCATGTCCTCTCATAACAGTCATGATTTTCACCGATATTCTTCTGCATTTCTCCATTTCTGATCACTGTCATAAAAATGAAAGCCACTGTCCTCCAGCATACTGTCTTCTACATCATTTTGTTTGCTGCTCTCATTCGTGGATTATTGCTCATATCATTGTTATTATAACTGCATCATTGGCACAGTCTTCCTTCTTGAAACAGCAGATTATTGTCTTGTTCTAAGTGATTGTCACAATTTTTCTCATCCTTCAACATGTATATCACTGTTGTTGACAAGTCTATGGCTCAGGCCTGCCGCGGCGCGGGTCATGAGGCACGGACCCATGAGTTATGGCCATGACCCGCTGACTCGGCGAGTCACGTGGGTCATGCCCCATAACTCGGCCCATGACTTGGCCGGGTCACCAAAACCCGGGAGCCATGGCTCGACCCGCGAGTCAGGATAACTCGCCTGACTCGCTGCGGGTTTTGATACTCTGGTTCACATGAACCCATCTCTCATGAGAATGAATGGAACACTTAGCACTCATTGGCTCTAGGTGATGCTCATAGAGGTGAAGCACCGGGACTTCCCAAGAGGTCACCCATTCCAGTACTACTCCAAATCGAGCACACTTAACTACGGAGTTTCCTCCTTGGTTAAACCCACTCTGCTTGCATTCTCATTTGCAAAACCTTCACCAAGTGTTGCGCCTTACGAACCAGTTGATGAGCTTAAGGGGCTTTCTAATCGATGGTTCATAAGGCACAACACTTGGTGAAGGTTTTGCAAATGAGAATGCAAGTAGAGTGGGTTTAACCACGAAGGAAACTCCGTAGTTAAGTGCGCTCGAGTTGGAGTAGTACTGGGATGGGTGACCTCTCGGGAAGTCCCAGTGCTTCACCTTTGTGAGCATCAGCTAGAACCAATGAGTGCTAAGTGTTCCATTCATTCTCATGAGAGATGGGTTCATGTGAACCACTACTCATGAATCACGGGTCAATGAGTTTGACTCAAAAAACTACACAGTTGAATGTTGATAGCAATATCACAATTTGACTTGATGTGGAAAATATCTCCTACTTATTAATTGACGAGCTTAAGGGGCTTTCTAATGAATGGTTCATAAGGCATAACACTTGGTGAAGGTTTTGCAAATGAGGATGCAAGCAGAGTGGGTTTAACCATGGAGGAAACTCCGTAGTTAAGCGTGCTCGAGCTGGAGTGGTACTGGGATGGATGACCTCCTGGGAAGTCTCGGTGCTTCACCTCTGTAAGCATCACCTAGAGCCAATGAGTGCTAACTGTTCCATTCATTCTCATGAGAGATGGGTTCATGTAAACCACTACTCATGAATCACAAGTTAATGAAAAGACCAAATTTGAGGTCTATAAACATGGCAAACTGAATCAATGACTTGAAAGAATTTTTTTAGCTTGCTACTACAGGCTGACTGAACTCCACATTTTTTAAGTGCTTGGAACCCATGAACAGTTCATTGCTTCTATCTTCTAGCCATATTAATCTTTGATGTTCATGCATCTCACATCTTTTTCCATTCTACTCACATCTTTTTCGCTACATTCTTGATATCGATTTCTTTTGGGGATTTGTTAAACAGCTCACTGGTTTTTTTTGTACGTCCATATCTTGCTTACATACTGAATTATTCCTTATTACATTACAATGACCTTTAGACTTGATTATGAATTTTGCTTTGAATATTGAGTCTAACATTGCAATTGAACATCTCTGAATGTCATTCCAATCCTGGGCTCAGGTGCCTTGCTGGATGCCCCAGCATCATCAACCAAGTGGTACAAATGATCAAATCCCACAGACGGTCTGTAGCTATGACAGAGTCTGAAAAGGTAGAGAGACCTACACTGGTAACTCAGAAGAAACTTCAGCTTTCAAAAACAAAGCCAATTAGGTTGGCAGACTTGTGGATCAGGCCGGCATTTGGTGGAAGAGGAAGAAAGATGACTAGAACTCTGGAGGCCCACTATAATGGATTTCTGTATTCAACCATGAGATCAGAAGAGAGAGCTGATATCATGTATCAAAATATTAAACATGCATTCTTCCAGCCAGCAGAGAAGGAGATGATTACTTTGCTTCATTTTCATTTGCATAACCATATTATGGTGGGAACTAAGAAGACTAAGGATGTCCAATTTTATGTGGAAGTAATGGACGTGGTCCAAACTTTAGGAGGGGCAAGAAGGTCCATGTATGATCCCGATGAAATTGAGGAAGAGCAGTAAGAGAGGGACAGGAAAAATCAAATCAATGGAGAGTTTGAAGGGTTTGTTAAACGAGTAAAAGAGCTATGGGAGCAGCCTCATCTAAAAGATTTTGAACTGGAGTTTGATATACCATTTAGAGAGCTAGGTTTTCATGGAGTTCCTTTCAAAGCCTCTGCTTTTATTGTTCCTACCGTAAACTGTTTGGTAGAGTTGGTGGAATTGCCTTTCTTAGTAATAACCATTAGTGAGATTGAGATAGTTAACCTTGAGAGAGTAGGACTTGGGCAAAAGGCATTTGATATGGCTATTGTTTTCAAAGACTTCAAGTGGGATGTACTCCGCATTGATGTTATTCCTCAATCTTCTCTTGATGGCATCAAAGAATGGCTAAACTCAATGGATATAAAGTATTATGAAAGCAGAATGAACTTGAACTGGTGGCCAATTTTGAAGACCATTTCAGATGATCCAGATAAATTTATTAAAGATGGTGGCTGGGAATTTCTGAATTGGGAAATCCATCTTCCTTTTGGGTGACAGAATCCAATAGATGCTTCAAAATGTTTGAAGTTATTTCACCAAGCTTTATCAAATGGATCTCTCAGGAGAATGAATGGAACAGTTAGCACTCATTGGCTCTAGGTGATGCTTACGGAGGTGAAGCACCGAGACTTCCCAGGAGGTCATCCATCCCAGTACCACTCCAGCTCAAGCACGCTTAACTATGGAGTTTCCTCCATGGTTAAACCCACTTTGCTTGCATCCTCATTTGCAAAACCTTCACCAAGTGTTATGCCTTATAAACCATTCATTAGAAAGCCCCTTAAGCTCGTCAATTAATAAGTAGGAGATATTTTCCACAGCAAGTCAAATTGTGATATTGCTATCAAGATTCAACTGTGTAGTTTTTTGAGTCAAACTCATTGACCCGTGATTCATGAGTAGTGGTTCACACAAACCCATCTCTCATGAGAATGAATGGAACAGTTAGCACTCATTGGCTCTAGCTGATGCTCACAGAGGTGAAGCACCGGGACTTCCCAAGAGGTCACCCATTCCGGTACTACACCAACTCAAGCGCACTTAACTACGGAGTTTCCTCCCTGGTTAAACCCACTCTGCTTGCATTCTCATTTGCAAAACCTTCACCAAGTGTTGCGCCTTACGAACCAATTGATGAGCTTAAGGGGCTTTCTAATCGATGGTTCATAAGGCACAACACTTGGTGAAGGTTTTGCAAATGAGAATGCAAGCAGAGTGGGTTTAACCACGGAAGAAACTCCATAGTTAAGTGCGCTCGAGTTGGAGTAGTACTGGGATGGGTGACCTCTCGGGAAGTTGCGATGCTTCACCTCTGTGAGCATCAGCTAGAACCAATGAGTGCTAAGTGTTCCATTCATTCTCATGAGAGATGGGTTCGTGTGAACCACTACTCATGAATCACAGGTCAATGAGTTTGACTCAAAAAACTACACAGTTGAATGTTGATAGCAATATCACAATTTGACTTGCTGTGGAAAATATCTCCTACTTATTAATTGACGAGCTTAAGGGGCTTTCTAATGAATGGTTCATAAGGCATAACACTTGGTGAAGGTTTTGCAAATGAGGATGAAAGCAGAGTGGGTTTAACCATGGATGAAACTCCGTAGTTAAGCGTGCTCGAGCTGGAGTGGTACTGGGATGGATGACCTCCCGGGAAGTCCTGGTGCTTCACCTCCGTAAGCATCACCTAGAGCCAATGAGTGGTAACTGTTCCATTCATTCTCATGAGAGATGGGTTCATGTAAACCACTACTCATGAATCACAGGTTAATGAAAAGAACTCTGAATTTCTGAATTGGGAAATCCATCTTCCATTTGGGTGACAGAATCCAATAGATGCTTCAAAATGTTTGAAGTTCTTTCACCAAGCTTTATCAAATGGATCTCTCACGAGAATGAATGGAACAGTTAGCACTCATTGGCTCTAGGTGATGCTTATGGAGGTGAAGCACCGAGACTTCCCGGGAGGTCATCCATCCCAGTACCACTCCAGCTCGAGCACGCTTTACTACGGAGTTTCCTCCATGGTTAAACCCACTCTGCTTGCATTCTCATTTGCAAAACCTTCACCAAGTGTTATGCCTTATGAACCATTCATTAGAAAGCCCCTTAAGCTCGTCAATTAATAAGTAGGAGATATTTTCCACAGCAAGTCAAATTGTGATATTTCTATCAACATTCAACTGTGTAGTTTTTTGAGTCAAACTCATTGACCCGTGATTCATGAGTAGTGGTTCACACGAACCCATCTCTCATGAGAATGAATGGAACAGTTAGCACTCATTGGCTCTAGCTGATGCTCACAGAGGTGAAGCACTGGGACTTCCCGAGAGGTCACCCATTCTGGTACTACACCAACTTGAGCGCACTTAACTATGGAGTTTCCTCCCTGGTTAAACCCACTCTACTTGCATTCTCATTTGCAAAACCTTCACCAAGTGTTGCGCCTTACGAACCAGTTGATGAGCTTAAGGGGCTTTCTAATCGATGGTTCATAAGGCACAACACTTGGTGAAGGTTTTGCAAATGAGAATGGAAGCAGAGTGGGTTTAACCACGGAGGAAACTCCGTAGTTAAGTGCGCTCAAGTTGGAGTAGTACTGGGATGGGTGACCTCTCGGGAAGTCACGGTGCTTCACCTCTGTGAGCATTAGCTAGAGCCAATGAGTGCTAACTGTTGCATTCATTCTCATGAGAGATGGGTTCGTGTGAACCACTACTCATGAATCACGGGTCAATGAATTTGACTCAAAAAACTACACAGTTGAATCTTGATAGCAATATCACAATTTGACTTGCTGTGGAAAATATCTCCTACTTATTAATTGACGAGCTTAAGGGGATTTCTAATGAATGGTTCATAAGGCATAACACTTGGTGAAGGTTTTGCAAATGAGGATGCAAGCAGAGTGGGTTTAACCATGGAGGAAACTCCATAGTTAAGCGTGCTCGAGCTGGAGTGGTACTGGGATGGATGACCTCCCGAGAAGTCTCGGTGCTTCACCTCCATAAGCATCACCTAGAGCCAATGAGTGGTAACTGTTCCATTCATTCTCATGAGAGATGGGTTTATGTAAACCGCTACTCATGAATCACAGGTTAATGAAAAGAACTCTAAATTCACCTTACGTAGGTAACATTGTTTTTTTTTTTTTTTTAAATAACATTGGTCAAAATTTTGACCAATGCCACCAAAAAACTCCACCAAAGGATGGTCGAAATTTCGACCACAATAAGAAAATTTCAACTAACAAAATTTTGACCATCTTATCCGTCGAATGTATAGCATCTCGGTCGAACATTTGATGTTTTCGTCAAAAATTTCGACCAACATTTGGTGGAAATTTTTGCTGCCATCGGTCGAAATTTTGATTAATATCAGGTGGATATTTGTTCGACAATTGGTCGAAATTTTGACCATTATAAAAAAATGATGACAGTTTTGAATCATGGACTCAGTCAAATTTTTGACCTCTGTTTTAGTCAAATTTCGACTGATTATAAATACGTCAAAAATTCGACAAAAAAAGACTGACGACAATGTTAGTCGTAAATTCGACTAATTTCGGTCGAAATTTCGACCAATTCTTGGTCGAAATTTGAAGCCAAATTTACTAGTGTGAGTTTTGTTCCACTACAACATGCAGAATCAAACACTCAATGTTTCGGAGTGAAACATTAAATATTCAACTCTCTCTTGATATAAGGTCACTTCTTATGCTAAGCCTGCAAAGTAAGATCACAAGGTGACTTCAAGGTTCTTTTACTGTGGATACTCGCCCAGTTGAAATGATGTGATCGATGGTTATCACTTAAGGGGACTTACGCCAGTTCATTCAAGATTTGTCAACTACTTGCACTTCTGATGATTTAGCCTTACAATGTGCAATGAAAATGTACTTTGATTTTCCAATATTCAACTTCTCAACCTAAACTTAAACTTAGCTTCTATTGCTATCTCTACTTCTAAATGTGAATGCAAGGAATGTGTGAATGGACTTGGACTCTACTAGATGCAATCTTGCCAGCGACTCCACCCACCTAGTGCAAGCTTCTACGGTAGACTTAAATGATTCTCAAATTAGTACCTCCTCCCTAGTCCCATCAAATGGATGCAAACTAAAGACTCAATACTAATCAAAGTTAAGTGTTTTTACTCATCGGCTAACCACACAAGGCACTCTTATCATCAACAAGAGGCTAGTGGCCTGGATTTGTCAAGTCAATCAAGTAAACATTCACAATTACTTTCATTCAACTAAACTACTTTTAACAAATTCTATTCTAATAACTTGGAATGAAAATCTATTCTAAATGAGGGATGTAGATCACCATGCAATAATGCAAATTTCATCACAACAATTCACCATGCAATACACAACAATGAAAAGTAGAGCAAATTTGGCATTATATTAGCAACAATTCTCAAACAACCTCTCCTACAAAATGAGAGGGATGGGGTTTATATAGGAACCCTTCAATTACAATGAGTGGCCAAGATTAAGAGGCAAAACCAATGGCCCAGATTAATCCACTACAAACCCTAATTAGGGCAACCAAAAGTAACCAATAGAAATGAAGCACCACAAAATTTTCCAATGAGAAAATTCAAAAGCTTGAGGACCAATAAGAAGCAAGGAAGTCACCTAGTCATTGAACAACTCATCCTCCAGGATGTGCACCCCCTTCACCTTCTCCCTTTTAGCAAACTCGATAAACTTAAGCAAAATTTCCCTAAGTTCCTCCATGTCAATACTAGGAAGGCTACCATGCTGCATCTCCATAATCTCCAACTGCTCCATGCATGTACCCAATGTTCCATCCCAATCCGAGGTCTGCAACTGTGGATCGTTAATAGGAAGCATAAGTGAGAGGAAACCATTCAAGTGACTCTCCTTAAGAGAATCCATGCCTGTGAAATAAATTGACTCCAATTTCCCCATTAGCTCCTCCAAATCCAATTCACTGGAAGCATCAATGTCAAGGCCAAGCAGCTCCTTGATTGCAATGAGAACCCTCGAACGTATCCCTAAGACAGGATCCTGAATGTTACCACATTATGTGCATGTCTGCTCATAAGTAGTCTTCCTGGTAATTAATGAGAGGTACCAATGGCCAAAGTCATAAGCACTACCCTTGTCAATCACTCCCCCTTGTACCAAGACTAATGTAGGGATAGCCCTCAATGCCCTAAGATGAGGAATGACCTTTTGCTTGATGGGCTGAAATTCCTCCCACATCTCTTCTAATCCCTGCATTTTATCCATAAGTGTAGTAGTCATTTCGTATATTTGAACCATTTTGGTAAGGAAAGACTATGCTCGTTCTCTGATATCTTTTGCCCATTTTCTTACCATGCTGCAGGTACAATGTGAGTCCTGAGAGGTGGGAACATAAGGAACAAGTGTTGCACTCTCCTGTCTTGATGGATTCACATATTTGTTTATTATTTCTTTCATCATTAAATTCTCTGTCTCAAGATCTTCCTTCTCTTTGATTAGTCTATCCATCCTTTCTTCTATAGCACTTGCATTGTCTCTCCATTCTTGAAATTCTTGGTCCTTAGTTGTTGGCCCAATATCAAATGAAGAGATATGGTAATCATGAGGAGAGATCACGTCCTCATTCCTATTCTCAATGGGGGTAGCCAAATGTATAGTGCGGGAGCCTGTCTCATCTCTAGTAATCCTGTGGACTTTTTTGGCTGGCCTAGATTCACTTGCTCTCCCTATCCTATTAAGAAATGTATCAATATCCTCTATAGGGGGAATCTCTTCTACCCTTCTTCTCTTCTTCATGTTGTCTCTAAGCCAATCAAGAATTGTGGATAAATCCAAGCCACACTCCATCTGTTCATCTTCATCACACCCCTTAAGTGCCGAAATAAGGTCATCCTCCATCTCCTGTGTGTTAGGATTAGACTATCCCATACCACCTCCTAAATCAACTACCAGATGCACCATGGGGGAAGATGGCAATATCTCTGTGTTTTGCTGCATTGACTATGCGGATGAAGCTGCCTCTTGATCATCCTGGGCTAGGATCTCCGTATCACCACCATGTTCTGAATCATTGCCCATGGTTTGTGTTCTTTCTTCCCTAGATGATGATGAACCAAGGATAAGGGTTGGAGTGGCCGGCCTCGGTCTTCTATCTCCGAATTTTGCACTAGCGGTCTTGTCACTTGGTGCTCAAGGTGTTCCCGCCTCTGTGTCATTTCTCCTTTTAGTCTGTCCTGTAGCCCAAACACGCAATCCTGAGTTGCTAGTGGTCCCCTCATCACCCCTCGAAGAAGACTCTTCATTCTGCATGCGTGCATAAGTGAAGGTGACACCCCGTTTCATCAACTTATTCATCTGCTTGTCCACCCACACCCTCGACCTATCCATGACCACCCTCATCAGAGTTCCCAAGTCTGAGAGTTCTTCCTTTAATGACCAATTAGGGGGTTCAATTGCCTTGTTCTTCTCATATTCATAATTGGGGTGGATAATGCACCCATCCTCTTGGACTTGGTCAAGAATAGGGAAGACACCACACTTTCTCATGAAACTCAATGTCATCCTGGACCACATCTTCCTCCTCACTGCCTCCTCATCCATGAGATTCATCCAATAATCTTCAATATCTTCCTTGTGCCTGTACTTCATGCCCTTGTGGATCTAAATTCTCCTAAATGGATCAAAATATGTTCTTGCCTTATATGTTCCAAGTTGATAAAATTGTATCTCCGCACTAGCTGTTTCGGCTGCCTATAAGGATGGACAAGACTCAAGCATCTTCCTTTAAAGTAATGGAGGAAGGCACTCCCTGTCTGTGCCTCTCTTTTTGCATGAGGTCAAATTCTAAGAGTTGCCTAACCACCTCCAATAAAACCATTTTATTCGTGGGATACCTGGGGAGTCTGTATGGTTCTGAGGAAAATCCCTGGATCCTGACATAGGTGAAGGTAGGGAACTGGATGTACCAATTTCCATATTTCTCTATTAATGCAATTGCATCCTTGGACAATCTTCTGTGTGTTTCCCCCTGCAAAGTGTGAGTAATGCTCATCGTGAAGATGTCATTAATCCTCCTATAGTCTGCCTTCCTGTGTAGCTGCAACTCAGGATAACAATCATAGACCTTGAATTTATCCTTTCCATTTCCAATCTCGCCTCGACATATGAGGCCTGGATAGTGCATAGTCCTTGCTAGAAAATAGATCATGTAGGAACTCATGTAGAACTGCCTTGTCCTTTTCAATTCTCTTAACTGTGCATCCAAATTATCGCTTATTATCCTTGCCCAATTTATCATTACTTCTCCCAAGGCAATCTCTTCTATGAAGTAAAACATCCAAGGATCAAAGAAAGCACCTTGAGGTGACCCCATTACCCTGTTCAGCATGAAGATCAAGTCACTATACTCCTCCTTGAAGTCCTCACTTTCCAACCTCTTTGGCAACCTGGAATGATGCCTCCTTGGTTCATGGATCCATTTTTTGTTAATGATGTCCATACATGCATCCAGTTTTGCATCAAATAGTCCTTTGGTCTCTTCCTTAGTTCAGACTTGCATTCTCGGGTGGTAGGGAATCCCGAAGGTCTCTCTTATTGCCTTCTTACTTAGAAATGCAAACACCTTTCCTTTGGCCCTAATGGTCCTGGTATCTGGATCATAGTTCTTTGCACATTCCACCATGAGTTCGTTGCACTGGATGGCGGCAGGGAATCCTACTGCCTGATAGAGTCCACAGCGGACTGTATTAGCTGCTATCCTTGAAGGTAATTGATCCCTGTGTCCGTACATTCTTCTTCTTAGTCCTCTCATATCAAGGTGCTCCATATTTGTATCTAAAACTTTCCCCTATCTAGATGACATCAAAGATTCTGGATAAAAGCCTTTGGATAGTCTCTTAGTCAACACCGTCCTCGCTGCAAACCCTTTCGGTTCCGCCATTCCTATATGAAACTCAAAGTTAGCATGTATACATGTAACAAAATGATTGCAATGCAAGATCTTACAACACTTAGTCAAATTTGAAAGAATTTGTCATAGAATGATTAGTATGTATGCATTCAAACTTGCAATTCCTGACATCTCGAATTATGCAAAATGACTAAGTATGAGCCATGAATGAATGCAACCCCACATGACCTAGAAAATGGAAAACAACAAGTCCACATTATGTTTGAAATCCCTGCAAAATGGTTAGCATGATGACCAAGGATTAAAAACATGCATTCAAACTCAAATTTCAGTCCATACATACACTTTTAAGCATGAAATTCAGACTTTTGTATGACTGGTTTTCTAAGGACGTGACTGTAATTTCCATTTTCAGACCTTAGGATAATTAGAAAAGGCACTAAAAATGATTTCCAAGGCCTTGCATAAACATTTAGACTTGATTCCATCACTTAGTAAAATTCTGATTTTCTGAGGACATGGCTGTAATTTCCAATTTCAAACCTTCAATCACTTGCATTTGTGTTAAAAAATATGAAATAAACCTCCACAATGCATTTCCAAATAGGTTTTACACTTAGAAAAATTTCTGGAAAAAATTGCAAAATTTAAATTTTCTGCCCTAGTCCTCAGAGTTTCGCTCATAACTCTCTCACCTTTGGTCCGAATGGACTGAAATCACTTCCAAAAGATGAGTAATCCCTCAAGGATAACTCAGTAAACAAGAAAAGGCAAATTTGGTGCTTGCTTGATTTTTTAAAAAAAATATAGAAAAAAAATCGTCCCTCTCTTGGTATTTTCAGACTTCTCTTTTTCAGATTTTCTTTTTCATCTGCTTTTTTGGATTTGCTTTTTCGTCTGCTTTTTCTGTTCCACTTTTTCGGATTTGCCTTTTCATCTACTTTTTCTGTTCCACTTTTTCGGATTTGCTTTTTCGTCTGCTTTTTCTGTTCTGCTTTTTCAGATTTGCTTTTTCGTCTGCTTTTTCAGATTTTCTATGGCTTCCACAAATTTCAGACCTTCAAATCATGGCTCTCAACCTTGCATTCATCTTCCTCTTAGCCTCAATGGCTTCTTCTCACTCCTTGGATGCTTGCCTTCGAATTTCAAGCAATTCTTTCAAAGCCTCTTATGGCTGTTATGTTTTTTTCTTTCAATGGGCAGCCACTTATAAAGGCATTTCATTTCACTTTTTCCCTCCCACAAGCAATGTGGGATAAAAGAAAGTTGAGTTTCTAGAAGATTCCAAGATTCCAACAAGATTCCCCCTTTACTTTACCTTTTTCCTTTGTTTTATTAAAAATTTAATAAAAAAACTCTCCAATTGGGGAAAATCGATCCATGCTTGGACTCTCAAATTTGCCTAAGTCCTCAACTTGTATGGACTAGTAACCATGTCCCAACTCCAATTCCATCCATGCAAGGTAGGGAAAATCGGTCAAAGCTTGGACAAAAATCCACTTTATACTTAGAAAAAACTCCGATCTTGCTTTGCTATCAAAAGGGGGGAGAACCGGCCTTAGTATGGACAAATTTGACACTTTAAAAAAAATTTCAATTTGGCCCTCAAAGGGAAATTCGACCCTAGCATGGACAAATCTCACACTTAGAAAATTTTCAACTTATTAGCTTTGGAGGGAAATTCGACCCTAGCATGGACAAATCTCACACTTAGAAAATTTTCAACTTATTAGCTTTGGAGGGAAATTCGACCCTAGCATGGACAAATCTCACACTTAGAAAATTTTCAACTTATTAGCTTTGGAGGGAAATTCGACCCTAGCATGGACAAATCTCACACTTAGAAAATTTTCAACTTATTAGCTTTGGAGGGAAATTCGACCCTAGCATGGACAAATCTCATACTTTAAAAAATTTCCACATTCCATACTCACTTGAAAGGAAAAACATGATATGTTTGTACATCTCCAACACTTAGAAAAAAATTTGCACTCCATGTTAGCCCTCAGGGGGAAAATGGCCCATGCTTGGACTAATTCCAACACTTAGACAAATTTTTAGTTTCTCTATCTAGTCCAAGGGAAAATCGACCCTAGTCTGGATAATTTACAGACTTAGAAAAAAAAATTTAGCTTGTGCACTCAGTCTTGGGGGAAAATCGACCCCTATTTGGAAACTTTCTAGACTTAGAAAATTTTCAACACTCCAAGCTTGAATCAAGGGAAAAATGACCCCTATCTGGATTTTTCAAGCAGAATTCATCCAAAGTGGTGGAAATTCATAGTATGCCTAGATTTTAACCCCAACACTTGGAATTTTTCAGGGAAGAGGCCAATTAATGAAGGGAAATTCATGTATAGCTTGGATTTTGTGTGTTTTATAAATAAAATTGATTTTTCGTTAGGACTTTGGTCGTTTTGTACGAAAAAAATCAATTTTATAAGGGTTTTAAGGCCCATATGCATGGAATATGCCTTTATATGGAATTTTGGACTAACCGGCTAGCCAAAATTTAAATACACTTAGAATTTTACGTTGAACCCATTATAACATGACCCCGACAGACTTTATTTTTAATGTTCCCACTTTAAAATCACAATCTGGCTAGTTGATTTCTCCGTTAACTCTTCGTCTTTTAAAGCTCAAAATTGCCCAATGCAATGCCAAAATTTGCCGAAACTAACAACTACGACCCAAAGAGGGGGGTCCACATTAGCAATGGGGTGATGGTGTGAAAAGGTCACAACAAGACCTAGATTAAAGCTCATCTAAATTCAAAAACAACTAAATTACCCCTATTAGAATGCCCATGAAAAACATACACCCTATCTCAAAATTACAATATCCAGCCAATAGCTTCAGCTTCAAGAAGAATATGAATAATTCTACCATATGAAAAAAAAAACAAAAAAAAACCAATAGATAAAAGGAAATACAAATATGTTTAGGGAGTAAGACTGCATCTTCATACCCATACACATATATCTTAGTGATTATGTTAATTTATTATATGGCCATAACCTACACCCTATCTCAAAATAACGAGATCCAGCCAACAGCTTCAACTTCAAGAAGCATTTAAATAATTCTACCATATGAAAATAAATAAAAAAGAAAACCAATAGTTAAAAGGAAATTCAAATATGCTTAGGGAGTAGGACTGCATCTTCATATCCATACACACATCTCTTGGTTATTATATTAATTTATTATATGGCCATAATCTCATTTATTACTCATATACCTTAATTTGAAAATTGTACTTGTCCACATTTCAATTTACATAACCCAAATCTCCAGTTATTATGCAATAAGCTGATATTAACAATTATGTTGAAAGATAAAAAGAATGGGTGCAAAGTCGTAAAAATAAACTCAAACTCATTACAAAGTAACTGTAGCTATCAACATAAACACAATAAAGTACAAAACACACTTTTTCAAAACTACAAGCTCCAACACCCACTAACAGCCATAGATAGCAGACAAATCAAAAGAATGAAAAATTGCTGATTGGCACCTTCTCTTTCTAACATGCTAAAGTTGAAAGAATTTCAAACTATGAGAAAATAGAACAATAATCAACAGTTACCAATATTGCAGATTCAGGGTTAGATTTTTTGGGAAAAAATCGGCAAACTCTGGGATTCAGGATTAACCGGGTATAATCGAGATTTTTTTTCAGATTTTTGCTACTATGGTTAATATAATTTTAAGCAAGCAGTTGAATCTCCATTTCAAAAAATGGCCACAAAGTTTGTTCTAGTTTCTATCAAACATTAAAAAACAAAAAGAAACTTGGGGCAGTTTTGAAAAGTAATCTCTCTTAGAGTATGGAAGGCTTCGACACAGTAATTGCATTTAGGCCAAATTTGGTAGCTCATTCAACGGAAGAGAATCTGTTAATAAAAGAATAAAAGCAAGTGAATGCATGTAAATGGGTACAAGTATTTGACATGTAGTTTGTTCCGAAGGAAAAGGAATAAAGGTCAGTATTGGAATCCCCACAACGGTCAGTTGGGCTAGACAGAAGCTTTAAAATATTAAAAAAGATTGTCATCTCTGCAACCCTAGTGAATTTGAACCCCTGAACCCGGATCAGTTCACGTATATTCCTAACAAAAATCGCAACTCTTCTGATATTTTCACCTACCGTTAACAAAATGCCAGTCCCAAACTGCTTGCTCCAATTACAGTTATCACTGCGACAGAAGCCAAACGGCTATGGAGAGGATACCCAGAGCGACAAACCGTCCACCACAAAGATAGGTCAATGACAAATCAGATCGAAGAAACTTGACAAAATACCTTCCAAGAAATCACAACACAATTTGAAGAGGCCTAAAAGGCTGAAAAAATAGAATATTCATACACGTAGAATATGATATTCTCTAGCTGAACATGTCTATTAATGGACAAACAGAGAAGCTACGGCAGGAAGCTTACATTTCTGTTGTGATTTTCCCTTTCGAAGAAAATGATTATTATAATAAAAACCACAGGTCTTACCCAAACAGGATTGAAAAAGGTTTAAGAACTGGAAGTCGACACAAAAGTCCATTTAAAGAAACATTAAAGAAAATAGTACAGAAAACATTTAAGGAACCAAACCTTATCAAAAACTAAAGACCTGATTACGTGGTACCAAATCATGCACAAGAAAAGCCACCAAAATCCTTGACAAGCAATAAATCGAGCAAGAAGGGAAGATCGCAGGTAATTCTGCAAATTCATATGGAATAAAATGAAAATCTGGAGAAAAGACCCTCTGTAAAGATTAGTTATCTGATTCAAAATCTACATTTACCCAAGATTAGGGTAAATAATGGGCTTTTGACTGCACTGATTGAGAGGTTCCACTCCGAGACTCAGACCTTTCACTTGTCGGCGGGGGAGATCACTGTTACCCCTGAGGATGTGTACCGGATACTGCGCATTCCTTTCCATGCAGGCCGGTGACCGGAGTATGTGAGTTTGAGGAACTCAGGTGTTTTATCTTTTAGACGTCTCTTCGAAGATGATACCCAGATGACGGCCTCCATTTCTTGGGAGACCTTAGTTAAGAGATATGGACAGACACACCGGCTGGAGTGCATCATTGTTGGGATGATTGGTGGCATTATCATGTCTGACCATTAGCAAAATGGTCTTTTGATGGGCTGGGCCCCTATGGTAGCACGGTTGATGGCCACTCCCTCTGAGTTGTCTTGGGGTCAGTGTTTATTAGCACACATGTTCTCTAAGATGCACAAGGTGGTGTATCAGGAGAGCAAATCTTTTGCGGCAGGAGCTCTTGTTCTACAGATATGGGTGTGGGAGCACATCCCAGTGTTGAGACCTATTTTTACTTCACAGAGGCAGCCTTAGGAGCCTATCATCTATACTTATGCCGGATATGTCATTCAGGGATGGATGGGCCACACTGAGTACTAGAGGTGATGGCTTGATGATATGACATTTGTGCATTGGAGACCTTATGTAGCTATTGAGCCTTGGCCTACTGCTCGAGAGTAGTTTAGTTATTTCTTCCAGAGTCATGTACTGATTGGAAGGTCCTCCTCCACCATAGAGAGGTTTCTAATTACCAGGGTCTGGTGGTAGTATGGACGTATTCAGGATGCCCCAGAGGATTACGCTACATATGCACGGATAGGGCATGAGATTGGACTTGGATGGACATAGAGGCTCTCTTATGCTTTGTGTTCACAGGAGTACAGTGTGATTGTTGGCAAGGACTGGGAGTATAGACCAGATGTACTGGATGCTGGTGTTACTGATGGATTTATCTCATGGCTTGTTGACCACCCCATTCACAAATTTTCTAATCCCAATGAGCTGATACCCTCCATGGAGGAGGCGATGGATGTTACTGGTGCTCCGATGGGACAAGGTCCCAGACCTACACAAGCTCTTATCATACACCCCACACCTCCGAGACCCAGAGCGATGGCTCCACCACAGAGACCATCAGGACAGATGAGGCCCCCTTGTCACACTAGTTCCACAGTAGGCAGATCTTTTAGTTCTCACAAACAAACTAGAGGAGAGGGTGGTACATTAGGTGGAGTTGGTTTAGCAGATGAGGTACTTGCAGTTGAGCAGGTGGTAGGTGGTGGTGTGGACTTCATAGAGGGGGATACTGGTTTTGATTTAGGTTTTGAGGTTAAATGCCATAAGGCGCAGAGAGCAGAGACTACTGAGCAGGTTGCCCCGGATATGGATATGCCAGATGTTGATCCTACTGCTCCTCCTACTTCACAGGACACTATCAGATGGCTTAGTGCATAGTTCAGGGACCTGAAGGTACACAGTGCTCGATGGGAGGAGTGATATATAGAGGCAAATAGGTAGTGAACTGAGCTACGTGCGGAGGTACAGAGGTTATAGGCAGAGGTGATTCATCAGACCTCATAGGCAGCTTACTATGTGTCCACATATTATATAGTTGTTCTTGTTGCACAAAGAGTGCCCTCCTATTCACAGTACATGATGGCATCAGAGGGAGCTAGAGCACCCAGAGTAGAGGTAGTACCAGATGCACCACCTCCTCCTCCACCAGATGCAGAGGATCATGCTGATAGCTGATTGATCTGTGATATGTTCTGACATTTTTTATCTGTTGATTCTGATAGACTGTACTCTTGTTTCATCATTGATATACTGTACTGATTATGATAGCTCAACTAAGCTCATTCTTTTGTATACTATGCCAGTAGTGCACCCCTGACTAGTTTGAGATTTTTGATATATATGAGATCGATATTTTGGTTGTGACTTCATGTGTACTTGTCATGTTTTGATTTATGGTGATATCATGCGATGTTTATGCTATGAGTAGAGTAGAATGTATGTATGGATATATGCAAATGTAATGATTTCTTTCATATGTATGGATGTTATGCAAATGTATTTGATTATGGAAAGATGTATGGATGATTTATGCTCATGCACATGGATGAATTGTAATGCAACAAATGATTATGATATGTAAATGAAACAATACACATGATATCTTTTACAGGTATTGATGAAGACAAGTACTCAGTCTTATGTCAAAAAAGATGTTTAACCCAGGATAGTAACTGCTTGCGGTTCTGTGAAGAGACCTTCGAGTTAGGTTTCAGCTCTTGTTCAATTTGAAGAGATATTTGAAGACTCATTTAATCATTGAAGTTCATTGAGTCATTTGTGAGATCATGCAAACATGCAAAAATGCAACGAGACATGCAGAATGAAATGCAACCTAAGACCTAGGACCTAGTCACTGATCATGTGTCGGTCATTCTCATCATTGAATTTTTAGGTAACCGAATAAATCAATATAATGCACACTAGTTATGAAACCATAAACATATGAATATCGATTTGTATACGCAAGAATCAATACAACACCCACTGATTATGAAACCATGGACATATGAATATTGACTTTGTTTTCAAAATGTCGGATTAGATATAAGCACCAAGGCATAAATGCCAGGATGACTTGAATATCATGTCCATTTTGATATAGCAATTTTCATAAGCATCAAAACATAGATGTTGTGATGACCAGAATACACCTTGCGATACAAACACATCAAACAGTCAAGAGATCATTCTAAATCCAGTGTGAATTACCTGTAGTGACCCTTTATTGTTCACATCCTTAAGTAAGATCACATTTCACAATAGGAGAAAGAACTCACTCAAAAAGATAATAGTTAGATCAAACTTCCTTGAATTTTCTGGGTATCAATGGTCGAGGTACACATGGCCATCCAATTTGAGATAGAGGCTCTTACAGTCGGACACCATTTCAATCCAGAATTTCCAAAGTTGTTAGATTTTCACATACAAGAAGAAAACAAAGAAAAGTTTATGCCCCCAGTCACCACTCTCTAAATCCTGTAAAGGACATCATTGAAGAGGTCAAAAGGACATAATATGCAAAAATCTCAATGCGAATTAGTAAGCATACAAGGAGATAAAAGCATGCAATAGATTGTTTTTAGTTTGATGTTTGATTGCGTTGTTGTAGATGCAAAATCCTTTCTGGAGAGGAGACAGATTGACTAACTCGGATAAAGATTCAAAGGACTCAGACTAGATATGACTCATCGAAGATACATTGGAGGCCATAAGATATGACATTGATTGCCCCCAAGTGTTAAGCATTGATAGAATACAGACATTTGAGTTGATTGGTGTACATACCGACTTATTGAAAATAAATTGGGAGATATGTACAAACTAAAGCAAGACTTAAAGTTGGGAAAGACCAAGATTGTATTGATAGATGGAGCATTTTGAAACAAGTGGCACCCGTTTGTCGGGTTTTCACCATCTTGGCAGAGATTCTATTTTTGCTACAAAGGAACCTGTTTCCAGGTTTTCACCAAGGCGCTTTTTCTTTTTTCTCATTTTTTTGTATTTTTAATTTTTTCTATTTTTTTTGTACTTTTGATATTTTTTACTTTTTTTGTGAATCATCAAGGCGCCTATTGCTAGGTTTTCACCAAGATGTTCATTTTTTCAAGACTTTTTACCATAGACTGAATGCCTTAGGCATAGAATTTCTTCAGATGGAGAACGTTGATTGGTTCTCGAAGTTGTTCTCCTTTAGTCATTGAGAGTTGATAGGCACCAGAGCCAAAAGTAGTAGTGATAACAAAGGGACCCAGCCAGTTGGGTTCAAACTTCCCCTTGCATTCTTGATGTGATTGATTTTTAGGATTTTCTCTCAAGACTAGATCACCAACCTGAAATTCTCTGTGTCTGACTTTCTTGTTGTAGCCTCTAGACATTCTTTTCTAATATACTCTAAGATGATCATACGCTACTTGCCTGCACTCATCTAGTAGTTTAAGTTCTTGCAACCTAGACACTATGTAATCTTCATCAGTTACTAGACCATGCATTTTGATTCTTAGTGATGGGATTTCAACCTCAATAGGCAGTACCTCTTCAGACACATAGACTAAAGTGAATGGTGTAGCCCCAGTGGACATTCTGATACTTGTTTTGTAGGCCCAGAGAGCTGGATTGATCATGAGATGTCAGTCTCTTCTTGTTTTATTAACTGTATGATGCAAGATTTTCAATAGATTCTTGTTAGAAGCCTCTGCTTGTCCATTCCCTTGAGGATAGTAGATAGATAACCAATGTTGTGGAATCTTAAATTTGGCACATAAATCATCCAAGTCTTTGTTCTTAAATTGTCCAACATTATCTGTGATTATGGAATGAGGTATCCCATATCTGCATATGATATAGTTCAATATGAACATAGATATTTGCTTTCCAGTTGCTTGTGTCAAAGGGACTGCTTCTACCCATTTTGTAAAATAATCTGTAGCTGTGATTATATGGGTATGTCCATTAGAAGAATGAGGATGTATAGCTCCTATAAGATCAAATGCCCATTGGTGAAAAGGCCATTGTGCAGTGAAGGGAATTAGAGATCTCCCTGGAGCATGAATTAAGTTGTCATGCACTTGGCACTTTTGACAATTCTTAGCAAACTTGATAGACTCTTTCTCCATTTCAGGCCAATAGTACCCAGCCCTAATAAGTTTTTGAGCTAGTGTTAAACCGTTCGAGTGTGACCCACAAATACCATCATGGACCTCCTCTAATGCACATTGAGACTCTTCCCATTCTAAAAATCTAAGTAGCATACCATCTAGACCTCATTTGTATAGATCATGACCAATGATGACATATCAGGAGGCATTACAGATAAGGTATCTCTTTTCATGGCGGTTGAAGGTATCGGGAATGATTTGGTCTTGGAGATAGGAAAATAGGTTTTTGTATCTGGATGAATCATGACCAACAACAGTGTCGATCATGTGGGTTTCAGGGGAATCATATGCAGGATAAGATAGTGCTTCCAATAGGAACTCATAGCATAGCTCATGTTCAAGCTACTGTAATAAAGTAGATAATGTTGCCATTACATCGGCAGCCTTATTCTCTGTTCTAGGAATTTGCTCAAATGTGATGGATAGGAAATACTTCTTTAGATTATCTACCATTCTCTTGTAAGGAATGAGCTTTTCATCTTTAGTTTGGTAGACATCATTGACTTGATAGATAACAAGTTGAGAGTCTCCATGAATGTGTAGCTCCGTTACCCTCCACTTAATTGCTATTTTCATGCCATTCAAAAGGGCTTCATATTATGCAATATTGTTTGTGCAAGGGAACTCTAATCTGAATGCTTTTGGGATTGAGTATCCTTGAGGAATTATGAACAATATGCCCGCTCCTGATCCATTCTATGTATAGGAGCCATCAAAGAATAACTGCCATTCTCTAGAAGAAAGAGTCATGATAGAGGAATCTGGAAATTCCATTTGCATTGGTGTGTCATCAATCATAGGTGCATCTGCTAATTGATCAGCAATAACCTATCCTTTGATAGCTTTTCTTTCCACATATTCAATGTCAAATTCACTTAAAAGCATGATCCATTTAGCTAATCTACCTGTGAGGGCAGCTTTGCTTAGTAGGTACTTGAGTGGATCAATCTTAGCTACCAATTGTGTGGTATGAGCTAACATGTAGTGTCTCAGTTTCTATGATGCAAAGATCACAGCTAGACAAGCTTTCTCAATCATTGAATAGTTCTTCTCATATGCAACCAATGTTCTACTGATATAGTATATAGCTCTTTCCTTTTTGTTCTCATCATGTTGTGCAAGAAATGCCCCCAGTGATGTATCTGTTGCGGAGACATATAAGATCAATGGCTTCCCATGAATAGGAGGCATCAAAATAGGAGGATTTGATAGATATTGTTTGATATGGTCAAAGTTCTTCTCACATTCTTCATTCCATGCAAAGGTCACACCTTTATGTAATGTTTTTGTAAAAGGCTGTGATATGTCTACTAGCTGTGATATGAATCTTCTTATAGATTGAACTCTTCCTTGCAATGTCCTCATTTGACTAATATTCTTTGGAGGTTGCATTTCCATGATAGCCTTCACTTTAGCTGGATCAACTTCAATACCCTTCTTTGAAACTATGTATCCTAAGAGCTTTCCAAAAGTGACACCAAAAGCACACTTCTTAGGATTTAGTCTGAGACTAATTTTTTCCATTCTGTCTAGTATCTTGCTCAAGTCATCTAGATGTTCAGCCCTAATCATAGATTTTGCTAAAGTATCATCAACATAATCCTCCATAGTCCTATGCATCATGTCGTGAAAAATAGATGTCATGGCTCTTTGATATGTAGCACTAGCATTTTTAAGCCCAAATGGCATGACATTCCAACAGAAGGTACCCCATGCACATGTGAAAGTAGTTTTCTCTTGATCCTCTAGAACAATTTTTATTTGGTTATATCCAGAAAATCCATCCATTAAAGAATACATCTTAAAGCCCGCAGTCATGTCCACTATCACATCAATGTTAGGTAATGGAAAATCATCCTTAGGGCATGCTCTATTTACATCTCTAAAGTCTGTGCATACTCTGATTGATTTATCTGGTTTTGAAATAGGTACAATATTAGAGATCCACTCTGCATAGTCAATAACTCAGATGAATCCAGCTTTTAGGAGCTTCTCTAATTCAGCTTTTACCAAGAGTGCAACATGAGGATGCATCTTTCTTAATTTTTGCTTGATAGGTTTGACATTTGGAGCTATAGATAAATGATGCATTATAAGATTAGGATCCAACCCTATCATATCTAAATATTTCCATGCAAATTTGATCTTCTTCTCTATTAGGAATGTTGTAAATTTTTGCTTCTCTTCTTCTGATAAAGATTGTGCGACATGAATCAACTGTGGTTCTTCTATTGTTCCCAAATTGATGGATTGAGTGGGCTCAATTAGAACTCAAGATTTGTCCTGTAAATGACTCTCAAGGACATCAAATATCTCATCCTTAGGTACCTCAGAGAGGTTTTCACCTTTGAATACATCTTTTATTTTTACTTTTGTAGGTTCTGAGACTACCACAAAGTGGTTTTCACCCTCAGAATTCTTTTTCTTTTTCTTTTTATTCTTATTTTTCTGGCTAAGATACTTGATGTCTGACTCCATCATGCTAATGCTCGGTTCACTGATGGAAGTACTCATAGGCTCACCTGCATTGAGGTATCAAGCAAGGGCATAGTCATTCAGGAAGGTATAAATACCATGGCTCAGATTTGTGGAGATTTGATCAATAAGGTCTGGATATTGGATAGTCAAAGTGGGGAAAGATTGGGAGATAGTGTTTATGGATATGGATCTGTCATCATTGGTCCTAACCTGACACTCAAGTTTAAAGGTGATATTACAACTTAAGACATTCAATTCATGAATAGGCTCAATGTCATTGTGGGAGTCCAATTTAGCCATAGGTGGATCAGACTTGATAGGTTCATCATTTCACTCTAGACTTACGTTGGGTTCAGGTGCATATTGGTGAATAACATCAACATGTTTCTCTATAATAAGCTCATCTTCTTTTGGAATGGCTCCCCATTCATAGTCATTAGATTCTTCATCTATGCCTCTAGGAAATCTAATAACATGAGTAAAGTCGGGATGAATACCCCAAGAAGGGTTACCCTTAGATTCTGATTTGAATTCTTACTCATGAGAATCTATCTTAGAATAACTACCACCTTCCTCTTCTTGATTATTTTCGAGATTAGCTGGTTCTTTTGTTGCAACGATCTCTTGATTGATAGTAGGTTCTTGTGTTTCTACTACATTAATTCTTTTGATTGGATCATCTTTATCATCAAGAAGGTCTTTGATTTCTTTAGGCAATTTTTCATAGGGGATAAGTTCTGAGCTGTCTAAATCACTATCTGATGGTTCTATTTCTTCTTTCTTAAGAAGGGCTTCTCCTGGTGCGATCTACTCTATGACATGAGAACAATTACCTTTGAGGTGAAAGTGTTTCTTTTAAAATCCTAAGCCAACTTTGTCTTTATTTTCTCTACCAGTATGTGGGATAGGTGCCTCAAGACCTTTTCCTCTAACTCCTAGAGGTCCTTTACCTGGATATCCCATCTTAGCTATCAATTTATTTCCTGGACCATATGACTTAGAAGGATCTTTTTGTACTACTGAGTTACTAGTTTGAATATCATGGGATTCAGATTCATCTTTGTATAGCCATGCAAGCACAGCTTCATCTTCTTCAAATTCATGCTTGCAGACTTGTTCTGCTACAAAATTCTTTTTATATGCCTCAAGAGGTTCTTTAGAGTCTGGTTTGGATTATTTCAAAGATTGTCCATAAGACTTAGGTGAGATAGGGAGAGATGTCAAAGATAAGACTGGCTCTATAGTATATTCTCCCATGCTATTTTCTTTGATATTAACCTCTTTTGCAAGATCTTCCATTTTAGATGTGGATGCTTCTTTAGTTGGTTCAATGGAAGATTCTTTGTTATTAGGCACAAGTTTATTTGCACTTTCCTTCAATGTATTGCAAGTGGTGGATATGTCTGCTAGAATAGTGACCTCTACTCCTTCATAAGGAAATTTCAAGCATTGGTGAAATGTAGAAGGAATAGCCTTCATCTCATGTATCCATGGTCTCCCTAGAAGAATGTTGTAAGCCAAAGGTAGATCAAGAACTTGACATATAGTATCTTTGATAACTGGACCTGCTCTGATAGGTAAGACAATGGTGCCTTTAGAAGATCTTTCTTATTCATCATAGGCTTTTATAGTTATTTTCTTTCTAGGATCAATAGCCAATTCTAAAAATCCCAATTGTGTGATCAAGCTGTAAGAACAAATGTTTAGGCCAGCGCCCCCATCTATCAACACACATTTGACTCTGGATCAAAACTTCTATATGCAAGGGCTGGTTATGTGGGTGACTCAAGGAGTTGTCATCTTCCTCTAAAAAGGAGATATATTACGGAGATGTAAGATGTCTAACCATAGTCTAGAACCTGTCAAAATCAAGGTCATCAGGAACATTGGATCTGAGAAAAGCTTTGTCTAGAATAGCTCTATGAGCCGGAGATATCCGAAGCAACTCAAACATGGAGATTTTTTCATTAGTGTGTTGGAGTTGTTGAACAATGCTATAAGATGTCAGCCTCGTGTCTTTAGGATTGGAAGATTTAGAAACAACCTTCTATTTGGAAGCGAAAGAAAGATTGAAGGGCATCTTAGGGACATTTGATAAATCTGGGATTTGTCCGTTCAGATGTGCCTGAGCTTGTGATCGAGTAATTGCGTTAGCTGAAGGATGATCTCTATCTCTTTGCACAATTGTGATGACATTGCAATGTTCAAAGAGACAAGGTTTAACCATATTGATAACATCATTATTTCCAAGGTAAGCATAATTGACCTTTGCCCCCATATTAGGTTGAGAAGATGAAACTTCTTGACCATGTTTCAGAAATGGTTATGTGAATGTTGTATGATCATTATTGCTCTTATGATTGTCAATGGTGATATCTCCCTTATCAATCAGATCTTGAATAGTGTGTTTCAAGCGTAAGCAGTTATTAGTTTTGTGACCTTTACCCCGATGGAAATCATAGAATTCGTTCTCTCTCCACCATTTTGGTTTAGGATCAGAATCAAATTGTTAGATCTCAGGCAAAGAGATGATGTTA
Source organism: Chamaecyparis obtusa (assembly GCA_027943335.1). Taxonomy (NCBI): domain Eukaryota; kingdom Viridiplantae; phylum Streptophyta; class Pinopsida; order Cupressales; family Cupressaceae; genus Chamaecyparis; species Chamaecyparis obtusa. The sequence goes on along the minus strand of BSBK01011082.1, from coordinate 125,437 downwards.
TTAGCTAGTAGAGTTCTCATAGTTGATTCCAAAGATTCTCCTAGAGGAGTGAACGTTCATTTATTATCAGCGGACCACTTTTTATACTCTGGCTTCTTTTGAGATGATTCAGGCACCTTTTGTTCTGAAGATTTTATGGCTTGGGTACCAATAGTTAGATTAAAATTTGGTGCCTTTGATGGGGCATGGATAGTATCAACAACACCATCTGTGACAATGCCTTTATTCTTGTTCCAATTTTTATTCTTGTCGTTAGAACTGGATCCTGATTCGTACTTGTCCTTTTGAAGTGTGATTTCTCCTTTTTTCACAAGTACTTTTTCAATTTTGATCCCATTGTCTACCATCTTATCAAAAGATGTATGATCTTGCATTTGTAAAGGGTAGTTTATTTCTGGAACAAGATTATTGATGAAGATTTCTAGTTTCTCAGTTTCTAGAATAGGCCTAGCATATAGAGAGAATTTCTTCCTCTATCTCTTGAGAAATGTCAAGAATGGTTCGCCTGGATATTGTTTGAGATTGCAGATATTGATCATGGTGACTAGATGTTGAATGTTGTAGGAGTATTGTTGATAGAACAATTTGATCAACTCCTCAAAAGTTTTGATAGTAGAAGGCAATCTAGAGAACCAATGAATGGTTGCTCCCCCTAGAGATCGAGGAAAGAGACGCATCACATAGGTTGGTTCATGCATGAACTCCATAGATTGTGTACAGAATTCTCTGACATGATCTTGGGGATCTGAGTGTCCATCATACTTATCATACTTAGGCATCTCCACTCTTTTTGGGAATGGTGGCATGTACAAGTCTTTGTCAAATGGAAAAGGACATAGGGCCTCCATGGAGAACTCCTTGGGTTCCTTTTCTTTCTCAAGGTTATTAAGCTTGACTTGCATGGCATGCATCGGTTTCATCATAGCTGTGAGTGGAGTTTCTTCCTCATGTGTAATGATATCTTCAACATTAAAGTTGGGAGGAATTTTAGCTCCTTGATGAGCTAGTTGTAAAAAGTATGCCTCTTTGTCTTCTTTCAAGAAATGCTTCATCATTCATTTGAAGTTATCATCATTTTGATATTGAGCAATTTCTTCAGGTGTGGATTCCTGATCTGCACCATGTTGAGATTGAGCTCTTTGAGAGCCAAAGTTTGTCCCTACTTGAGACATGGTAGGAGTCCTACCTGGGATATATTGATGAGGAGTTTATTGATTACCTCCGTGAGTTGATGAAGGAGGAATGTAACCAATTTTTAATTGAAACTTGCCAAGACTGTCATCTTCGTAAAGACCAGAGTTGTAGATTTTCTCAAGAGTTGGACCTACATGAGTAGAAAAAGTTCTGGTGTTAAGTGCTTCTCCTGATTTCTTATGAGAGGAAGCTCTAGTTTCCACCATTAACCTTGGGTGAAGCAAAAGAATAAGATGAAGACAACTGAAGAATGAATTGAATCAAGATTATCAGATGATGCAACCTTGTCAAGGTTTGATTGATTGAAGCATAGATTTGACTTAGATGAGGGGTATTGTGCCCTGGATGTATGGGTAGACGCCCAAAAGATAGTGGACAAGATATCACAACACTTAGTCACTTTTGAAGATTGATTGAAGATTAATAGTTATGACAAGGTTTTGACACAAGATGATAAAGACTCAAATCGATTAAATAGAAGGCTAAATTGGATTCAAAAGGCCACTTTAGGAAAATGATTGGATTCTCAGTATTTGATGCTTTGTTCCTGACACAGTGATTTGTTTGATAGATTCAGGAAATAGCCTGGAAAAGCCAGGTCTCTAATAGTTCTGACAACTTTTTGAATTTTCTCAAACAACTTTCTACAGGCTCATACGACAGTGGGTATAGCATGAAATGACCATTGAAAAACTCATATGATTATTGTGAAACTTGCACGACAGTTGATAGCAGGAATTTTGACTTTTTGGAATTTGACTGGCAACAAAACTTGTACGATAATGTACCTGATACCATACGATAATCTGGGGGTTCTGAAATGACAATAGCCAAAAGTCGTATGACTTTCTAACTTTACCAAATGACTGTGGACTCCAGAAAGGAATTTCACTTCAATTTTTGCAAATTTTTGGGTTTTCAATTTCAGATTGTTTGCAAATTTCAATGTCCATATTTGAGGATTTGTAACAAATTTGTTCATTTTCAGTAACCAAATAAATAAGCAAGCACGCAAAATAGCAAGCAAGTGATTTCAAGCATGTCTGAAAATAATGAACAAGGGCAAAAGCAACCTTGTGCATGAACAATCAAGTGACTTATTTATGCTAATCCTTAGAATTGCTAATTGTGTATGTTCCAAAAAGTTTTTCAATAACGCACATATTCTTAGAAAATGAAAATTTTGCCTCACTAGGGTTTTTAGTAATGGTTTGACTCTGCAACTTTTATGATCCGAGAGGGTGAACTCCAATCCAGGCGCACCGGGGTTTTGACACAGTCCAAGAACTTAATCTTCAATATCTGTTAGGGAGATTTGACAGCCCAACAAGAGACCACACCTGTGGAGATTTCTTCCAACAGGACATTTATATAGCGGTTGTCACTACCATGGTGAAAATGGATATTACCGCTTGAGGTTCCGTCAACGTGGTTGACCCAATTAAGGGAATGTCCACTATGGTTAACCCTCTCTAAAAATGTGTGTGTGAAATTTGTACCTGATCTGTAGACACAACACTTCAGTAAAATATTAAAGGTTAGTTAAAATTGAAATCGTGCAATAAATGAAAAACTAAACTAACTAGGCAATTTACTGCCTTCTAGTAGATGCGAGTATGTATTCTCAGATTATACCGAGATCAGTGACCTTGACGACACCTAAATGAAGGATTTGAATGCAAAATCTAGATATGGAATGAATGCAATTAATCTATTTTTTTGGTTTTTCTGTGCAATAATATGATAATGAAAACTTGATATGAATCTATGCTAATATAAAATTTGATATGCTAAAATGATCTAACAATAATATTCTAAATGATATGGATACTATGCAAAAATAATGAAAATCTCACAACAACTCGAATTCTCAAGATCGATTCTTCAGTCTCCAATTTGACAACGTGAGTGTGCAATTCGTGGATGGATGGATCCCAAATGAAGAGCTGAAGCCTTAATTTATAGAAACCTAGGGCTTTGGAGGTGCATGAAAAAAAAAGTCATAAATCACTCAAATAACTCAGGTTGATTTTTGAGTTATTTTTAAATAAAGGATAATTAACTCACAAAAACATGTAAAAGCAAAGTTCAACTCAAAATAGAGTTTAGATTTAATTGATAATTGATAGTTGTCTGCTTTTCTGATTGTGCATGTTTTATTTATGAATTAATTTAATAATAAAGTGATTTATTTCCAACTTAACTGATTTTGAAAAATAAAACAATTGATTTATGGGTTAATCAATCATTTTTCAAACTTTTATTCAAAAATAATATTATTAAAAATTGACAACTTGCTTTAATTAATTAAATAAGAATTTAATCAATTATTCATAGGATTTTGAATTTATTGTCAAAATTAAATAATACAATTTAGGAATAAATAGAATTAACTTTAATTAAATAATTAAGTAGCAGAATTAAATCTAATTAATTAAATATTGAGAATATTCAATTAATTAAACTTTAGGATAAATAGGATTTATCACCAAATAATCATTAAATCAAAGATAATTAGGATAATTAGGAATATTACTAGGAATATTCCCTGATGCAGAATTTATGATAATCAATTAGAATTCGATGATGTTCAGATGTGCCTTAGGTTAGGACTTCAATGTCGATTTCGTTTGATGTGTTGATATAGGAGATTAATGAACCTATAGCCCATTTTTGGGGTATTACAAGTACCTGTTGTTAAGACAAACTTAAGTTTAATTAATATAAAATGTTATATTTTAAATAGTATATTTTTTAAATGTAATTTTTGTCATTAATTGAAAATGTTAAATAAAAATAATATATATTTCTATTATATAATCTTCTAAGATAAATTATTATATATTATTATTATAATATAGATTATAATATAAATTAAAATAATATTATTATATTTATAATTATTATACATTCTAAAATATATTATATTATAATTATAATTTATGTATAATATAATAATACTATATTATATATACAATAATATTAATCACATGTAATAAAAAAAATATATCAATAAAATAAAATTAGCACTATTGTTATATTTACAAATAAAATTAAAATTAAGGTTTAAATTAATTATAATTTGCAATCAATAATTGTTTATATAATTATAATTTTAAAAATTATTTATTATAATAATTATCATTATATAAAAAATTATAATTATATAATTAATTATTATAATAAATTTATTAAAATTAAGATTAAATTTATATTAAAAATTAAACTTAAAATTAATTACTAAAGGCAAGTACTTGGCCACTACATGGCACTTGTTATATATTATTTTAAAATAACTAAGCCTATTTGCATTATTGATTAAATCACTTAGTATATATTATAAACATTATTATTTTAAAATATCAACTTAAATTTTTATTTATATTAAATAAAAATGAAATTTTATTTTAATTTTAATTAATTAACTGTTTCAATAAAATTTAATTTAAATAATATTATTTACATAATAAAGAAAACATGTTTATATGATGATGAAGTGTAACCATTTATAAAAGAATTTATTTTTATTCAACTATTATTTATATTTGGTGAATCAATATTATGTGTTATATATTTTAATAATTAAGCCGATAGGCTTTTTATTGTGGGCATCGCCCACTAACGGAAGTGTCTAATACAGAATTTTTTTCTGATCACCCTCTTTGCCAGAAAAAAAGTGCGCTGGCGGGAAAATTGGTTGTCTTTATTTTTGCATGGGAGAAATTACAAGGAAAAAGGGGAGCGGTTTCAAAAAAATAGAGCTCCATAACTTAATATGTTGCAGGCCCATGTGCAGTTACATTTGGATTATTTTTGGCAAGGAAGGTGTCCCTTCCAAGGGTTGTTCTGTACATGATGGCCCAATGCTTAGGAGCCACATGTGGGTGTGTTGTGGTGAAGGCCTTCCAACAAGATGATTATTACAAGCTCGAAGGTGGAATTAATTGTAACACCCCATAAGACTAATCTAAATAAATGACAAACCAAAAATAAACCAAATGAGTAAATCAGAAACGCACAACATTTTTTTTATTCACAAGATACAAATTAGCACCGAATTACAACTCAACTGATTTAACCGGTTATTTAATATCCAAGGGTAATTGATTTACATGAGAGTATAACAATATACTCAATATTTAATACATATTTTCTAAGAGTTCCAGATTGTTTCTAATTGCCCTTATCCATCCTAAGCACTGCTCTGATAACAAGTAACCAGGTAATAATCTATTTTCCAAAAATCTTTACAGTAGCTAACCATTCCCCCAAAAACATTGTTTTCCTCATCTAGAATCCTGAAAACACCCAAAATAGAAAACAACCACAAACAAACAGGGCTTAGTCAAAAAGACTAAGATGATGGAATACCTCCAAAGCATCTGCATCATACTGGTTAGAACCTTCACAAAATAATCTGAACCATACATCTAAAAATAGGCATATTTCATTATTAACAGGAAGCATTTCATTTCTATTCAACAGAAATATACAAGTACTTCATTTCATTTTCAACAGAAATAAACTCGCAAAGAAAATGACAAGGTGACGATCCACTAGCTTTGGGTATCTACATAAGAATCAACGATCAGTAACCATATAGGAAACTCGAAGAATTCATTGTGCCAGCCTTATTCTTTACAAGCAATAAGGTAAATCCATTCCCTTACTTCACCAACATGTGCAAGTAATCAGGGAAACATATTTTATCTTTTTAAATGAAACCCATAGCCCATGAATTATTAAATTATCACTTAGTAAAATAACTGACAGATATTCTTTCACCTTAAGGCTCCAAGCAAAAGTCAGTTTCCCATACTAAGGATCACACTTGCATTATCTCAAAACACTTCATACTACCAATAATAGTTAAACCATAATAAAACCTAAATTATCAAATTCAACTATTAATGTTTACTTAATAACTGAAATCTTGAATACTGAGTCAACAATTTAAAACATCCACATACACCCATGAAACCTCTTTTCAAAATAACCACAGTAAAGCATCTTCTTTTCATCAACTGAAAGAATAACTTAAGCAAGAATTTCCAATACTATCCTTAGTAACTCAAACAGTAATAATACCCTATTCCTAACATCTAATTGCAGTATTATATCTGATGATCGAAATAACCAATTTAATTATCAACTGACCGATACAGCTAATACTTAAAAATCAATTCCATTAATCTGACACATTCTAACTAACATAGTAATTTGTAAATCCATGGAAGGTAAAAAATCAAATTCATATACTAATGTTTACTGCAGAATTACACATTATCATCACAGTGATCATCCATATAAAAATGCACTTGTTTCAATTCCGTCATCTATGTTACAAAGTCACATATGTATATACTTATAGGTGTACACACATATATATACATATGTATATTCACTCACGGTCTATGTATATACATACATATATATATATATATATATATATATATATATATATATATATATATATATATATATATATATACACACGTTCCTACAAGTATATATATATGTATCCTTGCAAATATACAGAATTTAGAACACTATATCAACACAATTATAGTTCTATCAGAATAACATAAAAATCAGATATCTCATTCGAAACATGTATTGTCATTTACTGTTGTCACACCATATATTTTGCAAACAGAAAATCTACTGCTACAGTAGCTATCGATTGGTCTACAGACCACAACCAAAACCAAGTCTTCAACAAAAACAATGAGACCGCAGTGGTTCCCATTGTAAACCCCATAATAACTGAGAGTTCCACAATACAGAGAACAATAAACTATATTCCATATTCTGCTACAGCACGTTCAACAACAAAACATGATTCCTAATGAAAACTTACTAACAGACCCAACATATCCCCTAAACAAGCAACTGCAGAATTTATGATCGGAATCTCATCCATCTCTCCCTATAGCATATAACTATTGACGGCTATAGGATTAACTACACTTGAGACCGATACACAACTATACGCGGCTACACTCAACATAAACTTCATAGTAACCGAAGCTCAACCCTCGAAACACAAATTATCATTCCAGAAGCTTGATAGAATTGGTAGCATAGAAGCGAAAACTCCACAATCCTAACTCCCAGAATGTTACTCCCTAAAGCACACATTATAGTTCCCTTGACCGGAATCACAATAACATACTCGAACCAATGAAATACATATTGCTCCCAAAGCTCAAGAAACCCTACATCCTCATATTCCTATAATAACAGTATCACCGAATTCGACAAACCCTAAAACAACACTTCCAATTAACTGAACAGAAAACACACAACCGAATGCCCCAATTTCTATCAGTGAACAAAACACTCCAATGCTTAAAGACCAAACATATAAAAGATATTTCCACAGTAACACGTAAATCCTTACACAGTGAATGCTATGAATAAAAACTGTGTTCAATGAACTTTTATAAACCAGATTCATAAAGAAAACAAGAGTTTGAGTTAGAGAATGCCCCTGCCTGAAACATAGAGTGAGGGTGTTCAAACTCACACAAAGAAATCCACAATCCATGCTCCCAAACTGGCGAGCTATTCCAGAAACAACTTGCACAGCAAATAAAACAGAGCACACCGTGACAGAGCTCGGTTCACAAGCACAAAAACCGAATAGTGCTTCCAAATAATAAGCTCGAAGAACAGAAATAGAACCATGATATACATAATGGAGAATCCCATTAATAATGTACAGGTATACAACCATTTTTCCCTCCAAGCTGAACAGAACAACCCCATTTTCGCAACCATTCCAGGTATCAAACAGATTACCTCAAAATAGAAAACCCTTGCCAATGCAAATGACCGACAGCAAACTGAAGTAATTCAATTCCAGTATGCATGTCGTAGCTGCATTAACTTCAAACTTATCTTTTACTGCCACTTCCACTCAACAATGCGACAGTTGTCACTGTTGTACAAGTACTTACCAAGAACTCCCAAATACACATGCTCAGAATTAAATCACACATGGATATAACAATCAAATCCCAATGCACATACGAAACTAAGTAAAACAAATATCTTAACAAAGTGAGATTAATATGTCAAAGTCATATTAGATCATATGACATGGAAACCATAGGAAGTGTTTCAAAGCCAAAGTCTAGGTTAGAGAAATTACTAACCTTAAGCCTATCTTCCAAAATACATAGAATGTTAGGATAATACTAACACCCCTTCTAACTTAACACAAGGCTTAACCCCTAATTCATTAATTCTACTAACTTATTCTCTTTAATAATTCAATTTCCATTTAACAATTAACATTAACATAATAAAATTATTTCAACAACTAACATTAACCATATAATAATAATATTTTTCCTTAACAAATACAGACTAACTTAACATGGAAAATTACATTAATGAAAACTTAGTTGCAGCATAGGAATTCCTCATTCCTTTCTCCTAAAATAACACAAATTTCCAAGTACCTAAAAGTAACAGAGACACCAATAGTTCAAAAAAAATCAGAATCTGCAACTATCTTTATTAAAACAAATAAATCCAACACCATAATCTAACAAAAGATTAACAACTACCTGCCAAGTTAAATGTCCATACACTGTCAGAGATATAAGTCAAAATTAAAACAAAGCTATAATCCAAATCACAACCAAAAGAGTCTGGTCATCAAAAAAAATCTAAACCAAGACATAAATCCACACTAAAAGAACTATATGAAGCTGTCGAATCAGAAACCAAGCCAGAAGCAGATAGGGGCATGACATTAATGTTGTAGCTCCCAACTTCACCCAGAATGCAGCTTTGGGTGCTAAGATCATTGGTACTTTTGTCTTGGTTTACACAGTTTTTTCTGCCACAGACTCCAAGCGCAGTGCTCGAGACTCCCATATTCCAGTAAGTTCAATTAAGTTCAAGTTTGTTGCAATTTTATGCAATGATTCTTTTAATTCAGCCGGCTAAATTACAGTGAACTTTTGAAGCCAATCCAGTGTGTTTTTTTTATTTTTTGTTTCTATTTTTGAGTTTAGCTTGTTTTTATGATCAATTAATCATCTTATTCAATTAAGACCCAGACATCTCTTAATCTTATTCAATTAAGACCCTGTGTTAATTTCTAATTGCCAAAAATTTCAAGGTTTTCCTAAATCGATAGGTCATCTCAATCATTTGACGAAGATAGTAATCTTCATCAAGAATACTCTAGCCAGTCTCATCTATCATGCTCTCAACATGCATGGATTGAGGGTGTTTCTCGATAAACAGGAATTGCAAGTGGGAGATTCTATAACCCCTGTAATTCAATCGGCCATTTGCAGTGCTTCTGTTCACATTGCGATTTTCTCTGAAACATATGCACAGTCCCCTTGGTGTTTGGATGAGCTGGTGTGGATGTTTGGCAATGTCATTACTTCTACTAAGATTATCCTCATCTTCTATGACATTGACCCTTCAAAACTTCGGCATGTTGAGAAGGGACCATATGGACAAGCCCTTGATCATCTTAGAAAGAAGAAAAGATATACCAATGAACGAGTTGAAAGCTGGAAATGCACTCTCAGAAAAGTCTCTGCTATTTCTAGTGTGGTTTTCAGGATGAAGACAGAGTAAGTATTTACATGTATGATATGAAAATTTATAAATGTACAGTTTTGTAGATAAACTTGTTTATGACATGTTCTAAAATTGTTTTAGTGACCATGGAATGTGTTTGAAAGAAATAGTTGAGATTGTGTTAGAAAAGGTGGGAAAGGAAAAGCTGCATGTGTGTGAGTATCATGTGGGACTCCTTGAAGTGATAGAGAATTTCAAAAAAATTTGAATCGAAATAAATTAAACGGCACCCACGTTGTTGGGATTGTAGGACTTGGCAGATCAGGGAAGTCAACTATGGCTACTCATCTCTACAACTCCATGCGTTCCTGATTCTAGAGATGTTGCTTCTTGTCTTAAGTAAGTAAAAAAGATTTACTATTTCTACAGGAAACTCTCCTTAGGAATCTGCTACATGATCAAAATGTGCAAATTGAGAATATGCGTAGAGGTAAGTCCTTGCTTCAAAATTGTCTGCGAGGGTTGGACCAAGTTTTGATTGTTTTTGATGATATAGATAATGGAGAGCAAACAGACAATCTGTTATTTGTCAAGGATTTTTTGGGAAACAACAGTCTGATTCTAGTGACATCTAGAAACCAAGCATTATTTGTTAGTTCTACAATGGAAATATACAATATGAGATTACTAGATGCAAAACATGCCCAAGAGCTATTCTATTGGCACACCTTTGACAACACCAAACCACTAGATGAATTTCAAGAAATGGTGGAGAAGTTGGTTATAATGTGTGGCGGTTTTCCTTTGGCCTTAAAATTTTTAGCGGGGCAGTTCCACAATGAACGTGATCCAAGAATGTGGAAGAAGCAGTTGGAAAGCTTCCACAAACAACTACCTACAGATTTAGGAAAACCTTGAAATTTTTGCCAGATGAATTTTGCTTTCTCAAATCGTTGGAACACCTGCTTCTACAAGAGAGTAAATTGCTATCACTTCAGATCAATTTTGACAACTTGAGCAGTCTGCGGCATCTAGATTTTTCTCATAGCCATGTGTTGAGGAGATTGTCAGCTTCTTTTAAAAACATCTAATTTGAGCTGGTGTAGTGATCTCACATTCAAGTTAGAAGAGGAGTTGAACTGTCTGCAAAACATAACAAAGCTGAGTATTTTAATCTTGAAGGGTGCGAGCAATTGGAAGAGTTTCTCTGTCACATCACAAATAATGTGTCCTTGAGAGAGCTCTCTTTGGCATGTCCCTCATTGCTGAAAATAAAAAAATTTGTTGCCATTTTCTTTCGTGGAATAACTACAGTTAATCCATCAATTTGGATATTTTTTAATATTTCTTTTTAGCACTAATCTCAACATATATAACAATAGAATATTTTAAAAAAATTTAGCAAAAATACAATTTGTTGTGTTTTAACATTATAATATATATCATATATATAATATTATCTTTATATTTAATAATTTAAAAAATATAATATATAAATATTCTATTTTTTTCATAAAATAAATAAATAAAAATATAGTTCATATGTAAAAAATAATATAGAACTAATTATAAATTTACTATATATAAAATTAATATTATATATAATATTTTTAATAAAGATTACATACATAATATACTTATTAAATATAAAAAATATCATCTAATTAATATTTTTAGCATAATTTTAAAATAATAATATTATAATCAGTTTACAGAAAAGAGGAAGATATGATAGGAAAAGATAAATTTTTTAATTGGACATAAATTTCCTTAAAGGAGAAGGAGAAGGAGGAGGAGGAGAAGGGGATGAAGAAGGAGAAGAAAAAGGAGGAGGAGGAGGAGGAGAAGAAGGAGATGAAGGAGGAGGAGGAGAACAACAACAACAACAACAAAAATATTAACTAAAGAGGAGGAGGAGGAAAAAAAATGAGAAGAAGAAGAAGATGACACAAAAGAAGAAGCAGAAAAAGGACCAAGGAGAAGGAGAAGAAGGATAAAATGAAGGAGGTGAAGAAGAAGGAGAAGCAAAAAAAGAAGAAGCGGTGAAAGGAGAAGAAGAACAAACAAAAGCAAAAGAAAAAGAGGAAAGAGAATACACTTTGTTTTCCCTCCCTTCTGACCCCCAATACATTAAACAAGGTATATCAACTCTTCTTCCAACTTTTTTTTACTCTCAAAAATATTACACAAAACAATTTTTTCTATCGGCGTAACCATTGCACCTTATTGGTGCAAGTGCTAGTATTTTGTAATTGAAATGTATTTTGCTTTTAATTAAGCCGATAAGCTTTTTTGTGGGCATAGCCTACTGACGAAAAAGTGTCAACTAACAGAAAAGTGTCAGCAAAGACTGATCAAAAAATTGTCTAACTGAAAATTATCTTATATAAAAAAGAAAATTGATCATAAACAATTTTTGGTCACACTTTAAATAAAGGAAGGAGTGGGGAAGGATTCGTTGCTTGAGACTGGTAGGTTAGCTTATTGCTAAAGAAAACTAAAGAATCCATTACCCTAGGTTTTCAGAGAGAGGGAACATTTACTAGAGGAGTGGTGTATGTGGAGTGTAATAATATTCGGAACAAGTTGCATTCTTATTTAATAGAGAAACGGTTTGAGCTGACTTGTACTCTTTATGTTGGAACAAAATTGTTATACCTTGCACCAAATCTCAATCTTTCTATCAATATCTTCTTTTTTTGTTTTGATTTCAGCCAAAAATACTTTGGGTGCAGATTGAGATCCAATCACAGTTGAAATTGAGAGGGAATTGGTTCTTGTCAGTGCAACTACTGTTGAGAACAAACTGCAGAAAGAGGTGAGTGATGAATACGAAAACAACTTCATTTTCAAGCTTACATTATTACTACCATGAGTGCATGATACATGAAAGGGAAAATGGCTTATATTGTTTTCTAATCATTTATGTAGTGGTTGGTTTTTTCATCACATGATTTTTTAATGAGTAGTTTATACCTTGCATGTTCCTCAATGTATCAACAGATTGGCCCAAACTAGCATTAAGATTTGGGTTCTGACAGGAGATAAAGTGGAGAGCGGGGATACTTTGTGTATATATATTTGCTCAGTAGATATTGTACATGTATATCACTGACTTATGCTGAAAGACATGGCGAGAATAGATCTCTTGATCTTGGGGTCACAGACGAATGGCAACGTAATAGAACACAAAGCATTTAAGAAAAATAAAGCAAAAGAAAACTACTTATTATCAATTAGATGCTTAAATAGAAGTATATGTTACCAGTTTTCCACTTTCCCTCATGTTCTCGAATGCTATAAATCACATATTCTCAATCTTTTGACACCTGGGGAATCAATTTATTTTTTCTCAAATGATAGTTGGATTACTTCAAAGTTCTCAAATCTACCGGATTCTCTGTATCAGCTGCTGCATTTTTGTAAACACAACATGCATTCTTGTAAACAGCGATTAATGGGTTTCATTCAGCTTGTCGCATATGGAAGTGATCCGAGTAGATCATGGAATTATAAGTCAAGTTTTTTTTAACTATGGTTTCAGTGTGCACTGTAAGTGAAATCAGAGAACATTTCTAACAATTGTACAATAAATTGTCCTTTTATGTTTTAATCTAACCGATTTTTATTTTCTTTAAGTTCTTTCCTTCTGTTGCACAAAACTCAAGAATTTAATGATATTCTATAATGTTTGCCAAGTTTTGAGCTATTGTGTTCTTTCAAATTTTGAGATTTTGCAATGCTCATGATAGTACTGTATTAGAATTTAAAAGCTTTGTCAAGAATCTTTTATTATTTATGTTATATATGTTTCTAATTCTATCATCTTTTTTGTTTATAAAGTTCCTGAAAGTGATAAGTGATATTTTCTTGCATACTATATATTGCTAATTCAAATCCATTTTGTGTGAAAAAGGTATTCACATTCCATAAAAATCTCAATATAGTTGAGAGTAGATAACAGAGTATAACACTTGTGCACTGTTAGGTTTTCAAGTTAATTCATGAAGGAAAGAAATAAAAGATATTTAATTTTGCTTTAGCTTTGTTTGTTGTTTTCACATTGTGGGCAAGTATTCACATTGAAATGCTTTGCACAGTCTTATTGTATAGCCAGGGTTGCTAAACCTTGCGCAATGTTTGTCCCGTACATTTGCAAATTAAATATATATTTTATTATTTACAATATTGAATAGTTATTAGTCACAATGTATATATTTATTAAAAAGAGTTCATGATATTTTACTCTCTGAAAAAATCAAGTTTCCATTGAGAAAAATTTGGATTCTACAATCTACTATTTTACTATTTTTTCTAAATTTATGTTTTCTTTAGGCTTTTGCAAATATTGTATTCTACCCCATACAATCCTTTTGACTGCCAAAATTGAGTGCCATATGAATTGGGAAAAGACTATCCACATTTCGTAAAATAATTTGTCTACTAGCATTCTTGAACAATTTATAAAGAAAACTAATTCAATAATCACAAAAATAAAATTAGTTGCCCTCTTCACTTGACCTACAACTCTATTGTAAAATGGTGGAGAGGTAGAGATTTAGAGCGCGCAAATGTTAAATTGATTTTTTAATCCCTCTAAATGTTCAATCTTCCAAATGTTAAATTGATTTTTTAATCCCTCTAAATATTCAATCTTTCAATTGGGTTTTATTTTATGGTGTAACAATTTTTTATTAATGTGAATTAAATTGAACTTAAAATTTATACAATTTAAATTTTTGAACTTTAAATTTTATATGAATTAATTTTTATTCTACTAAATTTATAGAAATTGGTAGGTATTAGAAATTAGTTGTAAGGGTTATAAGTGCTTCAATGACATGGATTGCAATGGACAAATATCTAAATAAGTTATATGCTATTTTTAAAAAAATTTAAGAAATCAAATTTAACATCATGGCTTGAATGTCTAAATAATGAATAAGATCTCCTAAGAAAAATAATATAATTTGAAAAGAGAGTATAAATATTATTATCTATTTATGGTTAAAATAAAATATTTTATTCAATTCAATATTTTAAAGTCTAAAAATATTAATATTTCTAAAGAAAATATTATAATTTTCATGAAACTATAAGAAATATAACAAGATAGAAACTTTAAAAATATATTTCAAATAATACTTCAAATAATTATATTTTCAAAAATAATTAGTTTTCATTTAAAAATGATAACTTTTCTTACAAAAATTCTATTTTGAAAAAACCCTTTCAAAAATATGACATATATCATTTGTATAAATCTAATACTTCAAGAAGGAGGAGGAGGAGAGAAAGGAGGAGGAGGAGGAAGAAGTGGAAGAGGAGGAGGAGGAGGAGGAGGGGAAAATAAAGTGGCAAGGAGAAGAAGAGGAAGAAGAGGAAGAAGAGGGAGGAGAAAGAAGGAGGAAGAAGAGGAAGAGGAATATGGAGGACGAGGATGAGGAGGGGAAGGAGGAGGAGTAGGAGGAGGAGGAGAAAAATGGGCAAAGAGAAGGAGAAGACAATGGAGGAGGGGAAGGAGGAGGAGGAGCAACACAAGAAGGAGAAGCAATAGAAGAAGGAGAAGAAGAACAAATAGGAGTAGAAGGAGAAGGAGAAAACACTTTCTTTCCCCTCCCTTTAACAACTTAGTACATTAGACAATTTATGTCTATGCAAATTTGAAGAACTACAAGGGTTGACACAAATTCCCTTTGCACATTATCATACCCATATAATAATCTCCATTGCTTGCTCAAAGTAATGGATTATCTATTATGTTTCTAGATAACAATGCTATAATCCTCATTCTTTCAAGAGAATGGATGATATATTATTGGATTTATTTGGATGATATGTTATTGAATTTATCTTGGATATTAATACCTGATCCTTTTGAATTTAAAGTATAACTATTCTCAATATTTACATTTTATAAAATGGTTTATTTGTAATAGTGGAATATATACATTAGTTCATGTTTTAGGCTATATGTGTAAAGTTTTATTGGTTGGTAACAGCTGAATGAATGAGAGAAAAATTATATAATGTTTTTTAAAAAAATTAAAAAATTTCATTTTTAAAAATTTATCAGTCTAATGTCATTTTTAAATTTTCTTTTAATGTTATATAATAGGTTGATTGTATACAATTGTACCTCTCAAATACCAACATCATATATTGTTATCGGTGTAAACATTGCATCTCGTTGGTGCAAGTGCTAGTAAAGTCTAATGGAGACTAACTTTGTTTCGTAAATAAAGTACAACCCTAAATATTTTAAACTCAAGGTGCAATTAATTTAATCAATTTGTTAAAAGCACACTTGCATTATTGATTGAATTACTTAAATTTTTAATATTATTATTTAAATTTTTAATATTTATATATTATTATTTAAATTTCTAAAACTTTTGTGCTATTTTTTATAGTAATCTAGAACGTATTTATTTAAATAGAACATAATTTATATACTATCTGAAAGACAAGTCTTAAATATATAAATTTTTAAAACATTGTGATAAGAAGAGTATGTGAATTTTGAGAGACATTTGTTTCATAGAGAAAACCAAAAATGGGTGTCTTATCAAAGCTTTTGTTTCCATTGGCCATTGTTTTTTGACAATAGAGTACTGTAAATTAAAACAATGTGAGAATTTAAAGATCAAAAAATTATAAAACTTGTAAACCAAGCTCTTGTTTTTGGTTCCTCCTTTCTCATTCTGAGAATCTTCCCCAAAACTGAGAACCGTTTCTCATTTTCTTCAGTTTTTCTTTTTAATTCTGAATCCTTTGTAAATTGTATGTTCTTGCTCTTTGTAAGAATAGTGAACTGATGAGCAACATACGTAATGAAAGACTGTAAAATACATATATGACAATGAGACAATTTATTGTCTCTATTTTGTGATAATCTTTATGTTTTGTTAAAAAAATTCCAAGACATTCATGGACCTATTAGATCTTTTTCTTATGGGATCAAACTTGGCTAATATGTAGGCTTGATTCTCAGTTTAAAGGGCTCCAAGCTTGCAAGAAAGAGTCTAATTGATGAGGATTGGATAAGATCCTCCTTCTGCTTCAAGCTCCATAGGACTCAGGCGGGTATTGCCTATTCAATTGATTTATTATATTTCAAGTAAACTTTCATATTGTCGATTAGGTCTTCACTGCTATGCTATCATACTTCAGATTACTTCAACAAAAGATCACTCTGCAAACAGCTGAGAATATCCTGATGCAAAGTTTGACAACAAAAACTACAAACGCAATAGCATAGAATAGTGGAATAAGGATGTGAATCCTTCTTCTTTTTCTAAGTTTGACTCAAGGAAGGCTAACCTTTTGATTCTCTCTTCAAGGAATCAACAAACATGAACCATACCACCAGGATATAGTTCCTTCAAAACATACAAAAAATTCTTGAAAGTAAAAATATTGGTAATGAAATTTTGCTCTTGATGACAGAAAGATAACTGCATTACAGAAATCAAACCAGTGCCTAATCCATTGGGCAAAAGAGTTTGAATGTGAATCTACAGGGCTATCTTAAAAGAAATACAGTAGGATGCCTTAAAAACTATTTGCAATCTGAATAGCATGCCTTACAAACTATTATGTCAACCCAACACTACTATCATCTAAATCTATGTAAATATGTTTACTCCTTTAAATTGACAGTGAGAATTTTAATCCTCCCCTTAGGAGGAACTTACAATCAATTAAACAAGTCACTTGGCAACTGGTATACTTTAGATGCTTTACAACTAAAACATACAAGAGTAAAACATACAAAACAAAGAGACAACAATAATAGAGGATAGAAATTGCAATGTATTTGTATCAAAATGGACCTGTCAATTACATACAAAACTTGAAGGTTCAAGAACTTAGACACAGGACTAGGAAATCTTCTTTGCAGAGAGATATTCAATATTCATCATTAGGGACCCTGCTCTCTACAGAGCAATTACAAGGACTAGGACAGGAACAGGAACCCCTAACACTGAGAAGAGAAGAGAATAAATAGAAGAAGAAACCCTAAAAATCTCTGCTTGATCAACACATGTCTGTCTTTGCAATCTGATTTCACTTGCCTTCTCTCTCCTCTGAAATCAAATCTGATCTTCTCAGGCACTCATCTTCTGAAAAAATTCACTTTCTAATCTGATTTTAACAGCCTTTGTAATCATTTGATCTTATCCTTTGAAAATATCTGATTTGTTCATCTGATAATTGACACCTTCTGCAAGGGATCCTCGAGAAAAGAGAGTTTTAAAAAAAAATCTTTGCAAGAAATTTGATCTCGGACAAAGAAGTCAGCACTACTCTCACCCACTCGAACAGATCAGATTTTATCCACCGTCATTGCATCCGCCTTCTTCTGGCGTTTCTGAAAATATATTATACTCCTATATTTGGGTAAAAACTAAACCTACAAGCTTTAAAACTATGAGCAAGCTCTGTCATTTGAAAAATTTGAGTTTATCTATAAAGTTGAACTATATCAGATTTTAAATCTTTTACGCATTTTAACTCTAGCTTTTCCTCAAACTTCACCAGAACTCGCCAAGTGGTATGCTCTGATTGGATGTCTCTGACTGGCTCTGCAAACTCACCTTTAACCTTTCTCATCTGGAGATTTGGAGACTACATTAGTCTCCAAAGCTCTGAAGCTATTTCTTAACCACGCTTTCTTTTAGAGACCTGGAGAATGCCTTTAGTCTCCAAATCTCCAAATCTCCTCACTAACCCTGGGTTTGATGTGAGACTGGGCGACCTCCTTATCTCTTAGTCTCGGAATGATTTTCTAACCTTGAGTTAAATCTAGCTCTTGGATGACTGAGTTTAGTCTGTGAATCTCTGGATCCTCTTCTGGCAACCTGGTGACTAGGCAATCTCACAATCTCCAAATTTTTGCCACTTATCTACCTGTATTGGGAGATATAGCGACCACGGTTACTCTCTGGGTCTCTAGACTTTTTCTGCTAATTGCTAAACTTCATGAGATTTGGTGACTAACTGGTCTCTGAATCTTTGGACTTTTTGCACTTAACCGCCAAGATCTGGAGACTGGGCGACTGGCGATTATCTCTGGTTCGCAACAGTTTTCTCCTATGATGGTTATCTTCTCGTGACTACGCAACCGGGTGCCACGTATCCATTTTTGCCAAATCACTATCACTGGCCATCTACAAAATTTCTTCATTCTGGGCCCACCGGCATGGAAATCGACGCGACTACGAGCTTGCGCGAGTAGAGAGCTTCCAGCTCTTTAATCTATTTCATTAATTGTTTAGAGTTGTATATAAACCTCTCAAATGCCCATTTTGACATGAATGTGGGACTAAGTTTTTGAATGATTTAAAGACTTTTCAAAACTTTATCTGTAGTGCCAGCTAGCATGCAAACCAATGCAGCCCCACAAGGCTAAGAGACAACCACTACCTTCTCCTTTCTTTTAATTTACATTTCACTTGAGTATATTTCCTTATAAATTGCTAATATATGCGTGCCTGGGAGAATGTGGGATTAAAGGTCTTATCTTATGCAAGCCCCTTCTTCTCTGTGTGTGAGTCCCATGCAAAGCTTTTTCCTATGCAAGCTTATGTCGGCCTCCCATATTGATGGGGAGGCTAGGATAGACTAGCTAGTCTATGCTTTGTTCCTTTCCCAAGGACCCAAGTGTACTCCTAACACCTATGATTGGTCTATAGGATACCTTATTCATTCAAGGACCCCTTGACCTACCTAACCAACCCACCAAGTTAAACTACTCCAACTTCCAACATCCAAACTTTGCTATCTAGCTACTAACCCTTACATTAGCCTATAAGGGTGTTTTAGGCTTCCAGTTCTTCCTTAAGCTCTAACATAGATTGTGATGAGTTTCAGGGTGTTTTTACACCATATTCAACATTTCCAAGGTGATGGAAAAGATGGGTCTCTACCTGTTTGTAGGGTTCCTTCACAAAATAGGGCTCCTAGTAAAGCCCAATTAGGCCTCCCTCCGAATTTGTAGGCTTTCTAACTCTTCACCTTCACTAAATCATAGTTCCTATTCAAAAGGAAATACATTTCAAATGACTAATTCTCAAAGACTTTTGAGGTCTTGGGTCCCCATTCTTCCGTACAGTGCTTCGTCCAAAAATGAGGGTTTCTAGGGTTTTTTAAGCCTGTCAAAGACACAGTGCTAAGTTGTATGCAAAGACACCACTCCTGGATTGTACAAGCTCCCTCCTCTATAACTCTAAACCTTTTTTCATGTCACTTGCTTCCCTCAAAAGGGCTTTCTTTGAAACCCATTCCTCTAGCTGCTAGAGCTCTTTTAGTGTTGACTGCTCCTAGCCGGACTAAGCCTTAGCTCGCCTAGGGCTTTGTCAAACAACTATTTTCACACATGCTCCTGGGCCCTGTTTCCATATTATTATAGGATAGGGTCTGTACTTTAGGTCTCCAAGGTTTCATGGCTTGGCCATGGTGGAAACTAAAGATACAACCCTATGAACACATGTTTCTCCAAACTGGCAGAGAGCTGAACAAATGCAAAGAAAAGAACAATACACACACTAAAATTTGAAAGAACTATTCTAAACACACATAAAAATAATAACAAACACTATATACAATCACTCATGTATTGAAACACTCAAAACTCCTCATATATTCACAAGATAACAGTCTCCAACAGTGACTGTTTTGCTGCAGTAGCATTCAGTTTTGTTTTTCCCGTACTGTCACCGTACAATGAGATTTCCAACCCTTGATTTAGGGTTCCAAAATTCATAAATACTCTCCTCCTTGGTAAGTGAGTAGTATTAGGGCTAATTAGCCACTTAGCTAAGTTAGGCTATTACAAGGAACAAGTTGCTGACAACTTTTTGTTGCTCAATCACCTTGTGCTCTCCAACTCTAATGATCACTATGAAGCCTTTTAGAACACACACAAGTGCTCAAACATCCTTCAAACACAAACCTAAGACTTCAAACCTCCTATCCAAGCATTGATTCAGGATGACATCACATCACTACATGAATCAGGATGCCTTACAACTTAGGAAAACCAAAAGAACTTCTAGGACTTAAACATTGCCTAGACACAACCAAAATGAGCTTCAAGCTCTTATTCTAACTCCAACTTCATCATTGAAGATGAACACACCAAAAATGGATGGTGAGGGCCCTCATAGAGGTGCTCCTGCACCACATATCTTGATTGGTATTCATCTACATTGGCAACCCCTTAAATACTTACACAAATAGCAGATTTGAAACACAAGTCACCATTTCCTTATGCAGATTGCCTACAACTCACGCAGCCCATTACCATGCCTTGCATGAACTGGAAATCTCCATTATTAGTCAGCCAGTATATTATACTGGCATCCTTTATATGTTGCATGACTTCTAAAAAAAAATGTGCTCGTCGTTCTTCATTTAGCATGAGCCCTCCATTCATTAGCACAAGCCACTGCAGATCTCTTACGCAAGGCTTCCTCTTCACTTTGCATTTGGTTCACTCTGACTTCCTCATGCGTGCTTTACCAAGTAGCTCATGCCCACAATACTTCTTCAAACTGGTGCGTGGATTGTTCATGCGCTAGTTTTCCTGGCATTCACGCACCCCTATTATTTGCCAAGTGCATAATTCAAGTAAGCCAAGACGTGCCTCCTCTTTGTATTTGGCATTAGCTATGTCCTCCATTTTCTTGTGCGAGGCATGCTTGTTACTTGGCAGCCTCCAATGAAATTTCACAGGCCCCTGCCATTCAGGCAACATCTCAAAAATGTGGGGCCTCAAACTTGTGCAGGGTATATGTCTGCTGGACCCTTGGTGGCATCCACACAAATTGCTCATTATACTGGCCTCCATAACAAATGTTAGGCTCTCTCCTTAATGCGTGGGCCAGGTAGATTTTGCGCAAGGCCTCCATAATGTGATGGCTTCTTTACCATTTGTGCAAACTATATAATCCTCCTTCTATTCACGTGGGCAGTCCCCAAATTTGCTCACACAGATCCCTACTTGTGTGTGAACTACTTTGTATCCACAACCCCTTGACTTGCGCAAGGCTGCCTTCTCTAGGTACTATCACTCTCCTATGTCTTAGCATTTAAAATTAACATTCGGCCTTTGGAAAAGAAGCACAATCTTTTATTATTATTTCTCATGTATCCTTAGTAGTCGAGCCTTCTTAAACAAATCCAAAGTGAGCATTTATTTGTGTTCAAGAGAAAAGAGGTGCACACCAACTACTTCTTGGTTATTATGTTGTACCTCAAAAATAGACTCCATAGGTGACACCACATGGAATGTGATACACAACTCCACAACCATATTTTTTATTAATTTGAGTGCATCACCAAAATCCTCACATTTTTTGCAAATCCAATCAGATATTTTAACATGTCTGCTTGATCAGCATTCTGTCGACCATGAACCTCATAATAGAAAAGATGAACATAGATTCCATAGCTCACGCATCTGTTAACGGCATTTGAAACTGAATTATCATATATAGTAATCTGATATTTGAGGCACATTGGAAAGCATGGAACTAACTTTTCCTTTCTAGCATCACCAATCTGGTTGCATCATTTGTGAAATCTCTCAAAGAATCCACCACAGGATCACTAACACCCAACTGTGCTAAAATTTTGGAAGATTGAGAATAATCTATCAACTCCTCCAACTCATCCTCAGTCAATTGTAAATATGACTTTCATTAAAACTCCACATTTACCCTTATTTGCCCAAATGCAACCCCATGATAAGAACAAACCATAGTGCATTGAAATTTTAGACTGAAAAATTCATCCATAACATTCATTTTTCATATTTTGGCAGTACTGACCAATAGCATTAACTGGCATCCAGGAGTGGCCTTAAAAATTAACCAAACAACCTCACAAGAACACGCCATCAGGAGCATACACTAACCCCCAACATTACAGTATGCTGGTTAAAGGAGAACTGGTCACAAGATCCCAACCAAAATATTTTAAAGATCAAATAGAGCCCCTTGCAAATTGGATCTCAATGTATTGTAAAAATCACATAAATTGCCTCTGGAACCGGCTTTAAAAACTACCCAACTGAAATTTTTATAAACCAGCAATTTAGGCATTGATTCTCCCTCATACAAGGAATATGAATCCATCACTTTTTCATTCCACAAATCAAATGGCCGATTACAATTAATCACCAAAGTTAGCTAGTTAGATATGTTCAGAATTTAAAATAGTGAAATACATAGAAATCCATTGTGGAAATGGCCTGGGAAAATGGACAAATTGATTGGCAGAGACCTAAAAGTCTTTGGGCAAGTACATTCCCAAGTCTACAGTATGAAACAACTTTCACTTATGTCAGACCTCAAGCAGGGTGTAAACTGGGATACCTCAAAGTAGGCCACTTAGAATTCTGAACAATGCACACTCAGAGGATTTTGGCAATCTACAAATGAAATGGCTCTGGAAAAGTGTGCATTCAAAACCCTCATGATCTGAAACCTTGCAATCTTGAAGTAAATTTGGTTTACAATATAGGGGCACCATTTTCTTGATATGACCAATCAAATTATTTGAGATATAACATCACGAACAGGGCCTCCGACCAAAATATGCAACTAACCTGCATCAAATTATTAGAAACTACAAACGGAATCAAATTGGCAAATTGGGCAAACGGATTCATCATGGCATGAAAATCTTCATGGGGGTACATCTCCATGTTTTCAATACAGAAAAACCTTCAATTCTTCAAAAACTTAGACCGGGTACAAAAAGTGAAAGCACAAAGTAGGCTACTTAATTCTGGATTATGCATATTTAGTGAAATTTTAATAAATTGGAAATGGAAATGCTCTGGAAAAGTGGATAACTAGATTGGTGTGAGTCTAAAAATCCATTGGAAGGTATACTCTCAAGCTTGCAACACAGGGGAAAACTCAATTATGCAGGGCATTCAACCGGGTACAGATAGTAGGACCTCAAAGTAGGGCATTCAAAAATCTGCATTTGACAGTTAAGCACACTGATAGAAAATGCAAACAAAATGGGCTTAACAAACTGACCAAAAGGACTCTTCGTGACCTGAAAATTGAAACATAAGAAGTATTTGACCTCTAGAATATAGTACAAAAGGAATCTTTTCAATTAGGTCACAAGGTCAAAAGTTATAATTGTTTCAACAAGGCCACTCATAAAACTGGGCAGAATAGAGTAACAGGACAATTTCGTAGGATGAACTTTGGGGAATCAAAGAAAACTTATCAAATGGACTCAAAATGGCTTGAGCTTTGAAACATAAGCTCTCTGATATACATTAAAATCATTCCCAAAATGGTGAGCCATGAAACTCAACAAGACACAAGATATTCAAATTCAAACAAGGCCTGATACAACGATTTGACACTTAAGCAAAAACGCAGACTTAAGTGAACACCTCAAAATGGCTACTCTCTAAACATGTCAGATTTAAAATTTAGGAGCTGGAACCCACTACATGTGTCAAATTAAAGGTACAAAACCTATTCCCTGAGTTGTACCTTATGAAAATCATCAGAGTATCTTTTACAAGCACACCAATTAGGCCTTCTCACAAAAATTATTAAGGGTACCCATTTTGCCCTATAGAAAATTTTCAATTGGTCACTCCAAATTTGGGCCCAATTTGAGAGTACCAACAATGGCTCTGATTGTGGACACATGCCCCATGCGGGCATGCAGAGAACCTTCAGAATCTCATGGTTGAAGCAGACCACCCTGAAACTTCAAATCAAATTTTATCTCTTTCTTCTCTTTTCACCCTTCCTTCCTAACATCTCTCCTCAAAAAATGGGAACCTCTACTGAAAGCAAACACACCACACAACTGAAAGAAAAGTAACTGTACATACAAGGAAATTATTTACAACAAGCCCAAAACCCCAAACTGGATTCAGCTCTTACCTCTGTCATACATTTGGTTTTGATCTTCACAAATCAAAGATAAACTGAAATTCTTGCTTCCATGTGTTTGATTGAAAACACTGCCACTTTCCTTCAGCACATCAAACAAGAAACAATCAACAAACTCATCATCACTTGGAAAAATAGAGTCACCAAAATATTGTGAATGTTGATCATTATGTGACATCAAAACATCACACCCTTCCCTATTGCTATCATGCTGAAAAATAAATATTCCAGCTCCTTTTCATGGATGAAATCAAACTCCTCATGAACACTAGTTTGCACCAAAACATAAGCTTCATTCACAACACTGATCTACAAACTAGGATAGAACTCTTTCACACAAATATTTGATTGCATAAGACCTGATACAACTTGCTGACCAGAGCCTTTACAAGCATCCTCTAAATCTGAAAATCGATCATTAGATATCAATTCATTTGACATTTGCAAATCTAAAAACACACATGTAGATCTCTCACTCTCCTTAAGGGAGTAATTAGTATTCTGATGTACACAAGAATCATTTACATCAATCTCATCAAATTTGAATCCACAGCAGCATATGAGTCATCATATTCATCATACTTAACATAATCAATTTTTTTCCAGTCATATGCATTTTCATTTTGCACATTGGTTGCCTCGGAAGTAGGAAAAAGAAGATTAGCATAAGTTTCATACTTTGCATTCACTTGCATCTCTTCATTATCAAAACCTATATCAACTGGGCATTGCAAAGTAGGGTCTACATTTGGTGCATACCTCTAAAAACCAGCAGCTAGTAGTTCTGATATTTCTTCACTACTCAATGAACTTTGGACTTCATTTTCATTGGTTTTAATCTCTCCTTTACTGTTGCCAATATCTTGTTCATTGGGAACAAGGATTCAAGTCTCTTGGATCACATCATTTTGGGCAAAAGAATCATTACAGTCACATTCATCCGCATAATAATTACTCTCTTGTTGATCACAAGACTCTTCCCTAAATTGATAACAGAGGTTTGTCTTGTCATGCTAATAATAAAACAAATATTTGAATCCAACAAAAACATTCGCAACTAGATTTTCATCTTTGACATCTTGACATTCATCTACTTCACTATTAGCATCATAGTCATCATTTTCATCATAACTAGAGTCAACATCATTAATACTTTCAGATTTACATTCTTCAAACTCATTTATCCATTTTTTAACAAGTTCAACACCTTCCTTTTTACAATTTGTAGACAATTTTACTGACTTAGGCATATAAAGTTCTAAGAACAAATGACAATATGCAAACTCTTGGAGTTCAATCCCTTTTGGAAACTTATCATATGCATTGGAAAACTGTTCATAAAATACATATATGGATTCTTCACTTATTTCTCCTACATGTCTTTTCAAAAACAACATAGCTTCGTCGTGTATTTTCTGATTTAACAATGCAATATCCTTTTGAATTTCTTCAAGATCTGCTGGACAATTTTTAGATATAGACAGCATATCCTGATCTATTGGATCTAGAATCTCCATTGCACTATTTATCAACAACACATCTTCTTCATTCACAAAGATTTATATCTGATCATGCAATCATTTCACATAAAATCATACCATACTTCTAAAAATGTAAAACTAGAAGTATGACCAAGAACTTCAAATCTATATTCCTTCTTTTAATGACTTCTTCACTTAGCAAGGAAATAATTTATTTCATAAAACTTTGAGGAATACCTGAGAAAAATTCTTTTGTTGTTGTCCTTCTGACCACTGAATCTTTTGAGCATCTTCTAGATCCTTGCTGCAAGTGTTTCCAACCGATCATAAATTTTCTTTCATCTAAGTGCACACTGGTGCAGAGATCTTTCAAAGTCACCACCCACTATTGTGATAATTTATAAAACTTTAGTAGAACAAGGACAAGTTGGGTTTCAACAAAGATAGCAGACTTCTAGCAAGTCAATAGGATTTGACACATTTCTTTACCAAGAAGATTCAGAATCTCTTTTTAATAACAACAACAACCAAGCTGGTAAATATGATCTGAAGAACTTTCAGATCAACAAAGATTTATAACTCTATCCTCAAATGGATATGGCAAATGATTGGATTTATAAACAAACAGGCTAGGAGTCTAGCTCATCTTGATAAACCTGAATATTTACTACAAATTACTTCAAATCCCTAGCAGAGTCGCCAATTTGTTAGAGCTTTTTCTTGTGGGATCAAACTTGGCTAATATGTAGGCTTGATTCTCAGTTTAAAGGGCTCCAAGTTTGCAAGAAAGAGTCTAATTGATGAGGATTGGATAAGATCCTCCTTCTGCTTCGAGCTCCACAGGACTCAGGCGGCTATTGCCTATTCAATTGATTTATTATATTTCAAGTAAACTTTCAAATTGTGGATTAGGTCTTCACTGCTATGCTATCATACTTCAGATTACTTCAACAAAAGATCACTCTACAAACAATTGAGAATATCCTGATGCAGAGTTTGACAACAGAAACTATAAACGTAACAGCATAGAACTATGGAATAAGGATGTGAATCCTTCTTTTTCTGAGTTTGACTCAAGGAAGACTAAACTTTTGACTCTCTCTTCAAGGAATCAAAAAAGATGAACCATACCACCAGGATATAGTTCCTTCAAAACATACAAAAAATTCTTGAAAGTAAAAACATTGGTAATGAAATTTTGTTCTTGATGACAGAAAGATAACTGCATTACAGAAATCAAACCAATGCCTAATCCATTGGGAAAAAGAGTTTGAATGTGAATCTACAGGGCTATCTTAAAATAAATACAGTAAGAGGCCTTATAAAATATTTGTAATCTGAATAGCATGCCTTACAAACTATTCTGTCAACCCAACACTACTATCATCTAAATCTATGTAAATATGTTTACTCCTTTAAATTAACAGTGAGAATTTTAATCCTCCCCTTAGGAGGACCTCACAATCAATTAAACAAGTCACTTGGCAACTGGTATACTTTAGATGCTTTACAACTAAAACATACTGTATGCACCCAAAAATGGTCGCCTAGACTTTGGGCCCCATTTATTTGATTTATCAACCCTAAATCATTTTTGATCAATAATCAATATTTTCAACATTATCAATTTCTTGATCAAGTCTTAATTTTGATCATATATTGGATTTTTATCCTATGGGCTAATCATTTATCCTAATTCTTTATTTGATTAAAAGGAATATTTCCTCCCCTTTGGATTAAATAAAAAGCCCCACCTTTCCTCTTGTCCTAAGTTGCACAAATAAAGCATTATTCCTATTTTACAAAAAAGAAAAAAGCACTTTTTGTCTCACATGAGGCTCAAAAGTCAACACTTCACTCTCATTGGAGGATACTTGTGCACATGGATTGCTCCTCTTTCAACCTCCACTGCCGATTAAGACTTTTGCCTCTTAATCTCAATGGTCCTTTCCTTTGCATTTCTTATAAAAGGAAAGCTCTCTCCTCCATTTTCATATCATGTTTTATGCTAACCTTATGCTGCAGGAATCCTTGAAGACTTTGAAGCTTTTTAGAGAGCATTGTTGCATCTTACTTTATATTTCTTCATTTGCTTCATAGTTTAGTTTACATTCTTGCATAAGTAGTTTCATTTTTCATGGCTTTCATAGCTTAGATTTCTTTTTATGCAATAACATAACCTCACATAGCTTAATAGGAAGGATTTGTAACACTTGTTCTTTCCATTTCATAGCTTAGTTGCATTGCATTTTCATTTCCATAGACTAGTTTTCATTGCATTTTCATAGTGATTCTTGAGGATATTGGCACTCTTGCCCTTGTCCTCACTTGAATCTCTCATTGTGTGGTTGACTAGCAAGGTCACAAGCTTGTAGCTCTAGCTGAGAGCAAATACATCATAGTCCCTTGCAACTCCATGCATAGAGAGCTATGAGCCACTTTTTGAGGCCTCATTCTTGAGCAACCTTGCATATAATGGTTCATAGAAGTGCACCTTTTTAGTGTGTACATTTTTGGTGCCCACCATGGGGCAGAGTAGATAAGCTTTGTCCTTTAATTTCTTGCATTTTCATCATTTTTCAGATTATCTTTCAGAAATTTTGCAGTCTCTGGCCTTTTTCTCAAAATATCGCGCGATACTTCTCAGGTATATCGTGTGATATACCTTACTATACCAGTGCGACACTTCGCCCTAGAGAAGAATTGCCTGGCAGTATTAAGGTATATCGCCTGGTGTCGTGCGAAGTATTGCCCGCGTATAGAGAAGTATATCGCCCGAACTGAGGTATATCACGCGGGTATAGAAAACTACATCGCGCGATACTGGTGAAGTTCAGGGTATATCGCTTGACCTGACAAAGACTTGCAGTTAAAGCTTTATCATCCGAATCTGATCATATTTAGTTTGCTAGTTTGCTTTACTGTATTTAGATAGGTCTAACCTGCATCTTTTAGCTTAGGTAAATCAGTTTCTTGCAATTATTTTTATTTAGATTTTGGATTTTGCTATCATTGTGAGCCTAACTAGTTGTGGTTTTAGGTGCCTTTGCTTGAGAAGCTTGCCAAAAATCACATGTCAAAGAGGGCTACTAACAGTTTTTGTAGGGCTGCCCAAAAAGCATAAAAATAAAAATAAAATCTTGCTTGTTTATTTGCTCTCCTTTCAAGTGTGGCATTCACTAATTGTATTAGGAATTTTTAAAACCTTGTGAAAAGGATTTTGAGGTGGTAGGAGAAGTATGCTCTTCACCTTTAGGTGAATCAGAAAATCTTGACCCATCTTAAGGTTTTGGAAGCAAGGGAGTAATTGAATCTCTTTGCTTGGTATGTTTGGGAGAAGTTTTTGAGATAGCGGACTATGCTCTTCACCCTCGTGGTGAACCAAAAACCTTGAACCTCAAAAATCATCCATTTTTTGTTTAGTTTAGGAATCTTTTAGCGGGCCTGCTCTTGAGCAATCAAGAGGAATGACTCAAGTGGGGACAACCTTGTCATCATTTTCCTTGGTGTCAAGTGATTCCAACTCACTATAATCTCAAGGCTATCAAGGACACCAAAAACCTTGGTAGACATAACACTTATCTTCATTTGATGTGAGTAGCTCATGGGATTGCGACCATGGGGAAAACATTGAACAAGAATGCTTAAGGTACTCTTGAGGCTGCGAGGTCCTAGTCCTTTATGAGGAGCAAGAGCGGTGTTGTGAACGAAAATCCTTATTAAGAACCATTAGATAGAAGCCACCTTGTTTAGCCACTTATCTTCTTAGTGCAAGGATTGATCCAAGTGGTTTACCCAGATCACCTTAAGATACTCACCATATATGTCCCTTTGGTTGTGTCGTTTGACACTTCCACGACAAAGCCAATATCTCTTGTGGGTAACCACTTGGTGTGAGGCAAGGGGGCATCAAGTTGTGGGCTAAGTTGGTAAGTATTGAGCCTTGACCTTTTTAGGATAGACTTGCTTGAATTGTCTTCGGTTGTGTGATGCCAGTATAAATGTTCTTACATATAAACAATCGGTAGCATTCATAGGGTGCTTTTTCAATTCTGATATCACAAGTGTTTGTCTTGGCAAGGTTGCTTTTGCCCTTGTTTCAAGTGTTTGAGACATGTTTGATCCCTCACTGTTTGCAAACCTGCCAAAATTCTGCTGATGTTGTGACTGAAATTGAAAACATCAACCCTCAGACTAAAAATTTTGACCAAGCAGACCCAAAAATGCAAATTTTATACAGTTCTGGTCAAGATTTAAGTAATCTTGCAATAGTATCGCGCCCTTTAGAGCAAAGTATCACGCGATACTTCGCGGGTTTGAAAAGTATCGCCTGCTTTGAGAAGAAATATCGCGCGATAGTTCGCCCTTGGCAAACTATCACCTGACCTGCCTGGAGTGTATCACCTGACTATTATAAGGTATATCACCTGGCATAAGGTGAAGTATCACGCGGTTGTAGGTATATCACCCCAGTAGCCTGGAGTATATCGCCTGGGTAATTTCTATCATGCTGGCAATTTGGTCAATTTCAGTTGCTATTAATCAGGTTAGGTCTTAGAGTAGGCTTCTTGCTCTAACGTTTGAGACCTGTCTTGACTCTAAATTTCTGGTTTTAGTCCTCCGAGATAGCATCATCTGATTTACGAAATCACTTTGGAATAATTGTCAAATTAGAAGGTCATTCTTGGTGCCAAGTTTCATCTCTAAGATTGTTAGCTACATTCTTGGAAAATTTTAGTGCTCTTATTTGTCCAAATCGCTTTCATTTAAATCTCAATTTTAATCATATTTTGGCCTAGTCCAACCTCCTGGTTCAAAAGTGCAAGGGTAGTCACCCTTTGATTTGAAGCACCTCTTTGACAGTGTTGGTAAAGCCCCTTTTCTATCTTCTCATTTCTCTTTGGACAATAGAGGACTTTGATTATCCTAGTTTGGCGCTGACACTTTGAGAGGTCACCTTATCATTGAGAGTATCTTTCTTTCATGTCAGTTACAACAAGGTACCAAGTCAATCAAGGGAAGTGACCCCCTGTTGCCTTTAGCCACTTACCACACGTCAAGACTCATCGACAGCATAAGGGAAAAGGACCCCTTTTTAATCAATCACCTAAGAGTGAATCTGAGGTTTGTTTTAATCTGAAAGCTAATCCTAGTGAAGTGAGCACCTCTTTTGTACCACTTTCATCTAGTATAGACATGAGTTACACTTTCACCCGACAACAAAGAGAAGCCATGGATCAAACTCTTGAGGATATCTTCCAATGACATAGAAGAGAGTACAGTGGTTCTTCTCATGCTAGTCCACCCGGGTCACCTCCCAACAACGCGAGGTATTTTGATGCTCACCAACGAGCCGAGAGACATCATAAGCAAGCTCACTCAGATTCAAGGTCACAACACGAGGACCAGAACAATGAATCTAGTGATCACCACATAAACGCAACCAATGCAACAAGGCATTTGAGACCATCCTCCCCACTTAAAGACACCTCTCGATATGTAAATACAAGATTGAGAAGCATTGAGAGGGAGAAGCAAGCCTATTTGGATGAACAAGCTGCTAAAAAGGAAAAAATTAGACAACTAGAAGAAGAGGAATGTGCGTTATTGAATATAAAGAAGAGAGTCACCCAAGAAGAAGAAGATAGACTCTACGCACAATGACTCCAAAGCCGATTCAATGGGAGGGGAACCAATAGTGGGACCAACTCACCCCCATCTACCCCTTCGCCAAGTCCTAGAAGAAGATCAAGGACACCCTCATGATCCCCAAGTCCTAGAGGAAGAAGGGTTTCAAGATATGATCATCATAGGAGACGATCACCTCATAGACATTCAAAGCAACCCTCCCAATGAGCACATCATGGCTCACAACATGGAGGAAGTTATGCCAAATTTGACCATATGGATTTTATGACTATGCAACAAGAACCATCCTTTCAAGCATATGTGGAACGATATGTGGAACAAAACAAGGATCAATTCCTAGAAAGCCTTATCAACAAAGGTGTTAAAGTTCCATATGATTTTGACATCCACCAAAAGATTAAGAAATAGAATCCTTCAACCAATGAGGTGATCATGCAAATGCAGAAGGACATAGAAAGGATGAGGGCTCCTAAGAGCACATTTAATTTGGACTCCATATGTCCCAACCCGATTGACAAGAGTGTGGTGTTGGTTGAGTTCCCTAAGAAAGTTGAGTTTCCAACCTATGACAAATATGATGGCGTTGGTGACCCTCATGACCATGTTGGACAATTCTACATAATGAGCTTTTCTTTTCATCATGAAGACTCCTACTTGATAAGATTATTTCCGAGGAGTCTCAAAGGTCAAGCCATGGAGTGGTTCACCAACCTTACTCCTCCAGTAAAGTCATTTAAAGAACTCATCTAAAGATTTGTTCAGCATTTTGCTTATAATCTATCAAGGTCGGTCACAATGCTTGATTTGTGCAATCTTAAACAAAATCAAGGAGAACCTTTTGTCACTTTCCTACAAAGATGGAGACGTTTGTGCTCAAAATATCCCAAGACAATTCCTGAGGAGGAAAGAATAGACATCATTGTGAGTAACTTAGTGCCAGAATTAAGATATGAGGTAAGAAAGATACCATTTAATTCTTTCGATACCATGGTAGAAGTGGCATGTCGCATAGAGGATGTCCTAAAAGAACAAGGAATTTTGGCTAAATCAACTAATAACAACAATGGCCAAAACAACAACAATCATGGTTATAAGGACAAAAAGAACTCCTATTGGAACAAGAATAAACAAGTGGTCAATGATGGATTTGTTGACTCACCACAACCTAAGAATGAAGGAGTTCTTAATCTCTCCAATGCGGTACAAGCCATGAAGCTGCAAGCGTCCTCAGGACAACAAGAGAATAAATCCAAGTATCAAGGGAAACCCAAGAAGGAAAAGAGACAATTCACCAAACTTGGGGACTCCTATGCCGACATTTTCAAAACACTAATTGCTCATGATTTGGCGCAACCTCAGGATCCTGCCAAGCACCGCATACCCGATCCTAAACCTCATTGGTGGGATGAGAAAGCCTTTTGTGTCTTCCACAATGGGATTGGACATGATATCGAAAATTGTTTTAGGCTTAAACATCTCATCCAAGACCTCATTGAAAGTGGGCGATTACAAGTTGATGGTTTAACCACTAATGCAGATCATAAGGCTTTTAAGGAACCCTTGCCCAAATATGAAAAAGGGGAAAATTCTAACAACAAGCATGGTAAGGCTGCTATCAACTATACATACACAAATGCTGAAAATGTGATTAACATGCTTGAAGTGGCTGACGATAACATCAACATGGTGAGAGGGAAAGATCCTTATGGATATGATGTGGACTCAACTCCTATGACTGATGAAAGACCCGCTGTGGTGATAAGAGGTCCTCACTCACAAAGAATGCCCCAGTCCCTCAATGCTGTCACTAGGGGTTAGGCTCAAGCTCCCATTATTATCAGAGGTCCTAGCACTAGCAAGTCTAAGCAGCCCATGTCCAAAGGCGTTCCTCCTAAATCTGCCATTGGTCCTGATTCCAATTATAATCTTATTGACCAATTACAATGTACACCCGCGCAGATATCTATTTTTGAACTTTTAGAATTGTCCCCTAAGCACAAGCGTGTCCTTGAGGATGCTTTGTGAGTAGCCAGTGTCCCTAACAACTTAGATATTGATCAATTCTAGAATGTGGTCAACCATTTGGCTAACCCTCATTACCTCACCTTCTCAGAAGAAGATGACAAATCCATCAGTCACCCACATAACTTGGCCTTACACATCGAAGTCATGATTTATAAAACCTGTGTCAGGCGTGTATTGATAGATGGGGGTGCGGGGCTCAATATTTGTACCATGAGTTTATTGAAGGCTCTAGGATATTCTGAAGATGTCATTGACACAAGGAAAAAGATCACAATCAAGGCATATGATGAAGCAGAAAGAAGTTCTAAGGGATTGGTCGTTTTGCCTATTCGCATTGGTCCAATAGAAAAGGATATCTTATTTCAAATTGTTGATGTTGGACCTTTAGCCTACAACATTTTGCTAGGTAGGCCATAGATTCATGAAATGCAAGTAGTCCCATCAACGTATCACCAGTGTGTTAAGTTTCCCCATAATGGTGTAGAAATTTGCATACCTGGAGATAGTGCTTTGTCAGTTAATACCATTTCTACTGGATCACATGTACCTTTGAATAGGGAAGCTAACAGTCCTAGTATTTCACTTGAACAATGCAAGCAGAAGTTTAAGACCATAGATCTTGGGATGGGAGATTATAAAATTGATTCTTTTACAAAAATGTCAATCTCTCCTAGGTCTTATGGGAAACCATCACCAAATATGAAACCTTCATCATCAATAATGACATTATTTGGAAAATTTGTTGAGTCTTCGGTTCCTATTTAGGATGAGAAAGAGGAAGTTGCCGTAAGGGACTGGATCTATCATGAGGAAAAATACCAACACAACGAGAACTTTTCTCCTTCACCTAAAGCTTATGGGAGAGGGTATACACTGGTTAAGAATATGGGTTATCCAGGATATGGTCCCCTTAGCCATAGGTTGGATGCTAAAGCTGAGCCTCTTAACCATGCCCTTTTTGGATGAAAGAATAAGTCAACAGTTGGCTTAGGTTTTGAAAATAAGAAGAAGAAAGGTGTTCCTGTCCTAGTTGCAACGGACAGTAACAGTGATTCAGACTATACACCTGATCTTTCTAATCAACAAGACATGTCTGATGATTGGGTGCCTTCAACAAATCTTCTTTGGGGAGATTCAAAAGATTTGATACTTGATAGTCCCACTATCCTAGCTGCGACGGATAGTGACTATATGAATGCTAGATTGACAATGGAACGTGTTGCTATCCTAGCTGCGACGGATAGTAACAATGCTAGCATTAGAGAAGGGGAAACCTTTCCCAACCTTGAGGCTTCTACATCACGAGGCCCAAATGATGATTCAGACACAGACTCCCATGAGTATGAATGGGACTCACTTTCAAATGCAACAGTTGATTTGGACATGGATGTTGTCCATACTTATAGTACCCAACCCGATGCGGCCAACGAGCTTAGTGTAGGACTAGAGGATTGTACTCCTCAAATTGCCTTAGTGGATGACGCTTCGTTTGGTAGGATGAGTCCTAATTCAAGTATCTTAGGAGAGGACTCAATGAACCCCAATTGTATGGTCACCAGAGATAACACCTTTCACATAAATAACATTGAACCAGTCATTGACCTACCCCTTGTTCACTATGACCTAATTAACTGGTCTCAGCACCATCAAGAGCCTAGATTCCTCACTTTTCAGAATGACTATGAACTTGCATGCTATCTGAATGCTCTTGAACCCATGGCTTCTTCCACCAATGAACTGACAACCAGTATGACAGAGCCTGATATTAAGTACCTCAGTCTAAAAATAAAAGAAAAAGAAAGACAGAAAAATAGGTCTGATAGCGAAAACCACTTTATGGCAGTATCAGAACCAAAAATAGTAAAAAGAGATGACGTATCTAAGGGTGAAAACCTCTTTGAGGTGCCTAAGGATGGGGTACTTAATAACTTGCCGAGTTATTTCCAGGATAGATCATCAGTATTGATTGAGCCAACAAAACCAGTTAATTTGAACACAGAAGAAACTCCTCAAATAGTTCATCTTGCTCAGTCTTTATTAGAAGAAGAAACGAAGGCATATATACAATTCTTACAAAAGAAGAAAATTAATTTTGCATGGACCTATTCCAACATGCTAGGGCTTGACACAAATCTTATAATGCACCACTTATCCATAGCTCCAGGAGTCAAACCAGTGAAACAGAGACTCAGAAAAATGCATCCACATGTAGCTCTCCTTGTCAAAGCGGAATTAGAAAAAAATTTGAGAGCTGGATTCATCAGAGCCATCGATTATGCAGAATGGATCTCAAACATAGTACCAGTTTCCAAACATGATGGGTCCATTCGTGTATGCATAGATTTTAGAGATTTAAACAAAGCATGCCCAAAGGATGATTTTTCACTTCCAAACATTGACATGATAGTGGACATGACAGCAGGCTATGAAATATACTCTCTAATGGATGGTTTCTCAAGATATAATCAAATTAAAATAGCTCCCGAAGACCAAGAGAAAATAGCATTCACATGTGCATGGGGAACCTATTGCTAGAACATCATGCCATTTGGGTTAAAGAATGCAGGAGCAACATACCAACGAGCTATGACCACAATTTTTCATGATATGATGCATAAGAACATGGAATATTATGTGGATGATACTTTGGCTAAATCAAGAAAAAGGGATGCACACCTTCCCGATTTGGAAGTAATTCTCAATCGCATGGAACAGTTTCAACTCAGATTGAATCCAAAGAAGTGCGCATTTGGTGTCACCTCAGGAAAACTTTTAGGATTTATAATATCAGCAAAAGGTATAGAGGTTGATCTCGAAAAGGTCCAAGCAATTTTAGATATGCCACCTCCAAGAAACATTAGTCAGATGAGAAGTCTTCAGGGCCAACTCCAGTCAATTAGGAGGTTTATCTCACAGCTGGCAGATAGAGCACAACCCTTTAATAAGATGCTGCATAAGGGTGCTTCTTGTGTATGGAATGAGGATTTCCAAAAGAGCCTTGATCAAATAAAACAATATTTAGCTAATCCTCCAATTTTGATGCCGCCTATTCTTGGGAGACCATTGATTTTATACATTTCAGCAACAAGGTCTTCCTTGGGGGCATTGTTGGCTCAATTAGATGATACTGGGAAAGAATGGGCCATATACTATATCAGCCATACTCTAGTCTCTTATGAGATCAATTATAATAACATTGAGAAGTCTTGTCCTGCAGTGGTGTTTGCTTCTCAAAAGTTGCGACACTATATGCTTGCTCATACTATACATTTGGTTTCAAAAATTGATCCTCTTAAGTACTTGCTTAGTAAGGCTGCTCTCACAGGTAGACTTGCTAAGTGGATGATGGTTTTGACTGAATTTGATATAGAGTACGTTGAGAGAAAGGCCATAAAGGGGCAAGCTATTGCCGATCAATTAGTTGATTTCCCAATTAAGGATAGTATGCCTGTTCAAGTGGAATTCTCAGATGAACACATCCTATATATGACTACTCGCACTTGGAAAATGTTCTTTGATGGTTCCCACATGCAAAATGGATCAGGTGCTGGAGTATTATTTGTCTCTCCGCATGGGTACAATATTCCAAAGTCTTACAAACTTTTATTCCCATGTACGAATAATATTGCAGAATATGAAGTTTTAACCAATGGATTGAGAATGGCTATAGAATGGAACATAATAGAGTTACATGTCTTTGGGGATTCTCAGTTAATCATCAACCAAGTCAATGAGGAGTATCAAACCAAAGATGATAAATTGATACCCTACAAAAAGATGGTTGACTCATTGAAATGCTACTTTACATTTGTGACATTTCAACAGATCCCTAGGACAGAGAACAAAGCTACAGATGCCATGGCCACATTAGCTTCACTTCTTCAGTTGGAGATGCATGAATCAAGATTCAAATTCCTGGTGGAAGAGCTACACCATCCCATCTTTGACTCGTCTGAAAGCCATGTCATTTGTACCATTGTCACACACGAGTCTTCCCGATATGGTGCTATCTATTCATATCTTCGTGATGGCATCATCCCTGACACATTCAATCGTTCTGAATGCCGAAACCTCATCCATAATGCCTCTCGCCACACCCTTATCTCTGGTGATTTATATAGGAGGGGTTTAGATGGGACGCTCCTTAGGTGCTTGGAAAAGGAGGAATCCGACCAAGCGTTAGTTGACATCCACGAGGGCATTTGTGGTGGACATTCTAATGGTCTTGCCATGGCCCCAAGGTTTCTTAGGGTGGGATATTATTGGCCCACAATGCAGATAGACATAGTAGCCTTTGCTAAGTCATGTGAAAAATGTCAGAAACATGGAAACCTGATTCATGCTCCAGGTAGGGAGCTTATTCTTTCTGTTTCTCATTGGCCATTTCAGCGCTGGGCCTTTGATCTAGTTGGGAAGATTCATCCCAACTCATCAGGTGGACATAAGTTCATTATTACTACCACTGACTACTTCACAAAATGGGTGGAAGCTGTGCCACTTTCTGTTGCTTCAGGGAAGACTATCTCTTTGTTCATCTTGAATCATATTATTTGCTGATTTGGAGTGCCTTCTGAGATTATCACTGATAACGGAGGTCAATTCAAGAACAAGGACTTAAAGCATTTATGCAAGAAGTTTAAAATTAAGCAACATTGGTCCTCCATCTATTTTCCACAGGGAAACGGATAGGCAGAAGCCTCTAATAAAACCATTCTTAAAATTCTTCATAGGACAGTGCACAAGAATGGTAGGGATTGGCACTTGCAAATCAATCCAGCACTATGGGCTTACAGAACAAGCATTCGCACACCTATAGGAGCCATGCCTTTTGTCCTTACCTATGGCACTGAAGCAGTATTACCTTTAGAAGTAGAGATCCCATCACTCAAAGTCTCACTCAAAGGATTGATAACAGATGAGGATTACCGCGCCATGAGGTTACAGGAACTAGAACTTTTAGA
This sequence comes from Chamaecyparis obtusa, assembly GCA_027943335.1. Lineage (NCBI taxonomy): Eukaryota > Viridiplantae > Streptophyta > Pinopsida > Cupressales > Cupressaceae > Chamaecyparis > Chamaecyparis obtusa. Next base: position 86,632 of record BSBK01011082.1, on the reverse strand, counting down.
TGAGAAGCGTAAGGCTTCCTTTGACCATATGAGAGTGTATCAGAAGCGTATGTCCAAGGCATTCAATAAGAAGGTTCGCCGTAGAGAATTTCAAATAGGTGATCTTGTTTTGTGAGAGAACCCTAAGAACCAACAAAACAGAGAACAAAAGGGTAAGTTTGAACCTAACTGGCTTGGACCATATGTCATCACAGCTGCTTTTGGTACAAGTGCATATTTACTGTCAGATCCAGATGGAGAACAGCTCCCTGATCCCATCAACATTTTGCACCTCAAGAAGTTCTATCCTTGATGCCCATTTCTGTCTGGGGGCATCCTCTGTACATATTTATGGATCTGAAAAATACCAAAAAAATTGATATATGATGCTGAAAAAATCCTAAAAAGTATAAAAAGTCTTGAAAAAATACAAAAAAATTTAAAAATGCAAAAAGTTCAAAAAATATATAAAAAGTGCCTTGGTGAAAACTTGGAAACAGGCGCCTTGGTAGCAAAAATACAAAAAAATGAACAAATGACAAAAAAAGAATCCAAGTGGTGAAAACCTGGAAACAGGCGCTACTTGAGGCCTTTGCACTCCTATTTGTTAGCATGCGTCCTCGACACTTAGCCACTTTCCATCATGCCTTGACCTTATTTGCCTTGGTTTGGAATTGGTCTTTGTCTTTGTCTAAGGGGCATACCTATTCACATAGGTCTTTTAGGTGCGTTTGTCTCTTGGGGCATTTCACAACAGGGGTTTTTCAACACCACCCCAAATAGTGTTTTTCAACACTGCCCTTGCGTCGAGTGTTTCTTAACACTTATCAGATGTCTTTCCCAATAGTCCAAGTGTAATGTGATATTTCTCACTAAGCAGATGTGATACTTAGAGTTTGACTCTATGACCAACACACACGCACTTAAACACTCAACTCATTGAGATATGTTGACTTTATTTTTCTTTGTGTGCTGTCTATGAGGATTTCTTTGATAAGTGGTCTCTCCCTGAGAAGTTTTCAATGATGCATAGCTAGAAGACTGAGGGTATGAGAACATGTTTTCTTTTTTTATCTGCTTATGGGTATAGTTTGTTGATCCTAACTGTCATGCGCATTTATGCTGGTCCTACTTGACACTATGGATTGACAAGGTATTATCCTTGCCTGTTTTATGCGAGTGCATGCTTCTCGTTATCTTGACTTTCATGTGTCTTGATACAAGCATAATCTCACCATATCAAATTTAGGTGATCTCACTACATTAGTCATCTAGACCTACATGTCTTTTGATGCCTAGGTGAGATTTCCACATTTCTATCTGATAAAGATCATATTCATATCCACATAGTTATGCTAGTGTGCATTGTATGATCTGATGATGCTACCAATAATGCTCGATGATGATAATTAGATGACTATAGGTGTTGTGACCTTGCAAGTCAACCACTTTCATAGTAGCTTGCATTTTTAGGGTCATGTTAGTTTAGTTTTGCATCTTGCATATGGAGAGAGCTCTCCTTTTCATCTTACGTGGACCTATCAGCCAACTGCGCTCACCTTTCCTTCTTCTTGATCATGTCTTTCACTCCTTGTCTTTTTCATCTCGAACATGTTCCTGTTCATCACAAGGGGTTAATCATATCATCATATCTATATCACAACTATCATTTTCAGAAACATGAGTCTATATCATACACATGCGAATTAAACATACATCTACGAGAGAGAACGTACATAAGCATGTACATAAGTATTTTTGAGCAAAATGACAAGACAATATACATAAACTGATACATCCATCACAAGAGAGACATAAACACATGATACAATTGAACATCCAGTAATCTCATATATACATCAATGTCATGATACAATATACAATATGGGATCCCATAATCTGGATCAATGTCTCAAGATATGTCTAACCCTAAAACCTAAGACTGACTGCCACCCTCGTGTCCTAGTGTTGGTGGAGGTGGTGCTGGATCAGGAACTACATCTGATCTACCCACTACGGCAGAGTATGATGGTGCTCTTCGATCCTCTGGGACTGCTTGAATGTAGAGGCTATAATAATATGCAGCTCGTGCTGCCTCTCTCTGTCTCTCTACCAGGGCAACCTGTAGCTACCTCTCCCGACGCTCTGTCTCTACTCTCTGATCAGTGAGCTGCTACTCTCTCACTACTATAGTAATCCTAAGCTGCAATATCTCAGCCTCGAGAGCCTGTATCCTCGCTCTCAGATCATCTCCACCCGCAGGCTGGTCCTGCTGTGCCTCTGCCTGCCGACGAGCTGGTCTCGCCTCATCCTAAGGCGTCGCCAATCTCTATCCCCATGACCATTTTTGACCACCTGATCTAGATCCCTCCCCTCTCTCCATCCTCCTCCCTCTCCCCCTCCTGCCATCCCCTCCATCTTCTCCGTCCCCCCCGTCATCTCCTCTGTCTCCCCCCTGTGCTGGTACCTGTGCATCTGGTATCATAAACTGAGGGAATGGCACCCTCCGCCGCTCTGCCCTGTATGCTACATCGGCCCCTGCATCTACCACATCTGGGTGATACTTCCAGGGCTTGCTCCTGATCCCATCTATCTCTACGACCGCCTGCTAGTAGTCTAACATGGGTAGCCACCCATGTCCCTCCTCATCCCTGACTCGAGGGTATGTAGTGGTCTCTATCGAGACCTGCTGCTGCCTCCCAAACTGCCGCTATACCCAAGTGATGCAAAATCTCTCTACAATCTCTGGGTGTCAACCTACTAATGGTTGAGTGCACACCATGTAACTCAGCTCCTCATCCGCATCACTCCACCCCTCCACATCCCTGTACGGCCTCCATGTGAAAGCTATCATCTCATCCAGGATCCTCTGGTAGTATGTCACATCTCCACTATGAGCATGTGATATGAACCCCACATATCTATATATGTAGGGGTATCTCCTCTCCCTCGGCTAAACCCTCAGGCGCATCACTGCGATGTGCTCCCATGCCCACACCTGTGTGAGGATGGCACCGCATGCCCACGACCGACTGTCCCTGTACACGATCTTGTGTAGCTCGTGGTACATCTCCGCTAGTATGGTCAGACCCCATGCCATGCGCCGAGGTCTACCTACCAAGTCCATCAGTAACCTAGCCCATCCGAGTGGGAATCCCTCCTGACTGCGATCAGTCATCAGGATCTATGAAATGATCGATGCCACAATACATGGCACCAAAAAATCTCTACCGAAATCCTCTACTAACCGCTCCCAGCTGACATGCCGATCCAAGATAGTCACATCCTGGAACATCTCCTAGATCATCCATCGCCCCTCAGTCACATCCTGATCATAGTATACCTATGCCATCACACGAATCATGTTAGTTTTCATCATATGGAAATATTACACTTACACAATTTAAAAACATGATTATACTTACAGGCTCACCGTGACATGGCACTCATAAGATCCTGTACACATCCTCTAGCGTGATGGATGCCTCGCCTGTGGGAAGATGGAAGGTGTTGTGCTCGCTATGCCATCTCTCGACCAGTGCAGTCAACAACCCATGGTCAGCTCTGATGTCTGAGAATCTTAGTAAATACCTGAATTCCATAGCCCTAATGTCAGCATTGTCTGGATCATCTAGATCTCGGACACACCTCAACCCAGTCACCTTCGGCGCTCTGATGATCAGCGCCGAAAAGACCTCCTACAAGCCATTAAACCAAGCCAGTTGTTAGAACATATCATGATGGATGCCTAAAAATCAGTCTAACACATCTTTAAATACCTAATATTGTTTGGACCCATGTCATTTTTTTGCTTACAAAAATCTGAAAATTTAGACTTTACACTTGGGCGATACTATTTTTTTGGAGAAGTATCATGCGATAATTCTCCCTATAGTGGTGCAATATACTTTGGGTCATGCGATACTTCACCTGGTATCGCGTGATATTTCACCCAGTATCGTGCGATACTGGTGCCTATACTCGCGCGATACTTTGGGGACCCGCAAAGTATCGCGCGATATTTATCCCCAAAAGGTGCGATACTTCTAAAGTATCACGCGATATTTCACCTCACTTAAAATTTGAAATTTTAAAACTTTACAAAACGTGCTTAAAAGGTATTAAATGACTAAAAAATAGTGAGTTTTTCAAAAAAATACCAAGGCAGGATAGTGCGGTGGCCGGTTGTGCAACTGAGCGCACTCGAATCGATGCTTGTGGATGAGAACTCTTGCTTGTTGGGTCATATTCTCTCTCTCAAGCTCTGAAAATTCTCAAATCACTATAAGACAAATGATTTTTAAAAATGACATTTTCACCCCTTTTATAGCATTTTGACTTTTAACCAATTTTCAAAACACCTCGGAATTGTGCGAAAATTACACCCCTAGCTAATTTTGACGTCTTGGATCTATTTTCGGACTCGAAATTGAAATTTGAGGTCATCTTGATAGTCAAAATTGCATTTCAATTTTCACCTTCTTCTGCACAGTTGGCTAAATCTTTTGAGGCCTAATCCTTCAATCTTTGTTGGGGCATCGTCATTTTTTTCATTTCCGTGTCTTCCAAACTTCTAGTCTTTCATTCATCTTCATTCAATTCACTCCTTTCTCACGTTTGACTGCATCTTTCTTAGTCAAGCTGGGGCATGTTTTAATGGTTAACCTATTGACCTTTACATTCGATTCTGATTTCATTCTGATTTGATCAAATCTTTATCAGTTTGTTGTTCCTCTCTACCTGATTTTGATTTCGATTCCGAGGGGGCAGTATTTATGGGATCCTCATCCCCAATTCCTTGATTCTCTTGATTCAGACATCTTTTGTGAGCTTTTTCTCAAATTTGAGATTCTTATCTCCTACTTTGAATGTGATCCCGAATCGACCTCATGTTCAAAGGCCTTTGTTTATGCTTTGTCCGGGTGTGATCCCGAATCGACCTCAATCTGAGTTGTTTTGTGATCCCAGATCGATCTCACACTTCAATTCTTCTTTGACCGCATGTGTTCCCAAATCGATCACACATTAGTCAAAGAGGGGCAAATTTATGCACCCAAAAATGGTCGCCTAGACTTTGGGCCCCATTTATTTGATTTATCAAACCTGAATCATTTTTTATCAATAATCAATATTTTCAACATTATCAATTTCTTGATCAAGTCTTAATTTCGATCATATATTAGATTTTTATCCTATGGGCTAATCATTTATCCTAAGTTTTTATTTGATTAAAAGGAATATTTCCTCCCTTTTGGATTAAATAAAAAGCCCCACCTTTCCTCTTGTCCTAAGTTGCACAAATAAAGCATTATTCCTATTTTACAAAAAGGAAAAAAGCACTTTTTGTCTCACATGAGGCTCAAAAGTCAACACTTCACTCTCATTGGAGGATACTTGTGCACATGGATTGCTCCTCTTTCAACCTCCACTGCCGATTAAGAATTTTGCCTCTTAATCTCAATGGTCTGTTCCTTTGCATTTCTTATAAAAGGAAAGCTCTCTCCTCCATTTTCATATCACGTTTTATGCTAACCTTATGCTGCAGGAATCCTTGAAGACTTTGAAGCTTTTTAGAGAGAATTGTTGCATCTTACTTTAGATTTCTTCATTTGCTTCATAGTTTAGTTTACATTCTTGCATAAGTAGTTTCATTTTTCATGGCTTTCATAGCTTAGATTTCCTTTTATGCAATAACATAACCTCACATAGCTTAATAGGAAGGATTTGTAACACTTGTTCTTTTCATTTCATAGCTTAGTTGCATTGCATTTTCATTTCCATAGATTAGTTTGCATTGCATTTTCATAGTGATTCTTGAGGATATTGGCACTCTTGCCCTTGTCCTCACTTGAATATCTCATTGTGTGGTTGACTAGCAAGGTCACAAGCTTGTAGCTCTAGCTGAGAGCAAATACATCATAGTCCTTTGCAACTCCATGCATAGAGAGCTATGAGCCGCTTTGTGAGGTCTCATTCTTGAGCAACCTTGCATATAATGGTTCATAGAAGTGCACCTTTTTAGTGTGTACACATACAAGAGTAAAACATATAAAATAAAGAGACAACAATAATAGAGGATAGAAATTGCAGTGTATTTGTATCAAAATGGACCTGTCAATTACATACAAAACTTGAAGGTTCAAGAACTTAGACACGGGACTGGGAAATCTGCTTTGTAGAGAGATATTCAATATTCATCATTAGGGACCCTACTCTCCACGAAGCAATTACAAGGACTGGGACAGGAACAGGAACCCCTAACACTTAGAAGAGAAGAGAATAAATAGAAGAAGAAACCCTAAAAATCTATGCTTGATCAACACATGTTTGTCTTTGCAATCTGATTTCACTTGCCTTCTCTCTCCTCTAAAATCAAATATGATCTTCTTGGGCACTCATCTTCTAAAAACATTCACTTTCCAATCTGATTTTAACAGTCTTTGTAATCATTTGATCTTATCCTTTGAAAATATCTGATTTGTTCATCTGATAACTGACACCTTCTGCAAGGGATCCCCGGGAAAAGAGAGTTTTAAAAAAAAATCTCTGCAAGAAATCTGATCTTGGACAAAGAAGTCATCATTTCTCTCACCCACTCAATTAGATCAAATTTTATCCACCATCATTGCATCTGTCTTCTTTTGGCATTTCCGGAAATATATTATACTCCTATATTTGGGTAAAAACTAAACCTACTGGCTTTAAAACTCTGAGCAAGCTCTATCATTTGAAAAATTCAAGTTTATCTATAAAGTTGAACTATATCAGATTTTAAATCTTTTATGCATTTTAAATCTGGTTTTTCCTCAAACTTCACCAGAATTTACCAAGTGGCATGCTCTGATTGGATGTCTTTGACTGGCTCTGCAAACTCACCTTTAACCCTGCTCATCTAGAGATTTGGAGACTACATTAGTCTCCAAAGCTCTGAAGCTATTTCTTAACTACACTTTCTTTTAGAGACCTGGAGAATGCCTTTAGTCTCCAAATCTCCAAATCTCCTCACTAACCCTAGGTTTGATGTGAGACTGGGTGACCTCCTTATCTCTTAATCTCAGAATGATTTTCTAACCTTTAGTTAAATCTAGCTCTTGGACAACTGAGTTTAGTCTCTGAATCTCCGGATCCTCTTTTAGCGACCTAGCGACTAGGCAATCTCACAATTTTCAGATTTTTGCCACTTATCTGCCTGTATTGGGAGATCTAGCGACCATGGTTAGTCTATGGGTCTCTAGACTTTTTCTGCTAACTGCTAAACTTCATGAAATTGAAAGACTAACTTGTGTACACACAAAAGTAGTGCACTTCTCTAAGTCATTACATCAAAGAAAATTCATGAAAGGGAAACCTTCAATAGTGACCTAGAGCTCTTTATGTATAGAGTTGCAAGATTGTAAAATTGCTCTCAGCTAGAGCTAATAAACTTAATGACCTTGCTAGTCAACCACACAATGAGAGATTCAAGTGAAGACAAGGGCAAGAGTGCCAATATCTCCAAGAATCAAATGAAATGCAATGCAAGTAAGCTAAGAATGAAGATGCAAATATGCAAGCTATGCTATGAAGATGAAAGCACAATCTAAACTATGAAATGGAAATAACAAGTGTTACAATCCTTCCTATTAAACTAGATGAGTTATTCTAAAGCATGAAAGGAAATCTAAACTATGAAAGCATGAAATATGAAGCTACTATGAAAGAATGAAAAGAAACTATGAAGCAATGAAGAAAGCCAAGATGTGATGCAACAATGATCTCCAAAAAGCTTCAAAGTCTTCAAGAATTCCTGCAGCATAAAGTTAGCATAAAAGTGAATGACCTGGAATGAGGAAGAGAGCTCTTCTTTTAAAAGAAATAAGAAAGAATGGACCATGGAGATTAAGAGGCAAAAGATTTAATCAATGGTGGAGCATCAAAGAGGAGCAATCCATGTGCACAAGTATCCTCCAATGAGAAAATAAGAGTTGACTTTTGTGTCCATATGAGACAAAAAATATTTTTTCTTCTTTTTATAAAATAGGAATAATGTTTTATTTGTGCAACTTAGGATAAGAGGAAAAGGTGGGGGCTTTTTGTTTAATAAAAGGGAAGGAAATCCCTTTTAAATAAATAAAGACTTAGGATAAAATGGTTAGCCCAAGGCAAATAATCAAAAATGATAAAATACGATTTGATCAAAGAAATTGATATAATTGATAAAATGCTGATTTTTGAAAATATTGATGCAGGAGCATCTTGGGTCTTTGGCAATCTTGCATCAACCAAAAACATTTTCTAATCTTTGTACCTATTTTATGTTGTTTTATTTATTTCTTTAAATTTGATGGTTTCATGGTGTGCAAATCTTACATTATGTTGAGGACCTATTTGGGAACCTTCTCCTATGAGCACATAAATTTTGGATGGACTGTTTCAAAGTTACAGCTATTTTCCTTGCCGTCGGAACAGTGTTTTCCTACAGTTTTGGTGTTGATTTTTCATGTTGGTTCTCTTGATCCATAAAAAAATTTATTTTTCACACTTAATTTATTGAAGAGGACCTAAAGTACTACCATTTTCTAAGAGTGTAGCTTCCAATTCATTATGAATCAAAAGTTATGGCCTTTTTGGCACAGGACCTATTTTCTACCAGTTTCACGTCCGAGCGGTTCCTGTAGTTTTGGTGCTGATTGTTCATGTTGGTGACCTTGATCTATAAGTAATTTTCCTTTGTGCACTTAAGGACTTAAATTGGACCTAAATTAATATCATTTCCCAAGAGCGTAAACTCCAATTCATTTTGAGTAAAAAGTTATGCCTATTTTGCCTCAGGACCTATTTCCTGCCAGTTTTTGGGTGAAACGTGTGGTGTTTCTTCTTGCGATGTTCCGTGTGCTCATATGGGACCTTGCACACTTAAATGATTTTTATTGGGTCAAGTTAGGACCTAAATCCAAAGGTGCATCAATTTATATTCATTCTAGCATTATTTTTGGTTTAAATCTTGAGACTAAACCTATATTGTAATTAAATGCCTGACTGGCCGACCTGTGGCTTAGCTGGCTATATAAGGGGTCTAGATTGATGTAGTAGGGCATCAGGAGTGAGAATTAGGAAGGATTATCAAGATATATCATTAGAGACAAAGGTAGGATGTGAGCTGAGACTCTGAATGCATAATTTTCATTGTATAAGGCCGAAACCCGGAAGGCCTCACAGCTGGGCATGTTGAAAGAAATAATATAATTCTCTATTGTTGCTGCCAATTGATTGTCTCATATCCATTGTGTTTCCATTATGTTCATGTGATATTTATATTGCTTCCATTGTGTAACTTTGAGCAAGGGCTTGTTGTGGATTCAAGTGGACTCAATTCTGCTTGTATCTACCCTGCCCCTACGTCAAGTGGTATCAGAGCGAGTTCTTTCTTGTGGATTGGATCATGGAGAACCTTATTAGATTTGGTTGTAGGGTGGAAGATCTGAGATTTGACCTATAACTTGCAGAAGGTTACAATCTTGCTGGAACCTGATTGTCAAGATGGTTCGTGGTAGAGGAAATGATAATGCTATCATGGATATGTTGAGGCAAATTGCAACTAGGCTTGAAGTTGTAGAGACAGCCCAGAGAAGAGGAGCACATCTCGAAGATGTTAGTGATGAAGAAGAAGAAGCAGCACCTAATGTTGAACCTGAAGTTGAACAAGATGAGGAAATACTTTTGAGAGTTTTGTCTAAGGCTAACTCTAGACCTATAGTTGAAGTTGCTTGCTATGATGGAAGACTTGAGACCAATACACTTTTGGATTGGATCTCTGAGATGGATAAATACTTTGAGTATGAAGGTACTCCTGATAATAAGAAGGTTAAGATAGCAGTCACAAAGTTGAAAGGGCATGCATCTCTTTGGTGGGATCATTTGCAAACTGAGAGACAAAAAAGAGGAAAAGAAAATATCAAAACATAGATGAAGATGCTTGGAAAGATGAAGAAGAAGTTTCTTCCAGCTGAATACCAAGTTAGTCTGATGAGGAAAATGCAAAATTTGAGACAAAAGGACATGAGTGTGAAAGAATATACTGAGGAATTTTACAAATTGGATATCAGATCTGGACATGTGGATGATGAAGTTGAGAAGGTGGCTAGATATCTGAATGGCTTAAGGACATCTATTCAAGATGAGATTAGTTATGTGAAGATTGATAGTGTGGAAGAAGCATACCAATTTTCTTTGAAGGCTGAAGAAAGATTGACAAAAAGACATGATCAAAGACAAAGAGGAAGAGGTGGCAGATTTTAGAGAAGTAGAGGTAGATCTAATGGAGAAAGTAGCAGATCTGAAAATTCAATGCAAGATAAAGGATGGAAAGATGAGCCTACTAAAAGAGGTAATTACTCTAGAGGTAGCTATACTGGTTACTCTAGGAATAACAATAATGGTAGAAGGGAAGAGAAGTCTTGGTTTAAAGGTACTTGTTACAAATTTGGTGAAGAAGGACATAGAGCTTTTGAATGTACTAACTCTGGAAAGAAGACTGGAGGTAATGGTAGAAATAATTTGGCTTGCGAAGAAGTTGAGGAAATGTCTAATGAACCTGAACATGGTGAGAACTTGATGCTAAGAAGGATCTTGTGGAATGAAGAAGCTGATGAGGAACCTATTTTGAGGAAAAGTTTGTTCAGAACCAAATGTAAGATTGCTAACAAATGTTGCAAGGTAATCATTGATAGTGGAAGTTCTGATAATTTGGCATTTGAAGAGCTGGTTAACAAGTTGTAATTGTAGAGATTGAAACATCCTAAGCCTTACCATATTACTTGGATCCAGAAGGAGCATAAACTACTTGTAAGTGAACAATGCCTTGTTAAATTCAAAATTGGGAATTATCATGATGAAGTCTTGTGTGATATTATGCCTATGGATTGTTGTCATATTCTTTTGGGTAGACCTTGGCAGTATGATAGGAAAGCTTTGCATGATGGTAGATTGAATCAATATACTATTTGGATGGATGGAAAGAAACAAGTGTTATTGCCTTTAGTAGAGAAGTTTGATGAAGGTCACTGTACTATAGTCAGAGTATGTTTGTTTGATGATAAAACATTTGCAAGAGAAATGGAAGAACAAAATATTTGCTTTTCATTGAAGCATAAGAGTGGATAGTCAAATAAGGTTGTTGATGCCTTGAGCAGAAGAAGAAATTTGCTGACATAAATGAGAGTTGAAGTACTTGGTTTTGATGATTTGAAGTATTTGTATGAGGCTGACATTGATTTTTCAGAGCCTTGGAAAGCTTGTAAAGAACACATAGTGAGTGATAAGTGGTTTGATTATTTCATTCAAGAAGACATGTTGTTTAAAGGAGTTCAGTTGTGCATACCTAGAGGATCTATGAGAGAGAACATAATGAAGGAGAAACATAGCGGTGGACTTGCTGGACATTTTGGGATTAATAAGACAGTGAATTTGATTTCAAAAAGATACTTTTGGCCACAAATTTACAAAGATGTACAGAGAATGGTTAGAGGTTGCAAAATTTGTCAAGTAGCAAAAGGAACTAGTCAGAATTCAGGATTGTATACACCTTTGCCTATACCTGATAGACCTTGGGAAGATGTGAGTATGGACTTTGTTCTTGGATTGCCTAGAACTCAGAGAGGTAATGATTCTATTTTGGTAGTGGTTGATGGATTTTCTAAGATGGCTCATTTCATACCTTGTAAGAAGACATCTGATGCATTGCATGTAGCTGAATTATTCTTCAAGGAAGTGGTAAGATTGCAGGGTTTGCCTAAATCTATTGTTTTAGACAGAGATACTAAGTTTACTAGTTATTTTTGGAGGACACTTTGGAAGAAGATGAATACTGATTTGAAGTTTACTTCTACATTTCACCCTCAGACAGATGGACAGACTGAAGTTGTGAATAGAAGTTTGGGAAACTTGTTGAGATGTTTAGTTGGAGAGAAACCTGCTAATTGGGATTTGATTTTGGCACAAGCAGAGTTTGCATATAATAATTCAGTGAATAGAAGCACTAAGAAGACACCATTTGAGATTGTTAATGGATTTCATCCTAAGGGAACCATAGAGCTGAGAGATTTACCTACTGAGACCAGAAGAAGTGTTGAAGCTGATCATTTTGCAGAATACATGAGAACTTTACATGATGAAGTTAAAAAGAATTTGGAGGACAATAATCTAAAATATAAATAAAGAGTAGAAAAGAGAAGGAGACATAAATATTTTGAGGTTGGAGATGAGGTTATGATTCATTTGAAGAAGAATAGATTTCTAGTTGGTACCTACAATAAGCTAAAAATGAAGAAATTTGGACCTTGTAAGATTCTGAAAAAGTTTGACAGTGGAAATGCTTATGAAGTAGAATTGCCAGAGGACATGGATATATCACCTATATTCAACATTGCTAATATATTTGAGTACTTTGAATCAAATGATGAGATAGAAGATGATCCAGACTATCCCAAGAAGAATAGTGACAGCATTGAAAAGTCTTGAATAGCAGAGTTGGCAAGAGTACAAGAGGAAAAGACCACATGGAATATCTAGTTCAGTGGAAAGACAAGCCAGTTGAGGACAGTTCATGGATTACACAAGCTAAGTTGGATCTTTATGATTCAAGTCAAAGTATGAGTAGTGCCTGATGTGGACATTAGTTCTTTATTTACCCTAGGTGTCTGATGCAGGAGCATCTTGGGTCTTTGGCAATCTTGCATCAACCAAAAACATTTTCTAATTTTTGTACCTGTTTGCTGTTGTTTTCTTTATCTCTTTGCATTTGATAGTTTCATGGTGTGAAAAACTTACATTATTTTGAGGAACTATTTGGGAACCTTCTCCTATGAGCACATAAAGTTTGGATGGACTGTTTCAAAGTTACAGCTATTTTCCTTACCGTCGGAACAGTGTTTTCCTGCAGTTTTGGTGTTGATTGTTCATGTTGGTTCTCTTGATCCATAAGGAATTTTATTTTATGCACTTAATTACTTTAAGAGGACCTAAATTGATACTATTTTACAAGAGCGCAGCTTCCAATTCATTATGAGTCAAAAGTTATGGCCTTTTTGGCACAGGACCTATTTTCTGCTGGTTTCACGTCCGAGCGGTTCCTGCAGTTTTGGTGTTGATTGTTCATGTTGGAGACCTTGATCTATAAAGAATTTTATTTTGCACACTTAAGGACTTAAATTGGACCTAAATAACTATCATTTCCCAAGAGTGCAAACTCCAATTCATTTTGAGTAAAAAGTTATGCCTATTTTGCCTCAAGACCTATTTCCTGCTAGTTTTTGGGTGAAACGTGTGGTGTTTCTTCTTGCGATGTTTTGTGTGCTCATATGGGACCTTGTGCACTTAAAGGAATGTTATTGGGTCAAGTTAGGACCTAAATCCAAAGGCGCATCAATTTATATTCATTCTAGCATTAGTTTTGGTTTAAATCTTGAGACTGGACCTATATTGTAATTAAATGCCTGACTGGCCGACCTGTGGCATAGTTGGCTATATAAGGGGTCTAGATTGATGTAGTAGGGCATCAGGAGTGAGAATTAGGAAGGATTATCAATATATATCATTAGAGACAAAGGTAGGATGTGATCTAAGACTCTGAATGCATAATTTTCATTGTATAAGGCCGAAACCTGGAAGGCCTCACAGTCGGGCATGTTGAAAGAAATAATATAATTCTCTATTGTTGCTGCTAGTTGATTCTCTCATATCCATTGTGTTTCCATTGTGTTCATGTGATATTTATATTTCTTCCATTGTGTAACTTTGAGCAAGGGCTTGTTGTGGGTTCAAGTGGACTCAATTCTGCTTGATTCTGCTTGTATCTACCCTGCCCTTGTGTCAAATATTGATCCAGGGATTTGATAAATTACAAAAATGTGGCCCAAAGTCTAGGCGACCATTTTAGGGTGCATACATTTTCCCCTCTTTGACTAATGTGTGATCATTTCGAGAACACATGTGGTCAAAGAAGAATTGAAATGTGAGTTCATTTTGGGATCACAAAACAACTCAGACATGTGTTCATTTTGGGAACACGCCTGGACAAAAATAAACAAAAGATTCTAGACATGAGTTCATTTTGGGATCACATCCAAAATAAGAGATAAAAATCTCAAGCTGAGTGAAAGCTCATAAAAAGATAGTTGAATCAAGAAAATCAGGGATTAAATCCAATAGGTACTGCCCCCTCTGAATCAAAATTGAAATCAGGTAGAGGAGAACAGCAGTTTGATAAAAGATGATCAAATCATAATGAAATCATAATCGAAGATAAAGGATAACAAGACAACCATTAGGCAGTGAAAACATGCCCCAGTGATAAATGAGAAGAAAATAAATGAGGTGAATGGAAGACTAGAAGTGTAAAAGACATGAAAAGGAAGAAATTCCATCAAAGATTGAAGAATTATGCCTCAAAAGGTTAGTCAACTGCACATAAGAAAGAGAAATCTTAAAATGAGATTTTGACTATCAAGATGACCTTGGATTTCAATTTTAAGTCCGAAAATGGATCTAGGACGTCGAAATTAGCTAGGGGTGCAATTTTTGTGCAATTCCAAGGTGTTTTGAAAATAAGTCAAAAAGTCAAAATGCTATATAAAGGGGCAAAATGTGTCATTTTCAAAATCATGTCATTTAGCTATTTGAGAATTTTAGGAGCTCAAAGAGAGAAAATGGCCCAGCAAGTAGCAAATCTGATCCACAGACATAGATTCAAGCGCGATCGGTTGCATAACTGACCTCCTCAGTATAGTGCCCCGGTATGTTTCCCGAAAACTAGCCACTTTTGAGTCTTTTATTGCATTTAATATATATTTAGCATGTTTTTTCAAGAATTTTCAAATTTCAAAAATGGGTGATGTATCACGCAATACTTTAGAAGTATTGCACCCTTTAGAGAGAAATATCATGTGATACTTTACAAGTATCGCGCCCTTTAGAGAGAAATATCACGCAATACTTTGCGGGTCCCAAATGTATTACACGCACGTAGACACCAGTATCACATGATAACTAGTGAACTATCACGCGATACCTGGTGAAGTATCGCACAATCAAAGGTATATCACACTACTATAGGAAGAAGTATCGCATGATACTTGTTCCAAAAGCAGTATCACCCAAGTTAAAAATTTGATATTTTTAAATATTTTTGAGCAAAAATGACATGGGTCCAGATAATTTTACGTTGCATATGTCTTGTACTAATTTTTAGACATTCATCATGATATGTACTAACATTTGGCTTGGTTTAATGGTTTGTAGGAGCACTTTTCAGCATTACTCATCAAAGCATCAAAGGTGGTGGGACTGAAATGCGTCTGAGATCTTGATGATCCAAGCAAGGCTGACTTGAGGGCTATGGGATTTGGATATTTGATGCGGTTCCCATATATCTGGGCTGATCATGGTCTATTGACATCCTTGGCAAGGCGATGGCACAGTGAGCATAACACATTTCACTTGCCCACTGGAGAGGCATCCATCACATTAGAGGATGTCTACAGGATTTGTTAGAAATAGGAAATACTGAGAGGGGGGGTGAATCAGTATTTCAAAAACTTTTACTTTTGCCCACTTATGGATATAATAGATTACTTTAAAGCATAAGAAACTAAATAGCATACATAACAATAAATGTAAAGAACTCATAACACATGATATGTTCTCGAGGAAACCCTGGCCAAGGGAAAACCCCGGTGGGGATGGTACCCACAAAGATCCACCAATCAAAAGATATCCTGTTAAGGATGTTGACCCTATTAGGAGCCTGTTACAATCATATAGTGTATCAGTCTTGGTTAAGGGACTATAGGCCTTGTTAGAAGCCTCAACCCTGTTAGGAGTTGTAGATACAAAACCTAATTACTAGATGAGCTCACTGCCTAAACAAGTAATACAAATGTTTACTGATTACAATATGGTAATGCTTACAACTTCGCATCAACAACTTTCACTGCTATCACAATATACAACTATTACAAGTTACAAGTTACATTCCAAGTATGTTCGGTACATCTTTATTTATACAAGATACAAACATAATATCTTTCTCCTATCAGCTTGCATATCTTTATCAAAGAGTAAACATCTAGGATGTCATCTCTTTATAATATTAAGTCATTATTTTGACAAGCAAAATAATCCCTTAATTCATTTACTAGTTCATCCTTCAAAACTGCTCTGTCGGCTGTACTTTGTCATCGGTAAAATAATCATAACTTTGTCTATACTATCTGTACTCTTTTGTGCACTAAGATGGGGTATCCTTAGACACCATAGAGTCTATGTTCAATTGCACAAACTCTAATCATGCTCCAGTGAACGTCGCCAAAACAAATTGTATCGGGTGCTCTATCAAAAACATTGTTTCATACTTAGACAATTTTAGTCTGCAATCTTCCATACTTACTTTCCAACTTATGTGATCTTCATAGGGAACATATGTTGCCATAATGACAACATCCATGTACATACCTCAACCAAATTGCCAACAGGATTCTCAGAGTACCATGCCATGGTGAGCCTGTAAGTATAATCATGCTTGAAGATATAATCATTTAAGTGTAATGTTTCCATATGATGAAAACTAACATGATTATTTACTGGCACAGGTATACTATGATCAAGATGACACTGAGGGCCAACATGCCATCCAAGGCATGTTTCAGGATGTCACTATCATTGATAGACATGTCAGCTGGGAGCGACTGATGGACAATTTTGGTAGAGACTTCCCAATGTCGTGCATTATTGCTTCCATCATCTCATAGGCCCTGATGACTGATTGTAGTCAGAAGGGATTCCCTCTCGGATGGGGTAGACTACTGGTTGACTTGGTAGGTAGACCTCAGTGCATGGCATGGGGACCTACCATACTCATGGAGATGTATGATGAGTTACACAAGATCATCTACAGGGACAGTCGAACATGGGCTTGCGGTGCCATCCTGGCATAGGTGTGGGCTTGGGAGCACATCAATGTGGTACACCCCAGGGTTCAGTTGAGAGAGCAAAGATATCTATTCATATATAGGTATGGAGGGTTTATATCACATTTCCATACTGGGGATGTGACACACTATAGATAAATCTTGGATGAGATGACCTCCTTCATATGGAGGCCATATAGGGCAGTTGAGTCTTGGAGTGATGCAGAGGATGAGCTGAGCTACATGCTATGTAGCTAGCCATTAGTAGGAAGAAATATAGAGATAGTCAAGAGATTCTACATCACTCGGGTATGGCGACAGTTCGGGCGGCAGCAATGGGTCTCCATAGAGACCACCACTTATGCGAGGTCTAGGGACGAGGAGGGACATGGGTGGCTACCCATGTTAGATCATCAGCTGGCCATTGAGGAGATAGATGGAATCAGGAGAGAGCCCTAGGAGTACCTTCTTGATATGGCTGATGCAGGATCTGATGTAGCATATTAGGCTGAGCGATAGAGGGTCCCATTCCCTCGATTTACTATTCCTGATGTACAGTCGACAGCTCAGGGTGGGGATGATGGGGATGACGGAGGGGATGGAGGGAGAGGGAGAGGGAGAGGGAGGGTAATGGAGAGAGGTGAGGGATCTATATCAGGTGGCTAGAAATAGTCATGAGGTCAGAGATCAGTGACTCCTGAGGATGAGGCGAGACCCGTTCATTGACAGGTAGAGGTGCAACAGGATCAACTTACGGGAGGAGAGGACCTGAGAGCCAGGATACAGGCTCTAGAGGCTGAGATATAGCAACTCAGGATCACCATAGTAGTTAGAGAGCAGTAGCAAACTGATTAGCAAGCAGAGACAGAGTGGCGAGAGAGAGCCCTACAGGTTACCCTTGTAGAGAGACAGAGAGAGGCAGCGCGAGCCGTGTATTATCATGGTCTCTACATATAGGCAATACCAGGGGGTCAGAGGGCTCCTTCCTACTCAATAGTAGTGGGTAGATCGGATGTAGTACCAGATGCAGCACCACTTCCTCCACCACCAAGTCCTTAGGATGGTGGTAGTGAGTCCTAGGTTTAGGGCTTAGGGTTAGATGTTTGGACATATCATGAGACTTTTGATCCAGATTTTGGGATCTCATATTGTATTGTATATCATGACATTGTTATAGATATATGAGATTACTGGATGTTCGATATATCATGTGTATTTGTCTCACTTGTGATGGATGTATCAGTTTATATATTGTCTTGTCATTTTGCTCAAAATGTATATTTTAAATGCTCATGTATATTCTCTCTCATAAATATATGTTTGATTCTCATGTGTATGATGTAGACTCATGTTTCTGAAAATGACATTTTTTTGAGATATAGATATGATGATATGATTAACCCCTTGTGATGAACTGGAATAGGTTTGAGATGAAAGACAAGGAGTGAAAGACATGAAGAAATAGCAGGTGAGCACAGTTGACTGACTAGTCTATGAATGATGAAAAAGGAGAGCTCTCTCCATATGCAAGATGCAAAACTAATCTAATCATGAACCTAAAAAATGCAAGCTACTATGAAAAGTGGTTGACTTGCAAGGTCACAACGCTTATAAACATCTAATTATCATCATTAAGCATTATTGGTAGCATTGTAAGATCATACAATACACACTAGTATGACTATGGGTATATGAATATGATCTATATCAGATAGAATGTGGAAATCCCACCTAGGCACCAAAGACATGTAGGTCAAGATGGCTAGTGCAGTGAGATTACCTAAGTTTGTTATGGTGAGATTATGCTTGTATCAAGACACATGAAATTCAGGGTAGCTATAAGCATGTACTCGCATATAAAATAGTCAAGGATAATACCTTGTCAATCCCTAGTGTCAAGTAAGACCAGCATAAATGCTCATGACAGTTAGGATAAATGAAAGATACCCACAAGCAAATAAAGAAATAAAACATGTTCTCATACCCTCAGTCTTCTAGCTATGCATCATCGAAAACTTCTCAGGGAGAGACCACTCATCAAAGAAATCCTCATAGACAGCACACAAAGAAAAATAAAGTCAACATATCTCAATTGAGTTGATAGTTTAAGTGTGTGTGTGTTTTGTCATAGAGTCAAACTTTGAGTATCAAATTTGCTAATGAGCGATATCGCATCATACTTAGACTGGTAGGTAAGACATCTGGTAAGTGTCGAGAAACACTTGACGCTAGGGTAGTGTTGAAAAACACAGTTTGGGGTGGTGTTGAAAAACACCTGTTTGTGAAATGCCCCAAGAGACAAACGCACCTAAATGATCTATGCTAACAGGTATGCCCCCTAGACAAAAATAAAGACCAATTCTAGACCAAGTCAAATAAGGTCAAGGCATGATGGAGAATGGCTAAGTGTCGAGGATGCATGCTAAAAGACAAGGGTGCAAAAGCCTCAAGTAGCGCCTGTTTCTAGGTTTTCACCACTTGGAGATTTTTTTCATTTTTTCATTTTTTTTTTGTATTTTTGCTACCAAGGCGCCTGTTTCCAGGTTTTCACCAAGGCACTTTTTCTATTTTTTTGAATTTTTTGATTTTTTTTGTATTTTTTCAGGACTTTATATGCTTTTTAGGATTTTTTCAGCATCATATATGAATTTTTTTGGTATTTTCTCAGGATCATAAAATATGTACAAAGGATGCCCCCAGGCTGAATAGGCATCATGGATAGAACTTCTTGAGGTGCAAAACATTGATGGGATCAGGGAGCTGTTCTCCATCCTCATTAGATAACAAGTAAGCACCTGTCCCAAAAGCAACTATGATGACATATGGCCCAAGCCAATTAGGTTTGAACTTACCCTTTTTCTCTCTATTTTGTTGGTTCTTAGGATTCTCTCGCAAAACAAGATCACCTACTTGAAACTCTCTAGGGTGAACCTTCTTGTTGAATGTCTTTGACATACACTTCTAATACACTCCCATATGATCAAATGAGGCCTTGCGCTTCTCATCTAGAAGTTCTAAGTCTTGTAACATCATGGCACAATAATCGTCATCTGTTATCAAACCTTTGAGAGAGACTCTAAGTGAAGGGATCTCTACTTCTAAAGGTAATACTGCTTCAGCGCCATAGGTACGGGTAAAATGAGTAGCCCCTATTGGAGTACGTATACTTGTTCTATAAGCCCATAAGGTTGGATTGATCTGTAAATGCCAGTCCCTACCTTTCTTGTGAACTATTCTATGGAGAATCTTAAGAATGGTTTTATTAGAAGCCTCTGCTTGTCCATTTCCTTGTGGGAAGTAAGTGGAGGACCAATGCTATTTTATCTTGAATTTCTTGCAGAGGTGTGTAATGTCCTTGTTTCTAAACTAACCTCCATTGTTAGTGATTATCTTAGAAGGTATCCCAAACTGACAGATCATGTGATTCAAGATAAATAAAGAAATTGTCTTCCCTAAAGCAACAGACAATGGAACAGCTTCTACCCATTTGGTAAAGTAGTCAGTAGTAGTAATAATGAATTTATGTCCACCTGATGAGTTGGGATGAATCTTCCCAACAAGGTCAAAGGCCCATTACTGAAATGGCCAATGAGAAATAGAAGGAATAAGCTCCCTACTTGGAGCATGAATCAAGTTTCCATGTTTCTGACACTTTTCACATGATTTGGAAAAAGCTATAGCATCCATCTACATCGTGGGCCAATAATACCCCACCCTAAGCAACCTTTGGGCCATGGCAAGACCATTAGAATGTCCTCCAAAAATACCCTCATGAATGTCAACTAACGCTTGGTCGGACTCATCCTTTTCCAAGCACCTAAGAAGTGTCCCATCTAAACCCCTCCTATACAGATCACCAGAGATAAGGGTATGGTGAGAGGCATTACGGACAAGGTTTCTTCTTTTAGAGTGATTAAAGGTTTTAAGGATGATGTCATCATAGAGATATGAGTAAATGGCACCATAGCGGGATGACTCATGACTAACCAAGGTACAAATGACATGGCTTTCTGAGGAGTCAAAAATGGGGTGATGTAGCTCTTCCACCAAGAATTCATATATGGATTCATGTTGCTCTAGCTGAAGAATGGAAGCCAATGTAGCCATAGCATTAGCTACTTTGTTCTCTGCTCTAGGGATTTTTTGAAATGTAACAAAGGTGAAGTATCAGCGCAAGGAATCAACCATCTTCTTATAGGGTATCAGTTTGTCATCCTTTGTTTGATATTCCTCGTTAACTTGGTTGATTATCAATTGCAAATCCCCATAGATATGTAGCTCTGCAATTCCCCATTCTATGGCCATTTTCAATCCATTGGTTAAGGCCTCATATTCAACAATGTTTTTTGTGCATGGGAACAATAATTTATAGGACTTGGGAATAGTACACCCATGAGGGGAGACAAACAACACTCCAACTCCTAAACCATTATGCATGAAAGAGCCATCAAAGAACATCTTCCATGTTCTTGTAGTAAGGTACATTATGTGCTCATCTGGAAATTCAACTTGAATGGGCATACTGTCCTGAATGGGAAAATCAGCCAGTTGATCAGCGATAGCCTACCCTTTTATAGCCTTACGCTCAATATACTCTATATCAAATTCTGACAAAACCATCATCCACTTAGCAAGTCTACCCATGAGAGAAACCTTACTAAGCAAATACTTAAGAGGATCAATTTTTGCAACAAGATGTATAGTATGGGCAAGCATGTAGTGTCGCAACTTTTGGGAAGCAAACACTACCACAAGACAAGACTTTTCAATACTATTATAATTGATCTCATAAGATGCTAGAGTACAACTAATGTAGTAGATGGCTCTTTCCTTCCCAGTATCATCAAGTTGAGCCAACAATGCCCCCAAGGAAGATTTTGTCACTGAGATGTACAAAATTAATGGTTTTCCTAGGATATGAGGCATTAAAATTGGAGGATTAGCCAAGTATTGCTTTATTTGATCTAGGCTCTTTTGGCAATCCTCATTCCAAGCACATGTGGCTCCCTTATGCAATGTCTTGTTGAATGGTTGTGCTCTATCTACAAGCTGTGAAATAAACCTCTGTATGGATTGGAGTCATCCTTGAAGACTTCTCATCTAACTAATGTTCTTAGGAGGTGGCATATCTAATATAGCTTGAACCTTTTCAGGATCCACCTCTATTCCTTTGGCTGAAATTATGAATCCTAGTAGTTTACCTAAGGTAACCCCAAATGCACACTTTTTCGAATTCAATCTTAACTGAAACTGCTCCATTTGATCTAGAATTACTTCCAAATCTTCTAGGTGTGTAACCCTTTGCTTAGACTTGGCCAAGGTATCATCCACATAATCCTCCATGTTTTTATGCATCATATCATGAAATATTGTGGTCATAGCTCTTTGGTATGTGGCTCCTACATTTTTTAATCCAAATGGCATGACGTTCCAACAATAGGTTCCCCATGCACATGTGAAGGCTATCTTTTCTTGATCCTCAAGAGCTATTTTTATTTGGTTATAACTAGAAAAACCATCCATTAAAGAGTATATCTCATAGCCTGCAGTCATATCCACTATCATGTCTATTTTAGGGAGTTGAAAATCATCCTTTGGGCAACCTTTGTTAAGATCTCTGAAGTCTGTGCATACATGAATGGACCCATCATGTTTTGAAATTGGAACAATATTTGAGATCCACTCGGCATAGTCGATAGCTCTAATAAATCCTACTCCTAAGAGCTTTTCTAATTCAGCCTTAACAAGGAGAGCTATGTGAGGATGCATTTTCCTCAACTTCTATTTTACTAGTTTAATTCCTAGAGCTATAGATAAGTGATGCATAATGAGATTAGTGTCAAGCCCTGGCATGTCTGAATATGTCCAAGAAAAATTGATTTTCTTCTTTTGTAAGAACTTTGTGTATGCCTCTTTTTCTTGCACTGACAGAGACTAAGCTAGATGTATCACTTGTGGAGCCTCTTCTGTATTCAAATTTACTGGTTGTGTAGGCTCAATAAGAACTGATGACCTATCCTAGAAATAACTCAGTAGTTTGTTGAGTACCCCATCCTTAGGCACCTCAAAAAAGTTTTCACCTTCGGATACGTCTTTTATTTTTACTATTTTGGGTTCTGACACCGCCACAAAGTGGTTTTCACCATCAGAACCATTTTTCTTTTGTTTTGGTTCTCTTATTTTTTGACTGAGGTACTGAATATCTGGCTTTGTCATACTCATTGTAGGTTCACTGGTGGAAGAGACTATGGGTTCAAGAGCATTCAAGTAGCAGGCTATCTCGTAGTCATTGTGAAAAGTGAGGAGCTGAGACTCTTGACAAAGTTGTGACCAATCAATCAAATGATGGTTTACAAGGGGTAGGTCAACAATTGGTTCAACATTATTGATATGAAAGGTACTATCTCTAGTGATCGCACAGTTAGGATCTATCAAGTCTCCTTCTAAGATTCCTGAATTAGGACTCATCCTACCAAACGAAGCATCATCCACTAAGGCAATTCGAGGAGTCCAATCCTCTAGTCCTACACTAGGCTCATTGGTCACATCGGGTTGAGTACTATAGGTATGGACAACATCCATGTCCAAATCAACTATTTCATCTAAAAGAGAGTCCCACTCGAACTAATGCGAATCTGTTTCTGAATCTCTGCTGGGATGTTTACACCAAGAAGGCTTGGGATGCCTTGATGTAGAAGCTTCGAGATTATGAAGGGTATCACCTTCTCTGGTGTCTATATTTTCAGTTGTTGAATCATCTGAATCTCCCCAAAGGAGATTGGTGGAAGGCACCTAGTCATCAATCATTTCTTGCTAGTTTTGAAGATTGGGTGTATAATCTGAGTCACTGTCACTATCCATCGCAGCTAGGATAGGGATACTTGTCTTCTTTTCATGATCAAAGCCTAGGCCAACTGTTGACTTAGTCCTATGACCAAAAAGAGCATGGTTGAGTGGTTCAGCCTTGGCATCTAACCTGTGACTAAGAGGGCCATGACTTGGGTAGCCCATGTTTTTAACCAAAGTATACTCTCTCTTGTAGGTTTTAGGAGATGGCACAAAATTCTCATTGTGTTGATACTTTTCTTCTCTATAAATGCAATCTCTAATGGCTACCTCCTCTTTCTCCTCATGAATAGGTACTGAGGACTCTACAAACTTTCCAAACAAGGTCATAGCTGAGGATGAAGGTTTCCTCTTAGGTGAAGGTTTTCCATAAGACCTAGGCAAGATTGGCATTTTTGTGAAGGAATCCATTTGGTAGTCTCCCATGCCAAGGTCTATGGACTTAAACTTACTCTTACACTTCTCAAGAGTAGCATCAAAATTATCAGCCTCTCTATTCAAAGGGACATGAGAACCAGCTAAAATTGCATTAACAGATAATGTGCTATCCCCTAGTATGCATACTTCAACTCCATTGTAAGGGAACTTAACACATTGGTGGTAGGTAGATGTCATTGCTTGCATGTCATGAATCCATGGCCTACCCAACAAGATATTATATGCCAAAGGTCCAACATCAACAATCTGGAACAAAATGTCCTTTTCCACAGGACCGATCCTAATAGGAAGAACAGCCAATCCCTTAGAGCTTCCCTCTGCTTCATCATAGGCTTTAATTGTGATCTTCTTCCTAGTGTCAATTATTTTCTTAGAATATCCCAAAGCTTTCAATAGACTCAAAGAGCAAATATTAAGCCCAGCACCCCCATCTATTAACACATGCCTAACATGGGTTTTATGGATCATGACCTCGATATGAAGGGCCAAATTGTGTGGATGACTTAATTCTTTATCATCCTCTTCTGAAAAGGTGAGGTAATGAGGGCTAGCAAGGTGATTGACCATGTTCTAGAATTGATCAACATCTATGTCATTAGGAACATTAGTAGCTTGCAAGGCATCCTCAAGGACACTCTTGTGTCTAGGAGACAATTCTAAGAGCTCAAAAATGGAGATCTGCACTGGCATTCACTGTAACTAATCAAAAAGGTTGTAACTCATATCAGGACCAACTACAGACTTGGGAGGAACACTTTTGGACACTGGTTGCTTGGATTTGCTAGAATTAGGACCTCTAATGATAATAGGGCCTTGGGACTAACTCCTAGTAACAGCATTGAGAGGCTGAGATGACCTTCGAGATTGAGGACCCCTAAGCACAACAACAAGTCCTTCATCAAATATGGGAGGCAAGTTTACATAATAACCATAGGGATCTTTCCCCCTCATCATGTTGACATCATTGTCCACAACTTCAAGTATATTGATGACATTTTCTGCAGTTGTATAGGTATAATTGATTGCGGCCTTTCCATTCTTGTTTTTAGAAGTCTCCCCCTTCTCATACTTAGGCAAGGGCTCCTTAAAGGCCTTATGGTCTACATTTTTGGTCAACCCATCAACCTGTAATTTCCCAGTCTCAATAAGGTCTTGAACAAGATGTTTAAGTTTAAAACAATTTTCAATGTCATGTCCAATCCCATTATGGTATACACAGTAAGCTTTCTCATTCCACTAATAAGGTTTAGGATCCGATATGCGAAACTTTGTAGGATCCTGAGGTTGTGCCAAATTATGAGCAATCAAGGTCTTAAAAATATCTACATAAGAGTCTCCAAGCTTAGTGAATTGCCTCTTTCCTTACTTAGGTTTATCTTGATACTTGGGCTTGTGCTCTTGATGATCTAAGGATGTCTGCAGCTTCATAGCTTGAACTGCATTAGATAGATTAAGAACTCCTTGTTCCTTAGGTTGTGGAGAGTCAACAACTCCGTCATTGACTACTTGCTTATTTTTGTTCCAATATGAGTTCTTTTTATCCTTATTGTTGTTGTTATTGTTTGGGCCATTGTTGTTGTTACTTTGTTTGGCCAAAATACCTTGTTCTTTTAGAACATCCTCGATGCGACATGCAGTTTCTACCATAGTGTCGAAAGAATTAAAGACCATTTTTCTAACTTCGTATCTTAATTCTGGCACTAGATTTCTCACAATTATATCAATCCTTTCTTCCTCAGGGATGGTCCTAGAATATTTGGAGCATAAGAATCTCCACCTTTGTAAAAATGTCACAAAGGGTTCCCCCTGATTTTGTTTTAGCTTGCACAAATCAAGCATGGTGACCGACCTTGATAGATTATATGCAAAGTGTTGCACAAACCTTTGGACAAGTTCTTTGAATGTTTTAACAGGAGGGGTAAGGTTAGTAAACCACTCCATAGCTTGGCCTTTAAGGCTTCTCGGGAATAACCTCATAAGGTAGGAGTCCTCATGATGAAATTCAAAGCTCATGATATAGAACTATCGTGCATGGTCATGGGGGTCACCACTACCATCATATTTGTCATATGTGGGGATTTCAACCTTTCTAGGAAAATCTACCATAACCACACTCTTGTCAATGGGATTGGGAAATATGGAGTCCAAGTTGAAGGTATTCTTTAGAGCCATCATTTTCTCCATAGTCTTTTGCATCTGCTTAATCACCTCATCAGTTGAAGGGTTTTGCTTCTTAATTTTTTTGTCCACATCAAAGTTGTATGGGACCCTTCCACCCTTGTTGATCAAGCTTTCCAAGAATTGATCCTTATTTTGCTCAACATATTTTTCCACATATTGTTGAAATAGTGGTTCTTGTTTCATTCTCATAAAATCATGAGTATCAAAGTTGGCACTACTTCCTCCATGTTGAGAGTCGTGATGTGCTCGTTGGGAGGGATCTCTTGATAGTCTAGGAGGTGTGTGTCTCCTATAATGTGCATGTCGAGAAGTCCTTCTCCCTCTAGGACTAGGTGGTCTTGAAGGGGTCCTTAACCTCCTTCTACTTCTTGGAGTTGCTGAGGGAGTTGATGGTCAAGAGTTGGTTCCACTTTTGGTACCCCTATTGTTGAATTGATTGTTGAGTTGCTGGGCCAATATCCTATCTTGTTCCTCTTGGAATGCTTTTCTCTTTATGTCCAACAAGGCTTGTTGTTCCTCTTCTAGGAGCCTAAGTTTTTCTTCTTTTACAGCTCATTCATTTTCTGCAGCCTTTTTTTCCCACTCAATTCTTTTTAGCCTCTCACTTGTATATCTTGAAGTTGTTTTTAGTGGGGAACTTGGTCTTGAATGTTTGTACCAATCATTGGCATGCGCTGCATTGACATGAGCTTCACTAGATGCGTTGTTTTGGTCCTCATGTTGTGACCATGCATCTTGATGAGCTTGTGCATAATTTCTTTCGGCTCATTGATGAGCATCTAGATATCTTGAATTAACAGGAGGTGAGTTAGGTTGATTGCCATCTTCAAATGACATGTTTCTCCTATGCCTCTAAAAAATGTCACCAAGTGATTGATCTATTATTTCTCTTTGTTATTTGGTCAAGGTATAACTCATATCCATATTCGATGAAAAAGGTGCTAAAGAAGTACTCAATTTGCTAGGATTATTCTTTGGGTCAAAGCAAACCTTAGACTCACTCTTAGTAGATTGATTGAAAATGGGCTCTTTTCCCTTTCGCTGTTGACGAGTCTTAACTAAGGGTAATTGATTAAAGGCAATCAGGGGTCATTTCCCTTGATTCACTTGGTACCTTGTTGTAACTAACATGAAAGGAAAAGATTCTTGATGATAAGGTGACCTCTCAAAGTGTCAACACCAAACTAGGATAATCAAAGTTCTCTAATGTCCAAAAAAAAGAGATGGTAAGATAGAAATTGCAAAAGGCGTTACCAACACTATCAAAGAGGTGCTTAAATCAAAGGATCAATATCCTTGCATGTTTGAACCATGAGGATGGACTTAGCCAAATTGTATAATTAAAATTGAATTTGAATGGAAATGATTTGGACAAAAAGAGTACTAAAATTCTCCAAGAATGTTACTAACTCTAGAGATGTACTTTCTCAAGAGGAATAATCTTCTAACCTAACAATTCTTCTTGAGGTGACTTGGTAAGTCAAATGACACTACCCCTAGAGGGATAAAAATAGAAATTCAGAGTAAAGACAGGCTTCCAGCGGCAAGATAAGTTACCTACTTAAAGACCTAGCCAACTAAAAGCAACTGTGAAACAACTAAAACCAGGTATACAGTAGAAAATTCTCAGGCGACACTTTCCAGGCTAACCAGGCGATACTTCTTACTGAGGTGATACTTCACCTTTCACTAGGCAATAGAACTCACAATAGCCAAGCAATAGATTCCAGGCAGGTCGGACGATAGTCCAGCAGGAATGAACTATCGCGCGATATTTCTGCTCAAAGCAGGTGATACTATTGCTAGTTTGTACGACACTTGACCAGAATTGTGTGAAATGTGCATTTTCAGGTCTGTTTGATCAAAATTTTCAGTCTGAGGGTTGATTTTTTTGATCTCAATCACAATATCAGCAAAAATTTGACAGGTTTGCAAACAGTAAGGGATTAAACATGTTTCAAAACACTTGAAACAAGGGCAAAAGCAACCTTGCCAAGACAAACACTTTTGATATCAAAATAGAAAAACACCCTATTGAATACTACCGATTGTTTGAATGTTCAAGAATGTTAACACTGGTATTACACAATCGAAGACACTTCAAGCAATACCTATCCTAGAAAGTCAAGGCTCATTACTTATCAACTTGACCAACAACTTGATGTCCCCTCGCCTCATACAAAGTGGTTACCAACAATAGATGTTGGCTTTGTCATGGAAGTGTCAATGACACAACCAAAGGAACACATATGGTGAGTAGTCTTGGGGTGATCCAAGTTATTCCACTTAGATCAATCCTTGCACCAAGAAGCTAAGCGGCAAAATGGGGTGGCTTCTAACTATGGTTCTTAATAAGGGCTTCCATTCGTAGTACCCCTCTTGCTCCCCAAAGGGAATCTTTACCTTGCAAAAAGTAATGGACCCCGCGGCCTCAAGAGTACCTTAAGAATTCTTGCTCAATATTTTCCTCATGGTCACAATCCCACAAGTACTCACATCAAGCGAAGACAAGCACTATGTCTACCAAGGTTTTGTGTCCTTGATAGCCTTGAGTTTATAGTGGGTCAGAATAGCCGACAATAAGCTTGTCCCCACTTGGGTCGTTCCTCTTGATTGCTCAAGATTAGGCCCACTAAAGGATTCTAAAGATCTAAACAAAAATGGATCAACTTATGAGGTTCAAGGATTTTGTTTCACCACAAGGGTGAAGAACATACTCCTTTATCTCAAAGCCTTCTCCCAAACACACCAAGCAAAGTTCAATTACCCTCTTGCTTCCAAAATCCTAAGATGGGTCAAGATTTCCTGGTTCACCACAAGGGTGAAGAGCATACTTCTCCTACCACCTCAAAATTTCTTCCACAAGATATTATGTGCCTACTAAAGGAAACAACTAGTAGATTGCCACACTTGAAATGAAAAATAAAAACAAGCACACTTGATTGGGTTTTTATGCTTTGGGAAGCCCTACAAAAACTGTTAGTAGCCCTTGTGCATTTGAAGCTTTGACATGTGTTCTTTTAGCAAAATATTTCAAAAAATGAGAGCACCTACAAGCACAACTTGTTAGGCCCACGAGGTTAGAAAAAAAATCCCAAAATCCAAATGAAATTTGCAACTAAACTCTACTTAACCATAGTGAACTAAACCAGCAAACTAATTAAATCTAAACTCAGCCCAAAAGATTCAGAAAGACAAGTCACTACTAGGTACAATCAATAGTACAGACACCAGAAGTATCGCGTGATACTTTTCAGTATATCGGGGTGATAGTTTACTTCTGGGCAATACTTCTCCCTATACCAGGCGATACTTCACCCGAGACCAGGCGATATTCTCTGCAATAGCCAGATGATACTTTCGACAGGCGAAGTATCACGTGCGCATACAGAGAACTATCACGCAATACTTCTGGAAGTATTACAGGATATTCTAAGACAGAAAAATAGAGACCAAAAATTAAGCTCAAAACTTGCCGAAAAATTAATGGAAATTGACAAAAATGCAAAAAAAGAAGGGACAAAGCTAGTCTACTCTACCCCACAGTGGGTGCCAGAAATGTACACACAAAAGTAGTGCACTTCTCTAAGTCATTACATCAAAGGAAATCCATGAAAGGGAAACCTTCAATAGTGACCTAGAGCTCTCTATGTATGGAGTTGCAAGATTGTAAAATTGCTCTGAACTAGAGCTAAT
Source organism: Chamaecyparis obtusa (assembly GCA_027943335.1). Classification (NCBI taxonomy): domain Eukaryota; kingdom Viridiplantae; phylum Streptophyta; class Pinopsida; order Cupressales; family Cupressaceae; genus Chamaecyparis; species Chamaecyparis obtusa. Next base: position 56,549 of record BSBK01011082.1, on the reverse strand, counting down.
AAACTTAATGACCTTGCTAGTCAACCACACAATGAGAGATTCAAGTGAAGACAAGGGCAAGAGTGCCAATATCTCCAAGAATCAAATGAAATGCAATGCAAGTAAGCTAAGAATGAAGATGCAAATATGCAAGCTATGCTATGAAGATGAAAGCACAATCTAAACTATGAAATGGAAATAACAAGTGTTACAATCCTTCCTATTAAACTAGATGAGTTATTCTAAAGCATGAAAGGAAATCTAAACTATGAAAGCATGAAATATGAAGCTATTACGCAAGAATGAAAACTAAACTATGAAGCAATGAAGAAAGCCAAGATGTGATGCAACAATGATCTCCAAAAAGCTTCAAAGTCTTCAAGAATTCCTGCAGCATAAAGTTAGCATAAAAGTGAATGACCTAGAATGAGGAAGAGAGCTCTTCTTTTATAGGAAATGAGAAAGAATGGACCATGGAGATTAAGAGGCAAAAGATTTAATCAATGGTGGAGCATCAAAGAGGAGCAATCCATGTGCATAAGTATCCTCCAATGGGAAAATAAGAGTTGAATTTTGTGTCCATATGAGACAAAAAATGTTTTTTCTTCTTTTTATAAAATATGAATAATGCTTTATTTGTGCAACTTAGGATAAGAGGAAAAGGTGGGGGCTTTTTGTTTAATAAAAGGGGAGGAAATCCCTTTTAAATAAATAAAGACTTAGGATAAAATGGTTAGCCCAAGGCAAATAATCGAAAATGATAAAATAGGATTTGATCAAGGAAATTGATATAATTGATAAAATACAGATTTTTGAAAATATTGATCCAGGGATTTGATAAATTGCAAGAATGGGGCCCAAAGTCTAGGCGACCATTTTAGGGTGCATACAACTGGTCTCTGAATCTCTAAACTTTTTGCACTTAACCGCCAAGATGTGGAGACTGGGCGACTGGTGATTATCTCTGGTTCGCAGTAATTTTCTCCTCTGACAATTATCTTCTCACGACCACATGACTGGGTGCCATGTGTCCATTTTTGCCACATCACCGTCACTAGCCATCTACAAAATTTCTTCATTCTGGGCCCACCGACATGAAAATCAAGGTGATTACGAGTTTGCAGGAGCAGAGAGCTTCCAAGTCTTTAATTTATTTCATTAACTATTTGGAGTTGTATATAAACCTCTCAAATGCCCATTTCAGCATGCATGTGGGACTAAGTTTTTGAATGATTTAAAGACTTTTCAAAACTTTGTCTATAGCGCCAGCTAGCATGCAAACCAATGCAGCCCCACAAGGCTAAGAGACAACCACTGCCTTCTCCTTTCTTTATATTTACATTTCACTTGAGTATATTTCCTTGGATTTGGATTTGAGTATTTGCACAAACTATATAATCCTCCTTCTGTTCACGTGAGTAGTCCCCAAATATGCTCATGCAAATCCTTACTTATGTGTGAACTACTTTGTATCCATAGCCCCTTGACTTGCGCATGGCTGCCTTCTCCAGGTACTATCACTCTCCTATGTCTTAGAATTTAAAATTAACATTCAACCTTTGGAAAAGAAGCACAATCTTTGATTATTATTTCTCATGTATCCTTAGCAATCGAGCCTTCTTAAACAAATCCAAAGTGAGCATTTATTTGTGTGTTCAAGAGAAAAGAGGCGCACACCAACTACTTCTTGGTTATTATGTTGTACCTCAAAAATAGACTCCATAGTTGACACCACATGGAATGTGATACACAACTCCACAACCATATTTGTTATTAATTTGAGTGCATCACCAAAATCCTCACATTTTTTGTAAAGCCAATCAGATATTTTAACATGTCTACTTGATCAGCATTCTGCCGACCATGAACCTCATAATAGAAAAGATGAACATATATTCCACAGCTCACACATCTGCTAACGGCATTTGAAACTAAATTCTCATATACAGTAATTTGATATTTGAGGCACATTGGAAAGCATGGAACTAACTTTTCCTTTCTAGCATCACCAATCTGGTTGCATCATTTGTGAAATCTCTCAAAGAATCCACCACGGGATCACTAACACCCAACTGTGCTGAAATTTCTAAAGATTCAGAATAATCTATCAACTCCTCCAACTCATCCTCAGTCAATTGTAAATATGACTTTCATTAAAACTCCACATTTACCCTTATTTGCCCAAATGCAACCCCATGATAAGAACAAACCACAGTACATTGAAAATTTAGACTGAAAAATTTGGCCATAACATTCATTTTTCATATTTTGGTAGTACTGACCAATAGCATTAACTGGCATCTAGGAGCGGCCTTAAAAATTAACCAAACAGCCTCACAAGAACATGCCATCAGGAGCATACACTAACCCCCAACATTACAGTATGCTGGTTAAAGGAGAACTGGTCACAAGATCCCAACCAAAATATTTTAAAGATCAAATAGAGCCCCTTGCAAACTGGATCTCAACGTACTGTAAAAATCACATAAATTGCCTTCGGAACCGGTTTTAAAAATTGACCAACTAAAATTTTTATAAACTAGCAATTTAGGCACTGATTCTCCCTCATACAAGGAATATGAATCCATCACTTGCTCGTTCCACAAATCAAATGGCCGATTACAATTAATCACCAAACTTAGCTAGTTAGATCTGTTCAGAATTTAAAATAGTGAAATACATAGAAATTTGATCTGGAAATGGCCTGGGAAAATGGACAAATTGATTGGCAGAGACCTAAAAGTCTTTAGCCAAGTACATTCCTAGGTCTAGAGTATGAAACAACTTTCAATTATGTCAGACCTCAAGCAGGGTGTAAACTGGGTTACCTCAAAGTAGGCCACTTAGAATTTTGAACAATGCACACTCAGAGGATTTTGGCAATCTGCAAATGCAATGGCTTTGGAAAAGTGTGCATACAAAACCCTCATGATTTGAAACCTTGCAATTCTTAAGTAAATTTGGTTTGCAATTCCTGATATGACCAATCAAGGTATTCGAGATATAACATCACAAACAGGGCCTCCGACTAAAATATGCGACTAACTTGCATCAAATTGTTAGAAACTACAAACGGAATCAGATTGGCAAAAAGTGAAAGCACAAAGTAGGCTACTTAATTTTGGATTATGCATATTTAGTGAAATTTTAATAAATTGGAAATGGAAATGCTCTGGCAAAGTGGATAACTAGATTGGTGTGAGCCTGAAAATCCATTGGAAGGTATACTCTCAAGTTTGCAGCACAAGGGAAAACTCAATTATGCACGGCATTGAACCGTGTATAGATAGTAGGACCTCAAAGTAGGGCATTCAAAAATCTGCATTTGACAGTTAAGCACACTGATAGAAAATGCAAACAGAATGGGCTTAGCAAACTGACCAAAAGGACTCTTTGTGACCTGAAAATTGAAACACAAGAAGTATTTGACCTCTAGAATATAGTAGAAAAAGAATATTTTCAATTAGGTCACAAGGTCAAAAGTTATAATTGGTCAAACAGGACCACTCAGAAAACTGATCCAAATAAAGTAACAGGACAATTCCGTAGGACCAACTTTGGGGAATCAAAGAAAACTTATCAAACGGACTTGAAATGGCTTGAGCTTTGAAACATAAGCTCTCTCATATACATTAAAAATATTCCCAAAATGGTGAGCCATGAAAATCAACAAGACACAAGATATTCAAATGCAAACAGGGCCTGCTACAGTGATTTGACACTTAGGCAAAAACGCAGACTTAAGTGAACACCTCAAAATGGCTACTTCCTAAACATGTCAGATTTAAAATTTAGGAGCTTGAACCCACTGCATATGTCAAATGAAAGGTATAAAACCTATTCCCCCAACTGTACCTTATGAAAATCATTAGAGTATCTTTTACAAGCACACCAATTAGGCCTTCTCACAAAAATTATTAAGGGTACCCATTTTGCCCTATAGAAAATTTTCAATTGGTCACTCCAAATTTGGGCCCAATTTGAGGGTACCAACTGTGTGTGTGAATTTTGTACCTATTCTGTAGACACAACACTTCAGTAAAACATTAGAGGTTAGCAAAAATGAAATTGTGCAATAATTGACAACTAAACTAACCAGGCGATTTACTGCCTTCTAATAGGTGCGAGTATGATGTTCTCAGATTGTTATCGAGATCAATGACCTTGATGACACCTAAATGAAGGATTTGAATGCAAAAGATGGATATAAAATATGAATGCAATTAATCTATTTTTTTTATTTTCTATGCAATGATATGATGAAAATTGATATGAATCTATGATATGTAAAAACTGATATGCTATGATATGCTAAATGATCTAACAAATAAAAACTAATACGATATGAAAAACTATGCAATGTTGATCTCACAAAGCTTGGATTCACAAAGATGATTCTTCAGTCTCCAATTCAGCAGCGTGATTATGCAATTCTTGTGGATTTGAGAGATGATTTGTGAAGAGCTAAAGCCTTAATTTATAGAAATCCAGGGCTTTGAGGATGCATGAAAGAAAGTCATAAATCACTCAAATAAACTCAACTTGATTTTTGAGTTATCTAAAAATAAAGATAATTTAATTCACAAAAACATGCAAATCATGCAAAAACAGCTTTTTAACTCAAATTAGAAGTTTAGATCAACTTTAAAACTCAAAAATGATGTTGAGTTCCAAAAAGTCAATAACTTGCATTGATTTTCTGATTTGGAGTTTAACTGCTCTTTGATTGTGCGCATGGATAATTATGAATTAATAAAAGTGATTTATCTTCAACTTAACTGATTTTTGAAAAATAAAACAATTGATTTTTGGGTTAATCAATCATTTAATCAAACTTTTATTCAAAATTACAATATTAAAAATTGACAAAATGAGTTAATTAATTAAATAAAATATTTAATCAATTATTTGTAAGATTTTGGATTTATTGTCAAAATTAAATATCATAATTAGGAATAATGGAATTAAATTCAATTAAACAATTAAGTGGTAGAATTAAATCTAATTAATTAAATATTGAGAATATTCAATTAATCAAACTTTAGGATAAATAGGATTCATCGCCAAATAATCATTAAATTAAAGATAATTAGGATAATTAGGAATATTACTAGGAATATTCCCCGATGCAGAATTTAGGATAATCAATTAGGATTTGATGATGTGCCGATGTGCCTTAGGTTAGGATTTTGATGTCAATTTCGTTCGATTTGATGATGTAGGAGGTTAACGAACTTTATAGCCCATTTTTGGGGTATTACATTTTGCCCCTCTTTGAATTACTGTGTGAAGCGCAGTGGTTCAAAGACAGTATGTGTACGATAAAGATATGAAACTGATATGAAAGATATGATGATATTAGGTCCTGAATGACCAAAGATAATGTTCACTATAGCAACGATGAACCGATGAAACAAAAGCATCAAAATGTCTGATTCTGAACCTTATGATTGTGAAGAAGTGAGTGACCGATTCCAAACTCGATTATCCTTAGAAGAATCACGTAGGTATCACATCTAAACCCTTTAGTTACCGAAGAACCAAGGAAATAACACATTTGAACCGATAGTTGCAAAAACTGATATAATTTACAAGATTAAGAGAATACCAGATTGATATGGATCTTGATGAATCTGATATGCCCCAAGCGATGAGGTCTTTTTGATGAATCAGCAACTAGACATGGTTGTTGTCTTGATTACTGATGAAAGATATGGTTTCAAATTTAGATTACAGACTTTGAATGATGTGTAATACCATGCCCCCTTCGGGATTAAAATTGAAATCTAACAAGAAAAGTCAACGTTGATAGTTCAGAAGCATGTTAATTGATTTGAAAAGTGGTTAAACACATTCGAGAATGCATTCTGCATCGTTTGGAGGTCCAGAAGACCAAGTTTGACTAGGTTTGACCATGAGTTGACCATAGTTGACCAAGTTGAAATTTTGATAGTTTGATGTAAGATAATCAGTTAAGTTGAATATTGGATTTCTATGATGATGGAAGGTTGATTATGCAAGTAGTTGATAATATGAATGATCTCAGATTTTGATTTTGATCCCGAAAAAGGATTCTACTTGTTGTTTCGTTGGAGGAACCTTCGTGTGAGATTCGGCTCTTGTTAGATTTGAAGATGCGATTTGAAGAATCGTTTAAGCATTGAAGTTCATTTAATCATTGTGAGATCATGCAGACATGCAAGATGCAAAGAAAAGTGCAAAATGAAATGCAACCTAAGACCTAGGACCTAGTCACTGATCATGTGTTGATTTGTTATCATCATTGAACTTTTAGGTAACCGGATAAATCAATACAATGCCCACTAGCTATGAAACCATAGACATATGAATATCGATTTGTATGCACAAGAATCAATACAACACCCACTAGTCAACAACCATGGATATATGAATATTGATTTTTTTTTCGGAATGTCAGATTAGATATAAGCACCAAGGCATAAACGCTAGGATGACCTGAATATCATGTCCATTTTGATATAGCAATTTGGATAAGCATCAAAACATAAATGTTGTGATGACCTGAATATGCCTTACAGTCAAACACATCAAACAGTCGAGAGATTATTCTAAATCCAATGTGAATTACCCGTAGTGACCCTTTATTGTTCACATCCTTAGGTAAGATCGCAGTTCACAATAGAAGAAAGAAATCACTCAAAAAGACAATAGTTAGATCAAACTTCCTTGAATTTTCTGGGTATCAATGGTCGAGGTACGCATGGCCATCCAATTCGAGATAGAGGCTCTTACAGTCGGACACCATTTCAATCCAAAATTTCCAAAGTTGTTAGATTTTCACATACAAGTAGAAAACAAAGAAAAGATTATGCCCCCAGTCATCACTCTCTAAATCCTATAAAGGACATCATCGAAGAGCTCAAAGAGACACAATATGAAAAAATCTCAATGCAAACCAGCAAGCATACAAGGAGATAAAAGCATGTAAAAAGCACAGATTATTTTCAGTTTGTGAATTGTGTTGTTGTACATGCAAAATCCTTTCTCGAGAGGAGACTGACTGACTGACTCGGATGAAGCTTCAAAGGACTCTGACTAGATATGACATGTCTAAGATACATTGGAGGCCATAGGATATGACTTTGATTGTCCCCAAGTTTGAACATTGATAGGATACAGATGCTTGAGCAGATTGGTGTACCAACCGAATTATTGAAAACTGAAAATGTAGAAACAAACCGGGAGATATGTACAAACTAAAGCAAGACTGAAAGCTGGGAAAGACCAAGATTGCACTGATAGACGGAGCATTTTGAAACAAGTGGTGCCTATTTTCTAGGTTTTCACCATCTTGGCAGAGATTCTATTCTTGCTACCAAGGCACCTGTTTCCAGGTTTTCACCAAGGCACTTTTTCTTTTTCTCATTTGTTTGTATTTTTCAATTTTTTGAATTTTTGATATTTTTTATTTTTTATTTTTTTGTGAATCATCAAGGCGCCTATTGCTAGGTTTTCACCAAGATGTCCATTTTTTTAAGGACTTTTTCCAATTTTTAAGATTTTTTCAGGACATTTTGCCATAGACTGAATGCTTTAGGCATAGAATTTCTTCAGATGGAGAATGTTGATTTGTTCTCGGAGTTGTTCTCCTTCATTCGTTGAGAGTTGATAGGCACCAGAGCCAAAATTATTAGTGATAACAAAGGGACCCAGCTAGTTGGGTTCAAACTTCCCCTTGCATTCTCGATGTGATTGATTTTTTGGATTCTCTCTCATGACTAGATCACCAACCTAGAATTCTCTGTGTCTGACTTTCTTGTTGTAGCCTCTAGACATCCTCTTCTGATATACTTTGAGATGATCATATGTTTCTTATCTGTGCTCATCTAGTAGTTCAAGTTCTTGCAACCTAGACACTCTATAGTCATCATCAGTTACTAGACCATGCATTCTGATTCTTAGTGATGGGATTTCAACCTCAATAGGCAGTACCGCTTCAGACCCATAAACTAAAGTGAAAGGAGTAGCCCCAGTAGGTGTTCTTATACTTGTTCTGTAGGCCCAAAGAGCTAGATTGATCATGAGATGCCAGTCTCTTCCTATTTTATTAACAGTTCGATGCAAGATTTTCAATAGGTTCTTATTAGATGCCTCCGCTTGTCCATTCCATTGAGGATAGTAGATAGAAGACCAATGTTGTGTGATCTTGAATTTGGCACATAGATCATCTAGGTCTTTGTTCTTGAATTGTCCATCGTTATCTGTGATTATGGAATGAGGTATCCCATATCAGCATATGATATAGTTCAATATGAACATAGATATTTGTTTTCCAGTTGCTTGTGTCAAAGGGACTGCTTCTACCCATTTTGTAAAATAATCTGTAGCTGTGATTATATGGGTATGTCCATTAGAAGAGTGAGGATGAATCATCTCGATAAGATCAAATGCCCATTGATGGAAAGGCCATTGTGTTGTAAAGGGGATTTGATCCCTCCCTAGAGCATGAATTAGGTTTCCATGTACTTGACACTTTTGACAATTCTTAGCAAATTTGATAGCCTCTTTCTCCATTTCAGGCCAATAGTACCCAGCCCTAATAAGTTTGTGAGCTAGTGTTAAACCGTTCGAGTGTGACCCACAAATACCATCATGGACTTCCTCTAACACACGTTGAGACTCTTCCCATTCTAAACATCTAAGTAGCGTACCATCTAGACCTCATTTGTATAGATCATGACCAATGATGACATATCAGGAGGCATTTTGGATAAGGTATCTCTTTTCATAGCGGTTGAAGGTATCGGGAATGATTTGGTCTTACAGATAGGAAAATAGGTTTTTGTATCTGGATGAATCATGACCTACAACAGTGCAAATCATGCGGGTTTTGGGGGAGTCATATACAGGATAAGATAGTGCTTCCACCAAGAACTCATAGTGTAGCTCATGTTCAGGCTGCTGTAATAAAGCAGATAATGTTGCCATTGCATCAGCACCCTTATTCTCCATTCTAGGAATTTGCTCAAATGTGATAGATATGAAATACTTCTTTAAATCATCTACCATTCTCTTGTAAGGAATGAGCTTTTCATCTTTAGTTTGGTACACATCATTGACTTGATGAATAACAAGTTGAGAGTCTCCATGAATGTGTAGCTCTGTCACTCTCCACGCAATTGCTAGTTTTATACCATTCAAAAGGGCTTCATATTCTGTAATATTGTTTATGCAAGGAAACTTTAATCTGAATGCTTTTGGGATTGAGTATCCTTGAGGAGTTATGAACAATATGCCTGCTCCGGAGCCATTCTGTGTATAGGAGCCATCAAAGAATAATCGCCATTCTCTAGAAGAAAGATGCATGATAGAAGAATCTGGAAATTCCATTTGTAGTGGTGTGTCATCAATCATAGGTGCATCTACTAATTGATTAGTAATAACCTATCCTTTGATAGCTTTTTGTTCCACATATTCAATGTCAAATTCACTTAAGAGCATGACCCATTTAGCTAATCTACCTGTGAGGGCAGTTTTGCTTAGTAAGTACTTGAGTGGATCAATTTTAGCTACCAATTGTGTGGTATGAGCTAACATGTAGTGTCTCAGTTTCTGTGATGCAAAGATCACAGCTAGACAAGCTTTCTCATTCATTGAATAGTTCTTCTCATATGCAACCGATGTTCTACTGATATAGTATATAGCTCTTTCTTTTTTGTTCTCATCGTGTTGTGCTAGCAATGCCCCCAGTGATGTATCTATAGCGGAGACATATAAGATCAATGGCTTCCCATGAATAGGAGGCATCAAGATAGGTAGATTTGATAGATACTTCTTGATATGGTTAAAGTTGTTCTCGCATTCTTCATTCCATGCAAAGGTCACACCTTTATGTAATGTTATTGTAAAAGGTTGTGATATATCAGCAAGTTGTGATATGAATCTTCTGATAGATTGTACTCTCCCTTGTAAGGTTCTCATTTGACTGATATTCTTGGGAGGTTGCATCTCTATTATAGCCTTGACTTTAGCTGGATCAACTTCAATGCCCTTCTTTGAAACTATGTATCCTAAGAGTTTTCTAGAAGTGACACCAAAAGCACACTTCTTAGGATTTAGTCGGAGACTAAACTTTTCCATTTTGTCTAGGATCATGCTCAAGTCCTTTAGATGTTCAGTTCTAATCATAGATTTTGCTAAAGTATCATCAACATAATCTTCCATATTTCGATGCATCATGTCATGGAAAATAGATGTCATGGCTCTTTGATACGTAGCACCAGCATTTTTAAGCCCAAATGGCATGACATTCCAACAGAAGGTACCCCATGCACATGTGAAAGTAGTTTTCTCTTGATCCTCTAGAGCAATTTTTATTTGGTTATATCCAGAGAAACCATCCATTAAGGAATACATCTCAAAACCTGCAGTCATGTCCACTATCATATCAATGTTAGGTAGTGGAAAATCATCCTTAGGGTACGCTCTATTCACATCTCTAAAGTCTATGCACACTCTGATTGAACCATCTGGTTTAGAAACAGGTACAATATTAGAGATCCACTCTGCATAGTCAATAACTCAGATGAATCTGACTTTCAGGAGCTTCTCTAATTTAGCTTTTACCAAGAGTGCAACATGAGGATGCATCTTTCTCAATTTTTGCTTGACAGGTTTGACATTTGGAGCGATAGATAAATGATGCATTATGAGATTAGGATCCAATCCTGGCATATCTGAATATTTCCATGCAAATTTGATCTTCTTCTCTATTAGGAATGTTGTAAATTTTTTCTTTTCTTCTTCTGATAATGATTGTGCTACATGTACCAATTGTGATTCCTCTGTTGTACCCAGATTGATAGATTGAGTGGGCTCAATTAGAACTGGAGATCTATCATGTAAATGACTCAGAAGGACATCAAATATCTCATCCTTAGGTGCCTCAGAGAGGTTTTCACCTTCGGATACATCTTTTATTTTTACTTTTGTAGGTTCTAAGACTGCCACAAAGTGGTTTTCACCCTTAGAACTCTTTCTTTTTCTTTTTATTCTTATTTTTCTAACTAAGATATTTGATGTCTAAATTTTTCATGCTAACACTTGGTTCACTTATTGAAGTACTCATAGGCTCAACTGCATTTAGGTAGCAAGCAAGGGCATAGTCATTTGGGAAGGTATAAATACCATGGCTCGTATTTGTGGAGGTTTGATCAATAAGGTCTGGATATTGGATAGTCAAAGTGGGGAAAGATTGGGAGATAGTGTTTACGGATATGGATATGTCATCATTGGTCCTAACCCAATGCTCAAGTTCAAAGGTGATATTACAACTTAAGACATTCAATTCATGAATAGGCTCAATGTCATCGTGGGAGTCCAATTCAACCATAGGTGGATCAGACTCGATAGGTTCATCATTTCGTTCTAGACTTACGTTGGGTTGAGGTGCATATTGGTGAATAACATCAACATGTTTCTCCATGATGAGCTCATCTGGTTCTGGAATGGCTCCCCATTCATAGTCATTTGATTCAGCTTTTGATTTAGGATCTTGAGGAAATCTTAGAACATGAGTATAGTCAAGGTGGATACCCCAAGAAGGGTTACCCTCAAATTCTGATTTGAATTCATACTCATGGGAATCTGTCTTAGAATAACTGCCACCTTCTTCTTCTTGATGGTTTTCAAGATTAGTCGGTTCTTATGTTGCAACTATCTCTTGATTGATAGTAGGTTCTTGTGTTTCTACCACATTAATTCTTTTGATTGGATCATCTTTATCATCAAGAAGGTCTTTGATCTCCTTAGGCAATTTTTCATAGGGGATGAGTTCTGAGCTGTCTGAATCACTATCTGATGGTTTTGTTTCTTCTTTCTTAAGAAGAGGTTCTCTTGGTGCGATCTGATCTATGACATGAGAATGATTACCTTTGAGGTGATAGGGTTTCTTCTTAAAGCCTAAGCCAACTTTGTCTTTATTTTCTCTACCAATAAGTGGGAGAGGTGCCACAAGACCTTTTCCTCTAACTCCTAGAGGTCCTTGACTTGGATATCCCATCTTAGCTATTAATTTATTTCCTAGACCGTATGACTTAGAAGGGATTTGTGGTACTATAGAGTCGCTAGTTTGAACATTGTGGGATTCAGGTTCATCTTTGTATAGCCATGATAACACAGCTTCATCCTCCTCAAACTCTTGCTTGGATACTTGTTCTGTCACAAAATTCTTTTTATATGCTTCAAGAGGTTCCTTAGGTTCGGGCTTGGACTGTTTCAAAGATTTTCCATAAGACTTAGGTGAGATAGGGAGAGATGTCAAAGATAAGACTGGCTCCATAGTATATTCTCCCATACTATTTTCTTTGATATTAACCTCTTTTGCGAGAGCTTCCATTTTAGATGTGGATGCCTCTTTAGTTGATTCAATGGAAGATTCTTTGTTATTAGGCACAAGCTTATCTACACTTTCCTTCAAGGTATTGCAAGTTGTAATCAGATCCATGGGGATAGTAACCTCTACTCCTTCATAAGGAAACTTCAAACATTGATGGTATGTAGAAGGAATAGCTTGCATTTCATGTATCCATGGTCTCCCTAGGAGGATGTTATAGGCCAAAGGTAGATCAAGCACTTGACAGATGATATCTTTGATAACTGGACCCACTCGGATGGGTAAGACAATGGTGCCTTTAGAAGATCTTTCTTGTTCATCATAGGCTTTTATGGTTATCTTCTTTCGAGGATCAATAGCCAATTCTGAAAATCCCAATTGTGTGATCAAGTTGTAAGAACAAATGTTTAGGCCAGCGCCCCCATCTATCACCACATGTTTGACTCTATGGTTCTAGATCAAGAATTCTATATGAAAAGGCTGATTATGTGGGTGACTCAAGGAGTTGTCATCTTCCTCTGAAAAGGAGATATATTATGGAGATGTAAGATGTCCAACCATAGTCTGGAACCTATCTAAATCAAGGTCATCAGGAACATTAGAACCGAGCAAAGCTTTGTCTAGTATGGCTCTGTGAGCTGGAGATATTTGAAGCAACTCAAACATGGAGATTTTGGCATTAGTGATCTAGAGTTGTTGAATAATGCTATAAGATGTAGGCCTTGTATCCTTTGGATTGGAAGATTTGGAAGCAGCCTTTTGTGTAGAAGCAGATGAAAGATTGAAGGGCACCTTAGGGACATTTGATGAATCTGGGATTTGTCCTTTTAGATGTGCTTGGGCTTGTGATCAAGTAACTGGATTGGTGGATTGATTTTGTCTATCTCTTTGTACAATTGTGATGACATTGCAACTTTCAGAGAGACATGGTTCAACCATATTGATGACAGCATTATTTCCAAGGTAGGCATAGTTGACTTTTGCCCCCATATTAGGTTGAGAAGTTGAAACTCCTTGACCATGTTGTGGAAATGGTTATGTAAATGTTGTATGATCATTATTTCTCTTAGGATTGTCAACTGTGATGTCTCCACTATCGATCAGATCTTGAATGGTGTGTTTCAACTGGAAGCAGTTATTCATTTTGTGACCTTTACCTCAATGGAAATCACAGAATTCATTTTCTCTCCACCATTTTGGCTTAGGCTCATAATCAGGTGGTCAGATTGTTGGCAAAGAGATGATGTTATTAGCTAGTAGATTTTTCATAGCTGATTCTAAAGATTCTCCAAGAGGAGTGAACTTTCGATGTTTATCCCAAGATTTGTATTTTGGCTTCTTTTGAAATGGTTCGGATGGCTTTTGTTCTGAAGCTTTGATGGCTTGGGAACCAAGATTTAGGTTGTAGGCTGGTGCCTTTGATGGGGCACAGATAGTGTCAACAATGCCATCTGTGACGATGCCTTTATTCTTGTTCCAATTTTTGTTCTTGTCTTTAGAACTGGATCCTAATTCGTACTTGTCTTTTTGAAGTGTGATTTCTCCTTTTTTCACAAGCACTTTTTCAATTTTGATAGCATTGTCCACCATCTTATCAAAAGATGTATGATCTTGCATTTGTAGAGGATAATTGATTTCTGGAACAAGGTTATTGATGAAGATTTCCAATTTTTCCATCTCTGGAATAGGTCTGGCATATAGAGAGAACTTCTTCCTCCATCTCTTGAGAAATGTTAGGAATGGTTCCCCTGGATATTGCTTGAGATTATAGATATCAATCATGATGACTGGATGTTGAATATTGTAGGAGTATTGCTGATAAAACAATTTGATCAACTCCTCAAAATTTTTGATAGTAGAAGATAGTCTAGAGAACCAGTGGATGGTTGCTCCCCCTAGGGATCAAGGGAAGAGACGCATCAGATAGGTTGGTTCGTGCATGAACTCCATTGATTGTGTACAAAATTCTCTGACATGATCTTGAGGATCAAAGTGTCCATCATACTTATCATACTTGGACATCTCCACTCGTTTTGGAAATGGTGGCATATACAAGTCTTTGTCAAAAGGAAAAGGGCATAGAGCTTCCATGGAGAACTCCTTGGGTTCCTTCTCTTTTTGGATGCTATTAAGTTTGACTTGCATGGCATGCATCTATTTCATAATAGCTATGAGTGGAGTTTCTTCCTCATGTGTAATGATATTTTCCACATTAAAGTTGGGAGGAAGTTTATCTCCTTGATGAGCCAATTGTAAAAAGTATGCCTCTCTATCTTCTTTCAAGAAATGCTTCATCATTCATTTGAAGTTATCATCATTTTGATATTGAGCAATTTCTTCAGGTGTGGGTTCCTGATCTGCACCATGTTGAGATTGAGTTCTCTAAGAGCCAAAGTTTGTTCCTACTTGAGACATGGTAGGATTTTGTGGACTCCCTGGAATAGATTGATGTGGGGTTTGTTGGGTACCTCCATGAGTTGATGGAGGAGGAATGTAACCAGTTTTTAATCGATAGTTGCCAAGATCGTCATCTTCGTAAAGACCAGAATTGATGAGTTGCTCAAGAGTTGGACCCCTGGTAGTGGTTATAGGTAAGGTCTGGGATGCTTCTCCAGATTTCTTGTGTGAGGAAGCTCTAGTTTCCACCATCAACTTTGAGTGAAACAAAGAATAAGATCCAGATGACCGAAGAATGAATTGAACCAAGATGATCAGATGATGCAACCTTGTCAAGGTTTGATTGATTTGAAGATTTGATTAGATGTGGGTGAAGGATACTATGCCCTGGATGTATGGGTAGGTTCCCAAAAGATAACAGACAAGATATCACAACACTTAGTCATTTTGATGATTGATTGAAGATTGATAGTTATGACAAGATTTTGACACAAGATGAAAAGGACTCAAATTGATTAAACAAAAGTTTGAATCAGATTCAAAAGGCCACTTTAGGATAATGATTGGATTCTCAATAGCTACTACTCTGTTCCTGACACAGTGATTTGTTCGACAGATTCTAGAAATAGGCTAAAAAAGCTAAATTTCAGAAAATTCTGACAAATTTATGACAACTTTCAAAAATTTCCCAAACGACACTCTACAGACTCGTACAATAGTGGGTATGCTATGAAATGATAGTTGCAAAACTCATACAACAATTGCAAAACTTGTACGATAGTGGGTATGCTATGAAACGACAGTTGAAAAGCTTGCATGATAGTTGCTAGCAGGATTTGACTTTTGGAATTTGACTGGCAGAGAGACTCGTACGACACTGGGTTCTTTACCATATGACAGATGGGAAATAATGAAATGACACTTGATAGAAACTCGTATGACTTTCTGACCTCCTGAGATGACTTTTGACTCCAGAAAAGGATTTTACTTCAGATTTTGCAAATTTTGAGTTTTCAGATTTGGATCGTTTGCAAATTTCAATGTCCAGATTTGAGGATTGTAATAGATTTGTTCATTTTCAATAACCAGATAGATAAACAAGCACACAAAATAGCAAGCAAGTGATTTCAAGCATGTCTGAAAACAATGAACAAGGGAAAAAGCAACCTTGCGCATGAACAATCAAGTGACTTATTCATTCTAATCCTCAGAAGCGCTAATTGTGTATGTTCCAAAAATGTTTTGCAATAACGCACATATACCTTAGAAAATGAAAATTTGGCCTTACTAGGGTTTTTAGTAATGGTTTGACTCTACAACTTTTATGATCCAAAGGGATGAACTCCAATCCCGGTGCAGCATGGTTTTAACACAGTCTGAGAACTTAATCTTCAGGAGCTGCTAGGGAGATCTGACAACCCAACAATGAACCACACCTATGAAGATTTCTTCCACAAGGACATTTATATAGTGGCTATCATGACCACGGTGAAAATAGCTATTACCACTCAAGGTTCCATCAACACTGTTTTCCCTATGAAGGGAGTGTCCGCTACGGTTAACCCTCTCTAAAGGTGACTCACAATAGTATACCACAAGGGGACTTGGCTCCAGATCCAAGGGTTTAACATCTTTTCACTTTTAACCCAGACAAAGTAGGCAGATAAATCTGACATGCTAAGATGAAGATTATCTCACCAAGGTCTATGAGATCAACCCCACGTGATCTATCAACCTCTCTAGAGAGAGAATGTATTAATCAATAAGGGAAGATGCACGAACCAAGTAGAACGTGAGACGCACTAAGTATCCTCCCTACCTACAAGGATTTTGTCATCAAGAAGGATTTCACGGGAATCCAATCTCTCAAGAACCACAAATAGTGTTCATAGGGCCTAATTACTATGTTTTCACAGACATATCAAAAAGCAAATCTATCCAAAAGCATTCAAAAGCACAAAAGGTGGTTCACTTAATGCTCCAAATAAATGTGAGGTGAGTCCACAAAGTGGTGCATTTAACGCCTCACACAAATTTAAAAGCAAGTCCACACCCTAGAATACTAATGAGATCTGAAAAGCACAAAATGGGAAAGAACTGGTGGAACAATTAACGCTCTTTCTAAGTAGACCCCTCCCCTGAATATGGTGCTGACCTTGCAACCATAGGGTGAAAATGAGGGGTGATTAAGAATAAGCGAGTCCAATATCTCAATTTCGCTAATAAGATCAATCAAAAATATCCTAAGATTGCTTATCAATACTTAAGGTGTTACAACCTAGTATTCAATTATGCAAAGTTGAAGAAAAACATGCAAAGAAAACACTCAAGCCAAACACATGAGAGATTCATTTTAGGATCCAAATTGAAATTTTATCAGATTAAGGAGAATACCTAGAATCCTTGCAATGTGCTTAGTAGATGTTTACCTATTTTTAGCAATTCTTGCACTTTTTCCAATCAAAACCAGTAGAAGTCAATAAAAAATGGAGAATTTCAATTGTTAAGATTAGCCGTTAGTCAAAATCTGAAAACCAAATATGACAAACTACCCTGAAAAATGAAATGATAGTTGAAACCTGATGCCAAAACTTGTACGACAGTGGGTCTGTTACCAGACAACAGTCAAAAACTCGTACGACAGTGGGTATGCTCCCAGATGACAGTCCAAAAACTCGTACGACACTGGGTGTATGATGAAATGATAGTTGAACTTCCAGACAACAGTGTGTACAGCCTGGCATGATTCTCGATCTGATAGACTATCGTACAATAGTGGGTACAGTGTGAAATGACTTTTGTCAGAAACTCATACCGAAGACTGTACGGACAAAAAAATAAAAATCATAGTTTTGCATAGAAACCGAGGAGAAAAAGATAGAAATTGATAGAATTGAATTGGAAACCCATTTCAGGGCCCCATGGTGGGCACCAAAAATGTGTGTGTTAATTTTGTACTTGTTCTGTAGACACAACACTTCAGTAAAATATTAGAGGTTAGCAAAAATGAAATCGTGCAATAATTGACAACTAAACTAACCAGGCGATTTACTGCCTTCTAATAGGTGCGAGTATGATGTTCTCAGATTGTTATCGAGATCAATGACCTTGACAACACCTAAACGAAGGATTTGAATGCAAAAGATGGATATGGAATATGAATGCAATTAATCTATTTTTTTTATTTTCTATGCAATGATATGATGAAAATTGATATGAATCTATGATATGTAAAAATTGATATGCTATGATATGCTAAATGATCTAACAAATGAAAACTAATATGATATGAAAAACTATGCAATGTTGATCTCACAAAGCTTGGATTCGCAAAGATGATTCTTCGGTCTCCAATTCAGCAGTGTGATTATGCAATTCTTGTGGATTTGAGAGATGATTTGTGAAGAGCTAAAGCCTTAATTTATAGAAATCCAGGGCTTTGAGGATGCATGAAAGAAAGCCATAAATCACTCAAATAAACTCAACTTGATTTTTGAGTTATCTGAAAATAAAGATAATTTAATTCACAAAAACATGCAAATCATGCAAAAATAGTTTTTTAACTCAAATTAGAAGTTTAGATCAACTTTAAAACTCAAAAATGATGTTGAGTTCCAAAAAGTCAATAACTTGCATTGATTTTCTGATTTGGAGTTTAACTACTCTTTGATTGTGCACATGGATAATTATGAATTAATAAATAAATAAAGTGATTTATCTTCAACTTAACTGATTTTTGAAAAATAAAACAATTGATTTTTGGGTTAATCAATCATTTAATCAAACTTTTATTCAAAATTACAATATTAAAAATTGACAAAATGATTTAATTAATTAAATAAAATATTTAATCAATTATTTGTAAGATTTTGGATTTATTGTCAAAATTAAATATCATAATTAGGAATAATGGAATTAAATTCAATTAAACAATTAAGTGGTAGAATTAAATCTAATTAATTAAATATTGAGAATATTCAATTAATCAAACTTTAGGATAAATAGGATTCATCGCCAAATAATCATTAAATTAAAGATAATTAGGATAATTAGAAATATTACTAGGAATATTCCCCGATGCAAAATTTAGGATAATCAATTAGGATTCGATGATGTGCCGATGTGCCTTAGGTTAGGACTTTGATGTCGATTTCGTTCGATTTGATGATGAAGGAGGTTAATGAACTTTATAGCCCATTTTTGGGGTATTACACCAACAGGACCTATAACTATTTGAACTTGTGATAAGTACAGTTAGAACCACCAAGATTATGGGTAGTTAGATATGACATGTTTTGCTTAACATTATATATAAATTGTAGTACTTCATATAGCTACTTTAATATGTGTTCTAATATTTGGGTAAGAATTGACTAGTTGACTTGTATACATACTGCATGCTGCTAACCTGCCAGGAAAACAAGGAACAACGGGAGAGTGGATTGACTGCATTAAAGAAGAAATGTTGAAGTTCTAGCTACAACAGAGAAAGCCATCATAGTACCGAGGATCATGTCGCTACTAGAGATGAGCCATCATTCCAGAGAATATAGGAAATAACTCTACTATGTTTTCTCAGTGCTCATTATTCTGTTGAATCAATTATTCAGACTTTATTGTACTTTGTCGTGGGTTGTTATGTTTCCTTCTTCTATGGCAAGACTTAGTTAGAACTTACTTTCATGCTTTCAATAAGTGTCAATCCTCTATATAAAGGGATTTGATTGGTTTAGTTGTGTAATGAGAAAATATATACAATTGTTTTGTTTAGCAGAGCAGAGCTACTCTTTCTATTTTTCATGTATTGTTCCATTACTATGTAATCAGTTTATGAGAATATAATGAAAGAGTGATTTTAAAGAATCTTCCAAGTTAGTAGTTAGGAAAAGCCAAACAAGGGGGCCCACTTGGGAGGTGGAGTAGATTAGAATAGAGTAGAATTGCTTTTCTATATTTCCCATACTTTCAGGTAGAAGTTACTGTTTTACTCCTGCAGCATTATTACTGTGAATGTTCATGCGGCACTTGCAGAGATAGACATAGTGAACGCTTTGAGTTGCTAAACAGGCTTAGGATAAGTTTACAAGCTTTTAGTAGTAATTTCATTAAGTAGTTAAGTGTGTTTACTTTCCTGCAGCAATAGCATAGGTTTCTTTCATGCATTTTATCTTCCTACAGCATAGGTAGTATGACTCTTTGAGGGACTTAGTGCACAAACTGTGTTGTCCCATTTCAAGTCTACGTCCTTGGATTGACAATATAAATGCATTTCATGATGGTAAAAGTAATCCTTAGTATGAATACATTATTCCTAAGACAAACAATGGCATGATTATCATTACCTATTGTGAGACTATTCATTTTTGGTGTCGTTGTCAAGGATGGTGTCAAACTGAGAACCTTGATGAGTCGTTCATTTTTAAGATAATTTTTTTTTCTTAGTCAATAGTTAGTAGTTATGAGCTTGCTTCACAAGTTCATTAACTCAATTTCATGCATCGAAGAAGGCGAGATGTTCATGGCATATTTCTCCCAAAAGAACCTATTAAACTGAAAGAAGAATTTGAAGAAATTGAGTTACCATTTGTTGATGCAAGTCCTGAAATGCTGCATCACCTTCAACAGAAGAAGATCCTTTTGATCCATTTGACCTTCACCCTTTTGTAGAGATATTAGCCAATTTCTTTGATAGCTCTACTCCATGACCGACTGTTGGCCAAAACCTTTTGGTTAATAATACTTACCAGCCGCAGTTTCATTACCTAGCACCTCCAGTAATGGCAGCTCCCACCTTTCCATTTCCTATTCCAAGCCTTATCAACAATCCTAATCTCTAGAACATACTTGCTTTTGCCCTTCTAAAGTTCTATGGCCTTATTATTGAGGACCCTGACACCTTTTTATTCGAGTTTGACATTTTGTGTCGAAGTTTTGACTATAATATTGATAGTCATAAACTCAAGTTATTCCCAACAACATTGAAGGAGTCAGCTCTCAGATGGTTCATGGGCTTAGGATAAAATGTAGTAACTGATTGGGATGGGATGAGAGATTTGTTTTTGCAGAAATATAAGGGATACTGCAGAGGAGGTGATTTAAGAGGAGATGACATCTTTCGAATGTCATAGAAAGAAGATGAGACCCTAGAGGACTACATATCATGCTTCTTATACAATCTGCAGAAGAATCCTCAACATGCACTGCAAGAGGATTCACAAAAACTAATGTTTTTGAGAGGAGTGAATGATAACTATCTGGAAGCATTGGACCTTTAGGGAAAAAGTCAAATCTGAGGCAAAAAAAATTTGCAAACTGGACTTGGACAACTCGATTTGCACAGTGATGGTATGGATCTGAATTGTTTTTAGAAAAATTAAATATTTTTCCCTTGTCAGATCTACATTTTTTATTTTCCGTTCATATATTATTTTTTGAAAAATTTATGGGGTTGTTTTTGGTGTCTCCACCCCTATATTTGTCAATCTACATGCGACAACATGCATTAATCCATACAGGAGAATATTCTCATAATTTTGGCGAAGACTGGGCAATCAAACCCTAGCCCACCTGTACAGTAACTCAATTGAAACAACTCAGCACGTGACAACCTCAAATCCTCCCACTCGAGCTTGCACGAACCCGAGCTCAAGGTTCAAGGGAAACAAGCTTATGCTCGGGCTTCCCCAACCGATTCGTGCTCTTTGGTACTTAAGGTGGGCACATTTGGATTTAAAGAGTGGATATTTCTCCACCTTGGGAATGTGGGACTAAAATTCCCACACCCCTCCGCTTTGCAACCAGCCACGCGAGCTCCTCTTGCCACACAACTGCCCATGCACTACCATGCCAACTACCCCCACCTACCATGTGGCCTACCATCAAGCCAATACAGCTTCACCAGCTGGAGCCACATGGACACCGAGTGCCATGCAGGTAGCCCACACAAGCCGCCAGCTCTGCTTCCTTGTGGAGCAACCAATCAAAAAGTGACATGTGGCAATAGTACATTGGGTAATTTACATTTTTGATAATTTCACTATGCTAAATTTGACGCCTATCTTGACGTCAATCGAGCCATTTTTTATTTTGCTTTGACGGTATCTAAGATGTCAAATTTAATTAGTGCTTTTGTCATCTTTCTACGACATTAAAATTGACGATTGTTTGACCATCAATTCCTAGCATTTTTGTACTATTGTGACAGTCGTTTGACCATCAAATTTAAGATAGTATTTTGTTGACATCACCAGGTTTGAAAAATTTACAGCCCTCACCATTTGCAGTTTTGATTTGGTAGTCCAACTTTGGGAGGCCATAACTTAGTCATCCAGACTCCAAATTAAGTGCAATTTTTTTTAGGGTAGAATTTCTTGAACTTTTCTATGGTGTAGCTCTATTTTTTGGTTTTGGTGCATGGATTTTGCAGAAATTTCAATTTTGGGTGACTATACATGTCTGATTCCTATTTTTGCAACTTCAGAGGCTTTGTTCAGGCTCGTACAGACACATTTTCATGTGCAATTTTTTTTGAAAGTGCGTGATTTTTCATCTTCTTTCCAAATCTAGTATCATTTTGGGAAAAAATTGAGTGGAAATAGTACTTTTATAATTTGGTCTATTTTGGCACTTGTAATTGATTAGATCTTTGAGTGATCTTGTGTCTTATCTTCTTGAGTCTTCTATAGCTTCATATTTTTTGTTGTAATCATCAAAATCAGAAGTCCACTTTGGTATATTTTAACAAATGGCAAGTGTACACACACTATATCTAAAGTGCCAAAATTATCTATTTTGGTGGGGTTGTTTGATTGAGTGTTCTGGGGGGGTGCCTTGTGTGGTTGTGTCACTTTCTCTCTAGTTCTCTTTTAGTTTTTCATTATGGGTTCTTATGGATTTCCACCATTAACTCCACATAAGTATGCTACATGGAAAGAAAATGTATGGAGCAAGCTAATGGTAAAAGGGTTAAATCATTATGTGGATGGAACAAGTAAAGCACCTAATGGTCATAATGTGGATGATAAGGAATTAAATAATTGGAGAATTAAAGACTCTCAGGCTTTAGGAATTATAAGAACACGTGTTACTCAAGATATCTTGTTTCACATTTCCTTTTTGGGAAATGTCAAGGATGCTTGGGATAAACTTGAAGATTTGTATGGAAAAGTGGGTGAGGATAAGGGATTCACAATTCAAAAAAAACTTCTCAAATTGGATCCTAAGAACTTTGGCACAATTCAAGATTTCATCAACAAAGCCAATGAGTTGAGAGCACAACTTAAGGATTATGGAATCACCATCAAGGATTCACAATTGATTCATCATATGATGGGCAATCTTCCTTCAGAATATGCAACATTTGTGTCAAGTTACAATACTCACAAGATGACCATGGGAAGTGCCTTTACTACACCCTCATTTGAGGCATTTGGAGAAATGTTGATATTGGAACAAACCAGTTTAATGAGTGGAGTTTTTCAAGTCTTCAACTTCTAAGGCATTGGTGGCTAATCATGAGAATCAATGCAATCAAAATCAAAAGAAAAAGAAGAATTGGAAGCCTAAGTATCAACAGGAAAGTGAAAAATCAACTTGTACACAACATGGCACTTCTACATCACCTAAATCACCAAAATGGGGCCTAATTATTAAGCATCCAATTCTAGGTGCTAACTTTTTAGGATGGTACAAGGGTGATGGTCAAGGGAGACAAATGGATGATAGGATAGATGGGGACAAGGCTTTATGCAAAGGATTGGATAAGATTTATAGAAGGATAGATGATAGGTGTTGGATAATGGATGGGATGCTAGGAGACTTGAGTAGGGGTAGATGGAAGCATTAGCAAGATCAACATTGGAACACATCTTGAAGGTGGTGGAATGTTGGAGGGAAAATGGATTTTAGAGTTTGATATTTTGATGGAGATAAGGACGTGGATTTTGAGACATAAGGACCCAAAATAGATTTGGAAGGGGATGAAAGATGTTTATATGGAGGATTTGAAGCCTTTGGGAAGCTTGACTATCAATTTTGAATTTTCTTTTCCATGCAAGTCTTGTGAGCAAATTGGGAATCCACATGGTTCTTGATTTTTCTTTTCCATGTGATGCTTTAGAATGCATTTCTTCAATGAGGGACTTTCGGACCCGCATTGTCTTTGATTTTTCTTTTTTCTTGATGAGCCTTTATGGCCTTTTAGACATCTCTTTTTTCTTTGTATTCACATGTTGATTATATTAGACATGTTTGTCCTTGAATATATGTGGATTTTTGAACTTGTGGATTTTATTCTTAACATCCAAATTACTTCCAAGGGCATTGTGAATCATGAATAGATAGGTAATTGGGGTATTTTAAAGGATATGTGTCTTTGTTGATCTTGATTTATGATAGGGTAAGTGGATGGAGGAACATAAGGACCCAATATGGATGGGTAAGTGGATGGAGGAACATAAGGACCCAAGATGGATGGAAGAGATGAAGGCTTAAGTTTTGGAATGTAAGGTCCCAAAATATATTTATAGGATAACCTGGGTGTATGTTTAGGTTTGGATGGAGGAATATAGGATCTATGAGAGATACCAACATCTTGAGATTGAGTTATGTATCCAAGGCCATGATAATTAGGATTCACTACTATATAAAGGGATCTAATATACCTTGTTCATGGATACCCAACCCTTTTGTAACTTGATAATGTACAATTCAAAATATCTTCTTAGCACATGGATACTTGTTACTTTGATAACAAGATGCAAGTCCATTTTGAGGTGGAGGCATGTAAGGAATGATAGGGTCATGAAGTACACTGACCCAAATGAAGGTGAATGAACCAAGTTGATATGTAAGGGGCTCATTATGAGCTCAGATAGGGGTGATAGGAAATGTAGGAAGATTAGGATCATGATGGGATTTAGGTGGATTGTGACAAGGAGATGAAGGGATACTTTGATCTTGACATGGAAGAGGATCATTGGAAGGAGTGGAAGGAATGCTTTTCTCTCTATTTTCAATAGGCTCATTGGATGTGATGGAAGGGATACCATGATATTTCTTAGGAGGTGGATTAGGAATAGGACTAAGGAGTAAAAGTACAAAGCTATGTCACACTTTTATAAAGGAAAAGGTCAACAACACACAAACTTTTTAACTTTAACGACATAAAAATGACATTTATGTTTAGAATTTGGAGATGATGTAAACTAATGAAATGTGTAAACGTGGATGAATTTTATGCCTATAATTTTTTAAAAAAAATTTGAACAAGAATTCACATCATTTTTTAATTTTTGAAGTCCATTTTTTACTTGCTGAAAAATGTTGAAAAATGAGGGTCTTGTTCCCACCAAAAAAGTATATGCAAATAATCTTTTTTTCCTTTGATTTCAAAATATGTTATAGGTGAAATGTATAGCTAGTGCAAAAAAGAAGAAAAATTAGTTTTCAATGTATATTTTCTCCGTTATAACTACTCAAATTTGAACATACTTGAAATTGACAGTTTTCATCTCCCACCAAATTTCCCCTATCAAATCTACACCATTCAGAAAAAAAATTACACATTCTTGAAGATAACTCTCTCCTCTAGTGTTAAATATAAAATTTAATTTTTTTTATAAACTTTACTATTTTTTTCTATTTTTGAAGCAGATTGTTCTCAAATGTTAAAATACCTACTTGTAATATTTTAAAATTATAATATATTAGATCTAATTAAATACTATAAAAATTATATGATAATAATCTTGACTCTGTGCTCTAAAAAAGGGTTAAAAAATATCATTAAAAAGAGGAGTTATTGAAACATCACTTTTCTGAAATAATTTTATTTCTTTAGTAATTGGTATAAAATATGCATTTAATAGATATTTTCGATTGGAAAAGTTGAAGCACTTATCTAACTTAGATAGAATGAATCTATCTAGACCATATGTTTGACAAAAAATAATTTTAGTTAGAAATACTCAATTCAGCTATGCTGATAAGTTGTCCTGAAATGTGACACGGCTTTGTGCTTTTACCCTAAGAAGGATATTTTTCTCTATACATGGAAGGGGATCTTCTTGGAGGAAGTGAAAAAGTATGAGGGGATTATTATGGGATGCTAGGGATATGGGATCCTGGTCACATGATGGATGGGATTGGATGGTATCTTGATCTTGATTTTTGTTAGGACTTGTTTCTTCATTATTTTGACTATCCTCTTTACTATTAGAATTATGGAAAGATGTGTACTGAGAGGGGAGGGGTGAATCAGTACCCTTCAAAAAAATTTCAAACCGAATCTTTCTAAACATGTATAACACTAATCGACTATATCATTTACATTTAACATACATCCAAAACTTATCTGAAATATAAATGCATGTAATCTAATCAATAAACAATTCATGAAACTTCATACACATGATACTTGTATTTTGGTATCACATAAACCTTTGTTAGAGGTAAAAACTGCGGTGGGGATAACACCCAAAAAGCTTCACTACTGCAGTAACAAAGTTTTCGGTTAGGGCTACAAAGATTTTGATCACTTCTGGTGATCTTACCCTGTTAGGAGTAATAGTGAGATCAACTAGATCTATCTGGTTAGAGGATTCTAGCAACACAATCAAGTGTGCACTCGGTTAAGAGATTTATAAAAGAACCGTTAAGTTCACTCTATTAAAAGAGATTTAAGGTCTGCTACAATGGCTAAAAAGTAACAGTAGGATTGATCTGTAAATAAGAACTTAACATGCCTGATATTAGATATATAATGTACTTATTTGTTATCACCTTAATGTGATTTATCTATTCTCTGAATTCTACTGGTAGCCTTCTATTTTTGATAAATTGTATGCTTTGTCAATGCTTGTCAATCATAACCATGTTTGATCTTCAAATGTCTTCCAATATGGTAGCTACCACATGTGTGATGATACATCTCAAAATGACATCTTTACAAATTTTATATCAAACTAATCTGACCTAATTAGGGTTTAGACTCTATCTTAGAAAACCTAAGATCAATGGTAGAAATGAATAACCTAGATCATCTTTACATAGGAATCATCAAGAATTAAATGATTACATCCATATTAAATTTTATCTTGATCTTGGTAAATTGTTTTCTAATCGGTGTAAACCATTTGCCTTGTAGTTTGTGTCATTCCAAACTGCTATGTCTTTTCATATTTCACTTAGTGTATACTGCATTCATCACTCGGTAATTAACTGGAACTGGTGCTCAATTCATATGAATTCTCAATGACCATTGTGCTCGGTGCTCGGTGATCATCTGGCTCGGTAAGAGTGATCAGTCAAAATTGTATTCGGTTAACATGGTGATCAGCCTTGTGTTCTTCTCAGTGTCTAGGCTTTATGTATTGACCGATTATCTTGTCTTGTCTCCTTTACCGACTATATGATTGAATGATACTAATGAAAACCATTAATTCTCTTTAGGAGTAACATTCTCCCCCTTTGGCATTAGTATCAAAAACTTTATGTATATGTACCGACTACAAAATTTGAAAATGTGAATTTGGATGAACTCCCCCTCTGTACATGCTCTTAGTGTGAAGTACATACAAGAATATATATACATATATTTTTCCCCTTTTTAAAATTAATGCCAAAAATGTACTCACAGCTTGTCAAATATGTTCTGATGGGTTTTCTGCAAATTATCTAAGAGGTTTTCCCATTCCTCTTTAAGATTCTCAAGAGCAATGTGCTCTAATCCGACTTGTGCATGTATATCAAAAATATTCTCAATAACAGATATCTCAGGGGTGGCAACTAACTCTCTTGCCTTATTCACGTTTCGTTGCATCATCTTTAGGTGTGGAAGTAACTCTACTTGCAGCTCGGTTACTTGGTCTCTGATTTTATCTTTTTCCTTCCTCAGTTCTAATCTTAACTGCTGGATTTGTTGAACTTTAACATAATGCTCATAAAATGCATTTGGCTTGATTAAAAGATTATTTGCACTAACCTTGATATCCTCATCTAATTTTTGTCTTTTCAATAAGCTCAGTAGTGAAATGGTCTATAGTGCATAATTTGTGCAAAATTGTAATAACTTGTTGAATTATAGCATCAAGTAGCTTTAACTATATCTTGGTTGATTCGCTCGGCTAGCTTTAACTATATCTTGGCCTCAACTCTTTCTTCAATTCTCTTTTCTACATCTATATCTGGAGCATTGATATGGCCAGATAGAGTAGCAAGTTGATCAATGATGGGAGTTGCCTCATCAACATTGATATTGGGGACTACTTCCATCAAAATTTCTCTAACATCTTCTAAGACATGTTTATCTTTTCTTTATTATCTTAGTTTTTCTTGTGCAACCTTCCTTGTGCACAATTCTCCATACCTTCTCAATGCTTTTGGGTCTAGATTTCTCAGGTCACATGTGGAAATTTCTATGATCTCATCTAATGTGACTAGACCCTTACCATATTTTTTCTTTTTCTTCTTCTCTTGTGTGCTAGATGTGGGAGATTTCCCATATGGTACTAGAGCTTTAGTCTCTGGATTAGACTTTTATTTCTCGGTAGTCACACTTTCTTCCTTATCTCACCCTTTGACTGCTATCTCGATTTGATGTCCTTGGGCTTCTTGCTTGGTGTCAATTATAGATGTATCTACATTTGTTTCAGTTTGTGAATCTTTATTTTTTGCCTCTTGGTTTTTAGGCTCATTTGTATCCTTTGGTGCTTCTTCACCCTGTCCTTTGGTGGTGTCCTTATGTTGCTCAGGTGCTTGATGCTCGGGTTGCCCTTGAGTAGCAATATCAATTGCTTGTACTAATATTGGCAAATTACCTGGTATGTCTAATATTGTTGCCTCAGTAGGTTGATCTTCTTTTGTATTTCCTGCAACCATAGTGACGTCTTCATTAGCCTTAGCTTCATCATCAAGATCTCCATTGGTAATGTCTTCTATTAAGACTTCATTGGTCCCAGTTGTTAATAATTTCTCAGGAGCATCATGTTTGTTCTCTTCAGTATATCATGCCAAATAGAAGTCCTCGACATAACACTGTGTGTGTGAATTTTGTACCTAGCTATAGACACAACACTTCAGTAAAACATTAGAGGTTAGCTAAAATCAAAATATGCAAATAAGAACAATATAGCTAACCAGGCAATTTACTACCTTCTAGTAGGTGCGAGTATGATATTCTTAGATTGGACTGAGATCAATGACCTTGACGACACCTAAACGAAGGATTTGAATGTAGAATTTAGATATGAGATGAATGCAAATTAATCTATATTTTTGGATTTTCTATGCAATAAGAGGAAACAAACTGATATGAATCTATTCTATATGAGAAACTAATATGACATGCAATTAATCTAAACAATGATATGCTAAATGATATGAATGCTCAAAAATAATGAAAATCTCACAACAGCTTTGATTAGCAAAGATTGATTCTTCGATCACCAATTCGCCAGGTGAGGATGCAATTTGTGGATGGATCCAAAATGGAGAGCTGAGGCCTTAATTTATAGAAATCCAGGACTTTGGAGGTGCATGGAAAAAGCCATAAATCACTTTTGATAAACTCGGGTTGATTTTTGAGTTATCAAGAATTTAGAGATAGATTAACTCACAAAAATCATGCAAATCAGCTTTTTAATTTAAATCAAAAGTTGAGATCAGCTTTCAACTCAAAAGAGAGTTGAGTTTATTTTTAAAACAACTTGAATTGATTTTCTGATTTAAAGTTCAACTACTTTTTGGATGTGCATAATTAATTATGAATTAATTTAATAAATAAAGTGATTTATCCTCAACTTAACTAATTTTAAAAATAAAATAATTGATTTGTGGGTTAATCAATTATTAAATCAAACTTTTATTCAAAAACTATATTATAAAATTTGATAATTGACATTAATTAATTAAATAAGAATTTAATCAATTAATCATAGGATATTTGATTTATTGTCAAATTTTAAATAATATAATCTAGGAATAAATATAATTAAATCCAATTAAATAATTAAGTAGCAGTATTAAATCTAATTAATTAAATATTCAAAATATTCAATTAATCAACTTTAGGATAAATAGGATTTATCGCCAAATAATCATTAAATTAAAGATAATTAGGATAAATAGGAATAAGGAATATTCCCCAATGCAAAATTTAGGATAATCAATTAAGATTTGATAATGTGTCGATGTGCCTTAGGTTAGGACTTTGATATCGATTTTGTTTGATGTGTCGATGTGCCTTAGGTTAGGACTTTGATATCGATTTTGTTCGATGTGTCGATATAGGAGGTTAATGAACCTATAGCCCATTTTTGGGGTATTACATTTTGCCCCTCTTTGAATCACTGTGCAAAGTGTAGTGGTTCAAAGAATAGTCTGTGTTTTGATATACGTATGAAACTAATTTGAAAGATATTGACCCAGGCCCAGAATGACCAGGAATCGAGATGATGCTAGCTATATCAACAATGAACCGGTGATTATGAAAAAGTGCCAAAACACTTGATTCTGAACCTTATGATTGTGAAGAAGTGAGTGACCGGTTCCAGACCTCAATGTCCTTGTATGAATCATATTGGTATCACATTCTGAACCCATTAGTTACGAAGAACCAAGGAAATAACACTAATGAACCGATGGTTACGAAAAGCTGATACAGTTTACAAGATTAAGAGAATACCAGATTGATATGGATCTCGATGAATCTGATATGCCCCAAGTGATGATTGATTTGCCCCAAGCGATGAGGTCTTTCTAATGAATCAGCAACTAGATGTGGTTGTTGTCTTGATTACTGAGGAAAGATTGATTTACAAAATTGAGTTACAGACTTTGAATGATGTGCAATGTCATGCCCCCTTCGGGATTAAAATTGAAATCTGACAAGAAAAGTCAGTGTTTATAGTTTAGAAGCATGTTAATTGATTTGAGAAGTGGTTATACACGTTTGAGAACGCATTCTGCATCATTTAGAGGTCCTGGAGACCAAGTTTGACTAGGTTTAACCATGAGTTGACCATGGTTGACCAAGTTGAAATTTTGATAGTTTGATATAAGATAATCAGTTAAGTTGAATTTTGGATTTCTTTGATGATTGAAGGTTGATTATGCAAGTAGTGAATAATATAAACGATCTCAGATTTCAATTTTGATCCCGAAAAAGGATTCTACTTGTTGTTTCATTGGAGGAACCTTCATGTGAGATTCAGCTCTTATAATATGTTTTTAGCATTTTTGAAGAATCGTTTAAGCATTTAAGTTTAATTCAATAATTTGTGAGATCATGCAATCATGCAAAGTGCAAAATGGAATGCAGAATGAAATGCAAACCTAGGACCTAGGACCTAGTCACTGATCATGTGTCGATTTGTTATCATCATTGAACTTTTTAGGTAACTGGATAAATCAATACAATGCCCACTAGTTATGAAACCAGAGGCATATGAATATTGATTTTTATGCTCAAGAATCAATACAACACCCACTGGTTAGGCAACCATGGACATATGAATATTGATTGTATTTTCAGAATGTCGGATTAGATATAAGCACCAAGGCACAAACGCCAGGATGACCTGAATATCATGTCCATTTTGATATAGCAATTTGTATAAGCATCAAAACATAGATGTCATGATGACCAGAATACGCCTTGCGTACAAACACATCAAACAGTCAAGAGATCATTCTAAATCCAATGTAAATTACCTGTAGTGACCCTTTATCGTTCACATCCTTAGGTAAGATCGCATTTCACAATAGGAGAAAGAACTCACTCAAAAAAGACAATAGTTAGATCAAACTTCCTTGAATTTTTTGGGTATCAATGGTCGAGGTACGCATGGCCATCCAATTCGAGATAGAGGCTCTTACAGTCGGACACCATTTCAATCTAGAATTTCCAAAGTTGTGAGATTTTCACATACAAGAAGAAAACAAAGAAAAGATTATGCCCCTAGTCATCACTCTCTAAATCCTGTAAAGGACATCATTGAAGAGCTCGTGGGAAAAAAATATGCAAAAATCTCAATGTGAATCAGCAAGCATACAAGGAGATAAAAGCATGTAAAAAGCATAGATTGTTTTCAGTTTGTGTTTGATTGTGTTGTTGTAGATGCAAAATCCTTTCTGGAGACGAGACTGACTGACTGACTCAAATGAAGCTTCAAAGGACTCTGACTGGATATGACATGTCTAAGATACATTAGAGGCCATAGGGTGGTCCCACAATAGTGTGTCCCACTTTTTGGCCAACTTTGACACAGAGATCAACATTCTAAGAAAAAACTTCACTTTCGAACACCTATTGCCACAAAACTATTAGGAATTTGAAGATGATGTAAAATAGAGTCTTTTAAAATTTTCTTTCTAGTTTCTTAATATATATTTCAAAAAAAAATTAAAATTCATTTTTCCTTCTCCTTCGAAAAGTGGTTTGTGTGAAAAAAATGTGTTTTTAAGGAGTTACTGTCACTTGGATTAACATAAAAAAAAATTAAAATATGATAACGATGTAATTATTTTGAGATTATATTTGTAACTTCAATATCTAAAGGATGCAATTGGTTTCATTCATTTTGGGTCAATATTTCATAGTTTATTAAGTTCTAAAGTGACAGTAACTGTAATTTAGACATTAGGTCATTTGGATTGCTCTAACTTGATCTGTGTATATCAAAATTTATTTTTTCTTTTTTTTTAATAGAAAGGTAACACAAATAATATTTTCCTACATATTTTTCATATATTTTTTTTAATTTACTATTTTTCCCAAAGTGTTGAAGAGACAGGTTGTTGAATGACCAAACAACCTATGTTTAGTTAAAGTAATATTTAAAAGTGATAATGAACTCAATATGTATTAAAATTATATTCATTAGAAAGCTTGTTCCAAATAGCATCATATTACATAAAAAGGTTTTTCAAATGGATTCATTTGATCTACCAAAACATAAAGTCGAAGTGTTTTTTGTCAGCATTTTAATAGGTGCAAAGGAGACTCCATTGCAGGTATGAATGAGGAGTATATATGTTATATCAGTGTTTTTTTAATCTAAGAGGCTTTGAGATAACCATTTGTAATTAATTCCTTCAAATGGAACCTCTCAAGGATTAAATTGTCATATTTTATTATAAATGTGTTATTTCAGCAAAAATCAACATGTCTCAAAAAGTGGGACACACTATTATGGAACCACCCCATAGGATATGACTTTGATTGCCCCCAAGTTTGAACTTTGATAGGATACAGACGCGTGAGCCAATTGGTGTAGCAACCGACTTATTGAAAATAGGAATGCGTAAACAAACTAGGAGATATGTACAAACTAAAGCAAGACTGAAAGCTAAGAAAGACCAAGATTGCGTTGATAGATGGAGCATTTTGAAACAAGTGGCACCCGTTTGCCAGGTTTTCACCATCTTGGTAGAGATTCTATTTTTGCTACCAAGGCGCCTGTTTCCAGGTTTTCACCAAGGCGCTTTTTTTCTTTTCTTTTTTATTTTTTTATTTTTTTGGTATTTTTGGAATATATAATTTTTTTGGAGATGCATCAAAGTGCCCATCGCTAGGTTTTCACCAAGATGTTCATTTTTCAGGACTTTTTCCAATTTTTAAAAAAAATTTCAGGACATTTTACCATAGACTGAATGCCTTAGGCATAGAATTTTTTCAGATGGAGAACATTGATTGGTTCTCAGAGCTGTTCTCCTTCAGTCGTTGAGAGTTGATAGGCACCAGAGCCAAAATTAGCAGTGATAACAAAGGGACCCAGCCAGTTGGGTTCAAACTTCCCCTTGCACTCTCTATGTGATTGATTTTTAGGATTCTCTCTCAAGACTAGATCGCCAACCTGAAATTCTCTGTGTCTGACTTTCTTGTTGTAACCTCTAGACATTCTCTTATGATATACTCTGAGATGATCATACGCTGCTTGTCTGCACTCATCTAGAAGTTCAAGTTCTTGTAACCTAGACACTCTATAGTCATCATCAATTACTAAACCATGCATTCTGATTCTTAGTGATGGGATTTCAACCTCAATAAGCAGTACCGCTTCAAACCCATAAACTAAAGTGAAAGGTGTAGCCCCAGTGGGCATTCTGATTCTTGTTCGGTAGGCCTAGAGACCTAGATTGATCATGATATGTCGGTCTCTTCCTATTTTATTAACTGTATGGTGCAAGATTTTCAACAGATTCTTGTTAGAAGCCTCTGCTTGTTCATTCCCTTTAGGATAGTAGATAGATGACCAATGTTTTGTAATCTTGAATTTGGCACATAAATCATCGAGATCTTTGTTCTTGAATTGTCCACCATTATCTGTGATTATGGAATGAGGTATCCCATATCTGCATATGATATAGTTCAAGATGAACAAGATATTTGTTTTCCAGTTGCTTGTGTCAAAGGGACTGCTTCTACCCATTTTGTAAAATAATCTGTAGCTGTGATTATATGGGTATGTCCATTAGAAGAATGAGGATGTATAGATCCTATAAGATCAAATGCCCATTGGTGAAAAGGCCATTATGTAGTAAAGGGAATTAGATCTCTCCTTAGAGCATGAATTAAGTTGCCATGTACTTGGCACTTTTGATAGTTCTTAGCAAACTTGATAGACTCTTTCTCCATTTCTGGCCAATAGTACCCAACCCTAATAAGTTTTTGAGCTAGTGTTAAACTATTCAAGTGTGACCCACATATACCCTCATGGACTTCCTCTAACGCACGTTGAGACTCTTCCCATTCTAAACATCTAAGGAGCGTACCATCTAGACCTCGTTTGTAAAGATCATGACCAATGATGACATACCAGGAGGCATGGCAGATAAGGTATCTCTTTTCATGATGATTAAAGGTATCAGGGATGATTTGGTCTTTGAGATAGGAGAATAGGTTTTTATATCTGGATGAATCATGATCAACAATAGTGCAAATCATGTGGGTTTTAGGGGAATCATATGCAGGATAAGATAGTGCTTCCACCAGGAACTTGTAGCATAGCTCATGTTCAGGCTACTGTAATAGTGTAGACAGCATTGCCATTGAATTGGCAACCTTATTCTCTGTTCTAGGTATTTTCTCAAATGAGATAGATATGAAATACTTCTTTAGATCATCTACCATTCTTTTATATGGAATGAGATTTTCATCTTTAGTCTGGTACACATCATTGACTTGATGGATAAAAAGTTGGGAATCTCCATGAATGTGTAGCTATGTCACTCTCCACTCAATTGCTAGTTTCATGCCATTAAGAAGGGCTTCATATTCAGCAATATTGCTTGTGCAAGAGAACTTTAATCTGAATGCTTTGGGTATGGAGTATCCTTGGGGAGTTATAAATAATATGCTTGCTCCTAATCCATTCTGCGTATAGGAGCCATCAAAGAATAACTGCCATTCTCTAGAAGAAAGAGTCATGATAGAGGAATATGGAAATTCTATTTGCATTGGTGTATCATCAATCATAAGTGCATCTACTAATTGATTAGTAATAACTTGTCCTTTTATAGCTTTTATTTCAACATATTCAATGTCAAATTCACTTAAGAGCATGACCCATTTAGCTAATCTACCCATGAGGGCAGCCTTGCTTACTAGGTACTTTAGTGGATCAATCTTAGCTACCAAATGGGTGGTATGTGCCAACATGTAATGTCTCAGTTTCTGTGATGCAAAGATCACAGCTAGACAAGCCTTCTCAATCATAGAATAATTCTTTTTGTATGCCACCAATGTCCTACTGATATAGTATATAGCTCTTTCCTTTTTGTTCTCATCATGTTGTGCAAGCAATGCCCCCAGTGATGTATCTATGGCAGAGACATATAAGATCAAAGGCTTCCCTTGAATGGGAGGCATCAAGATAGGAGGATTTGATAGATACTTCTTGATATGGTTAAAGTTGTTCTCACATTCTTCATTCCATGCAAATGTCACACCTTTATGTAATGTTTTTGTAAAAGGTTGTGATATGTCTGCTAGCTGAGATATGAAGCGTCTGATAGATTGAACTCTCCCTTGCAATGTTCTCATTTGACTAATATTCTTGGGAGGTTGCATCTCCATGATAGCCTTTACTTTAGCTAGATCAACTTGAATGCCCTTCTTTGAAACTATGTATTCTAAGAGCTTTCCAAAAGTGACACCAAAAGCACACTTCTTAGGATTTAGTCTGAGACTAAATTTTTCCATTCTATCTAGTATTTTGCTCAAGTCATTTAGATGTTCAGCTCTAATCATAGATTTTGCTAAAGTATCATCAACATAATCCTCCATAGTCCTATGCATCATGTCATGAAAAATAGATGTCATGGCTCTCTGATATGTAGCACCAACATTCTTAACCGCAAATGGCATGACATTCCAACAGAAGGTGCCCCATGCACATGTGAAAGCAATTTTCTCTTGATCCTTTGGAGTAATTTTTATTTGATTATATCTAGAAAAACCATCCATTAAAAAATACATCTCAAAGCCCGCAGTCATGTCCACTATCATATCAATGTTAGGTAGTGGAAAATCATCCTTAGGACATGCTCTATTTACATCTCTAAAGTCTGTGTACACTCTGATTGATTTATCTGGTTTTGAAATAGGTACAATATTAGAGATCCATTCTGCATAATCAATAACTCAGATGAATTCGGCTTTTAGTAGTTTCTCTAATTCAGCTTTTACCAAGAGTGCAACATGAGGATGCATCTTTCTTAATTTTTGTTTAACTGGTTTTACTCTGGGAGCTATAAATAAATGGTGCATTATAAGATCAGGATCCAACCCTGGCATATCTGAATATTTCCATGCAAAGTTGATTTTCTTCTCTGTGAGGAAGGTTGTAAATTTTTGCTTCTCTTCTTCTAATAAAGATTGTGCTACATGAATCAACTATGGTTCTTATGTTGTTCCCAAGTTGATAGATTGAGTGGGCTCAATTAGAACTGGAGATCTATCCTGTAAATGACTCAAAAGGACATCAAATATCTCATCCTTAGGCACCTCAAAGAGTTTTTCACCTTCGGATACATCTTTTTTTTTATTTTTACTTTTGTAGGTTCTGAGATTGCCACAAAGTGGTTTTCACCCTCGGAACTCCTTTTCTTTTTATTCTTATTCTTATTTTTCTGACTAAGATACTTGATGTCCGACTCCGTCATGCTAATGCTTGGTTCACTTATGGAAGTCCTCATAGGTTCAACTACATTGAGGTAGCAAGCAAGGGCATAGTCATTTGGGAAGGTATAAATACCACGATTCAAGTTGGTGGATGTTATGTCAAGAAGGTCAAGGCATTGGATAGTCAAAGTGGTGAAAGATTGGGAAAGAGTGTTTACAGATATGGATCTATCATCATTGGTCCTAACCTGATGCTCGTGTTCAAAGGTGATATTACAACTTAAGACATTCAATTCATGAATAGGCTCAATGTCATTATGGAGATCCACTTCAGCCATCGGTGGAGCAGACTCGATTAGTTTATCATTTCGCTCTAGACTTACATTAGGTTGAGGTGCATATTGGTGAATAACATCAACATGCTTTTCTATAATAAGCTCATCTTCTTCTGGAATGGCTCCCCATTCATAGTCATTAGATTCTTCATCTATGCCTTTAGGAAATCTAAGAACATGAGTAAAGTTAGGATGAATACCCCAAGAAGGGTTACCCTCAGATTCTAATTTGAATTCATACTCATGAGAATTTGTCTTAGAATAACTACCACCTTCCTCTTTGTCTATTTGATTGTCTTTGAGATCAATTGGTTCTTGTGGTGCAACTATCTCTTGCTTAATTGTAGGTTCTTGTGTTTATACTACATTAATTCTTTTGATTGGATCATCTTCAGCATCAAGGAGGTCTTTTATTTCTTTAGGCAAATGCTCATAAGGAATGAGCTCATCAGTGGTGTATGAATCATCACTATCAGATTGTTTAGTTATTTCCTTCTTTAGTTGATTTGCTACGGAAGGCTCAATTTGTTCTAGAACATGTGGGGAGTTCTTGCTAAGATAGAAAGGCTTCTTCGTGTATCCTAGACCTATCATATTCTTGTTGGCTCGACCATGATGTTCAAGAGGTGACAGAAGACCTTTACCCTATAGTCCTAGAGGTCCTTTTCCTTTATATCCCATCTTAGCTATCAGTTTATCCCCTGGGCCATATGACTTAGAAGGAACCTTCGATACTTTAGAGTCACTAGGTGGAACAAGTTGGGATTCAGGTTCATCTTTGTAGAGCCATGCAAGTACAGCTTCATCTTCTTAAAATTCTTGCTTAGGTACTTTCTCTGCAACAAATTTTCCTTTATATGCCTCAAGAGGTTCCTTAGATTCTAGTTTGGACTATTTTAGAGCTTGCCCATAAGACTTAGGTGAGATAGGGAAAGATGTCAAAGACAAGACTGGCTCTATAGTATATTCTCCCATACCATTTTCTTTGTTATTAGGAACAAGTTTATCTACATTTGCCTTCAATGCATTGCAAGTTGTTGACACGTCAGCTGGAATGGTTACCTCTACTCCGTCACAAGGAAATTTAAAGCATTGATGGTATGTAGAAGGAATAGCTTTCATTTCATGTATCCAGGGTCTCCCTAGAAGGATGTTGTAAGCCAAAGGTATGTCAAGAACGTAACATATAGTATCTCTGATGATACGACCTATTCTAATAGGCAAGATAATTGTTCCCTTGGAGGATCTTTCTTCTTCATCATATGCTTTGATAGTTATTTTCTTTCTAGGATCAATGGTTGTTTCTGAAAAATCCCAATTGTGTGATCAAGCTGTAAGAACAAATATTCAAACCAGTGCCCCCATCTATCAACACACGTTATAATGATGGTTTTGGATCAAGACTTCTATATGTAAGGGTTGGTTATGAGGATGACTCAAGGAGTTATCATCATCCTCTGAAAAGAGATATACCATGGAGACGTAAGATGACCAACCATAGCTTGGAATCTGTCTAAATCAAGGTTATCAGGAACATTAGATCTTAGCAGAGCTTTGTCTAGGATGGCTCTATGAGCTGGGGATATCTGAAGCAACTCAAACATGGAGATTTTAACATTTGTGTGCTGGAGTTGTTGGACAATACTGTATGAAGTAGGCCTTGTGTCCTTAGGATTTGAAGATTTAAATGTTGCCCTTTGTTTAGAAGCGGAAGACAGATTGAAAGGCACCTTAGGGAAATTGGATTGATCTGGGATTTGTCCTTGCAGGTGTGCCTGAGCTTGTGATCGAGTAACTTCATTAGCTGATTGATTTTTTATATCTCTTCTTACAATTGTGAAGACATTACAATGCTCAAATAAGCTTGGTTCAACCATATTGATAACAGTATTATTTCCAAGATAGGCATAATTGACCTTAGCACCCACATTAGGCTGAGAAGATGAATCTCCTTGGATATGCTTTGGAAATGGTTTGGTGAATGCTGTGTGATCATTATTGCTTTTAGGATTATTAATCATGATTTCTCCATTATCAATCTTGTCTTGAATGGTATGCTTCAAGCGCAAGCAGTTATTAGTTTTGTGAACTTTACCCTGATGGAAATCACAGAATTCATTCTCTCTCCACCATTTTGGCTTAGGGTCAGGATCAAATTGTCAGATCTTAGGTAAAGAGATGATGTTATTAGCTAGCAGAGTTCTCATAGCCGATTCCAAAGATTCTCCAAGAGGAGTGAACTTTCATTTATTATCAGCGGACCAAGATTTGTATTCTGGCTTCTTTTGAGATGATTCAGACACCTTTTGTTCTGAAGCTTTGATGGCTTGGGTACCAATGGTTAGATTGAAATTAGGTGCCTTAGATGGGGCATGGAGATTATCAACAATGCCATCTATCTATGACAATGCCCTTATTCTTGTTCCAATTTTTGTTCTTATCCTTAGAACTAGATTCATACTTGTCCTTTTGAAGTGTGACGTCTCCTTTTTTCACAAGTACTTTTTCAATTTTGATTGCATTATCTACCATCTTGTCAAAAGATGTATGATTTTTCATTTGTAAAGGGTAGTTAATTTCTGGAACAAGATTGTTGATGAAGATTTCCAGCTTCTCAGTTTCTGGAATAGGCCTAGCATATAGAGAGAATTTATTTCTCCATCTTTTGAGAAATGTCAGGAATGGTTCTCCTGGATATTGTTTGAGATTGCAGATATCAATCATGGTGACTAGATGTTGGATGTTGTAGGAGTATTGCTGATAGAACAATTTGATCAACTCCTCAAAGGTTTTGATTG
This sequence comes from Chamaecyparis obtusa, assembly GCA_027943335.1. Classification (NCBI taxonomy): domain Eukaryota; kingdom Viridiplantae; phylum Streptophyta; class Pinopsida; order Cupressales; family Cupressaceae; genus Chamaecyparis; species Chamaecyparis obtusa. Next base: position 16,541 of record BSBK01011082.1, on the reverse strand, counting down.
TAGGAGGCATCCTAGAGAACCAATGAATGGCTGCCCCTCCCAGAGATCGAGGAAAAAGATGCATCAGATAGGTCGGTTTGTGCATGAACTCCATAGATTGAGTATAGAATTTTCTGACATGATCTTGAGGATCTGAGTTTCCATCATACTTATCATATTTCGGCATTTCTACCCTCTTAGGGAATGGTGGCATATACAAGTCTTTATCGAATGGAAAAGGACATAGGGCCTCCATGGAGAACTCCTTAGGTTCTTTTTCTTTTTCCATTTTGTTAAGTTTTACTTGCATGGCGTGCATTTGTTTCATCATAGCCAAAATAGGAGTTTCTTCCTCATGTGTAATGATATCTTCCACATTAAAATTGGGAGGAAGTTTAGCTCCTTGATGAGCTAACTCTAGAAAGTATGTTTCTCTATCTTCTTTCAAGAAATGTTTCATCATTCTTTTGAAGTTATCATCATTTTGATATTGAGCAATTTCAGCAAGTGTAGGTTCTTGATCTATACCATGTTGAGACTGAGCTCTTTGAGAGCCATGGTTTGTCCCTACTTGAGACATGTTAGGAGTGTTAGGACTCCCTGGGATAGATCAAGGAGGAGTTTGTTGATTACCTCTATGAGTTGATGGAGGAGGTATGTAACCAGTTTTTAATCGAAAGTTGCCAAGACCTTCATCTTCGTAAAGACCAGGATTGTATAGTTGTTCAAGAGTTGGACCCTAGCTATGAGTCAAAGGTAAGGTATGAGATGTTTCCCCTAATTTCTTATGAGAGGAAGCTCTAGTTTCCACTATTAACCTTGGGTGAAGCAAAAGAATACGATGAAGACAACTGAAGAAAGATCTGATTCAAGAAGATCAAATGATGCAACCTTGTCAACGTTTGGTTGATTGAGGATAAGATTGGATGTAAATGAAGGATATTGTGCCCTGGATGTATGGGTAGATGCCCAAAAGATAGCGGACACGAGTTCACAACACTTAGCCATTTTGAAGATGGATTGAAGATTGATAGTTATGACAAGGTTTTGACACAAGATGAAAAAGACTCAAATCAATTAAATAGAAGGATGAATCAGAATCAAGAGGCCACTTTAGGAAAATGATTGGATTCTTAGTAGTTGTTGCTCTATTCCTGACATAGTGATTTATTTGACAGATTCTGGAAATAGGCTGTAAAAGTTGGGTCTCTGACAGTTTTTAACACTTTCTGACAAATTTTTAGACTTTTCTCAAATGACTTTCTATAGGCTTGTATGACAATGGGTAGGCTATGAAATGATAATTGACAAGCTCGTTCGATAGTTTCAAAACTCGCATGATAGTTGATAGCAGGATTTTTTACTTTTATTATTGACTGATGGCAAAACTCGTACGACACTATACAAGCTATCATACGACAATCTAGGGGTTCTGAAATGATAATAGCCAAAAGTCATACGACTTTCTAACTTTACAAAATGACTTTTGACTCCAGAAAGGTGTTTGACATCATATTTTACAATTTTCAAGTTTTCAGTTTCAAATTGTTCACAAAATTGTCTGTCCAGATTTGAAGATTGTACCGAATTGATTCGTTCTTAGTAACCAGATAGATAAATAGGCATGCAAAACAACAAGTGATTTCAAGCATGTCTGAAAACAATGAACATGGGACAAAGCAACCTTGCGCATGAACAACCAAGTGACTAAATGTGCTAATCCCTAGGAGTGCTAATAGTGTATGTTCCAAAAAGTTTTGTAATAACACACATATTCCTAGAAAATGAAAATTTGGCCCCACTAGGGTTTGTAGTAATGGTCTGAGTCTGCAAATTTTGTGATCTCAAGAGGGTGAACTCCAATCCAAGCGCACTAAGGTTTTGACACAGTCTGAGAAATTAATCAATCAGGAGCTGCTAGGGAGATTTGACAGCCCAACAAGAGACCACACCTATGAAGATTTCCTCCACAAGGACATTTATATAGCGGCTACTGCTATCACGGCGAAAATGGCTATTACCGCTTGAGGTTCCGTTAATGTGGTTTACCTAATTAAGGGAATGTCCACTATGGTTAACCCTCTCTAAAGGTGACTCACAAAAGATACCACATGGAGACTAGTTCCAGATTCAAGGATCTGAGTTTCTGATACTACCCAAAAAGGGAGTAGAGCATAGTCCTCTAGCCTTTTCACTTTTAACCCAAACAAAGCAGACAGATTAATCCAACACGCTAAGACCAAGATTATCTCACAAAGATCTATGATGTTAACCACTTATGATCTATCAACCCCTTCAAAGAGAGAATGTATCAATCAGAAGCTGAAGATGCACAAATCTAGTAGAACGTGAGACACTCTCAGTAACCTCCCTACCTACAAGGGTTCCTTCATTGAGAAGAGTTTCACTGGGAACCCACTCTCTCAAGAACCACAAATAGTGTTCATAGAGCCTATTTACTATGTGTAACAAAGATGCTGAAAAGCAAATCTATGTTCATTTTTATAGCCCAAAATGAAATCTGTGATATGAAAGCAATAAAGGTCACACAAGCTTAATACGTGAGAGTTCATTTTAGTACAAGTCAAAATGTTATCAGCTGAGAAGATTACCTGAATTCCTCACAACGTGCTTAGTAGATTTTTACCTATTTTTAGCAATTCTCACACTTTTTCCAATCAAAATCAGCAAAAATCAATCAGAAACAACAAATTTTAATTGTTAATGTTAGCTGTCAGTCCAAATCTGGAAAATTAGCTGAAAAAGTGAAACGACAATTGAAACCTAGCACTGAAACTCGTACGACAGTGGGTTACCTCCCAGACAACAGTCCAGAAACTCGTATGACAATGGGTATAAGATCATACGACAACAAAGCTTACAAATGACACTGTGTTTCTGATGGTACGATCCTCGATCAAATCAACTATTGTACAATAGTGGGTCCTTCCTAGTATGAGTTTCTAACAAAACTCGTATGAAAATTGTACAGACATAAATTAAAAATTGCAGCTTGGAACAGAAAATGACAAGAAGATGATAGAAATTGATAGAAATTGAATGGAAACCCATTTCAGGGCCCCACGGTGGGTGCCAGAAATGTGTGTGTGAATTTTTTACCTAGCTATAGACACAACACTTCAGTAAAACATTAGAGGTTAGCTAAAATCAAAATATGCAAATAAGAACAATATAGCTAACCGGGCGATTTACTACCTTCTAGTAGGTGCGAGTATGATATTCTCATATTGGACCAAGATCAATGACCTTGACGACTCCTAAATGAAGGATTTGAATGCAGAATCTAGATATGAGATGAATGCAAATTAATCTATATTTTTGGATTTTCTATGCAATAAGAGGAAACAAACTAATATGAATCTATTCTATATGAGAAACTGATATGACATGCAATTAATCTAAACAATGATATGCTAAATGATATGAATGCTCAAAAATAATGAAAATCTCACAACAGCTTTGATTCGCAAAGATTGATTCTTCGATCACCAATTCGCCAGCGTGAGGATGCAATTTGTGGATGGATCCAAAATGAAGAGTTAAGGCCTTAATTTATAGAAATCTAGGACTTTAGAGGTGCATGGAAAAAGCCATAAATCACTTTTGATAAACTCAGGTTGATTTTTGAGTTATCAAGAATTTAGAGATAGATTAACTCACAAAAATCATGCAAATTAGCTTTTTAATTTAAATCAGAAGTTGAGATCAGCTTTCAACTCAAAAGAGAGTTGAGTTTATTTTTAAAACAACTTGAATTGATTTTCTGATTTAAAGTTCAACTGCTTTTTGGATGTGCATAATTAATTATGAATTAATTTAATAAATAAAGTGATTTATCCTCAACTTAACTAATTTTAAAAATAAAATAATTGATTTATGGGTTAATCAATTATTAAATCAAACTTTTATTCAAAAACTATATTATAAAATTTGACAATTGACATTAATTAATTAAATAAGAATTTAATCAATTAGTCATAGGATATTTGATTTATTGTCAAAATTTAAATAATACAATTTAGGAATAAATATAATTAAATCCAATTAAATAATTAAGTGGCAGTATTAAATCTATTTAATTAAATATTTAGAATATTCAATTAATCAACTTTAGGATAAATAGGATTTATCACCAAATAATCATTAAATTACAGATAATTAGGATAAATAGGAATAAGGAATATTCTCTGATGCAGAATTTAAGATAATCAATTAAGATTTGATAATGTGTCGATGTGCCTTAGGTTAGGACTTTGATGTCAATTTCGTTCGATGTGTCGATATAGGAGGTTAATGAACCTATAGCCCATTTTTGGGGTATTACAAACACTAGTACAAAAACAACAATATATGACTAAATAAACCACTAAAAATTGTAGATAAATGACTAATTTTGATCATGTGACCACTAGTAGATTATTGTTGGTCATTTATCTCACGACCAAATTTATGACTAAACTATTTTAGTCATTGATTTGGTCATTTATTTAGTCTTTTATTTAGTCATTTATTTGGTCATTTATTTGATCATTGATTTAGTCATTTATTTAGTCATTTATTTGGTCATTGATTTAGTCATTTGTTTAGTCATTTATTTAGTTGTTTATTTAGTCTGTTATTTGATCATTTATTTAGTCATTTATTTGGTCATTTATTTGGTCATTGATTTAGTCATTTATTTAGTCATTTATTTGGTCATTTATCTGGTCATTGATTTGGTCATTGATTTGGTCATTGATTTAGTCATTTATTTGGTCATTTATTTGGTCATTAATTTGGTCATATATATAGTCATATTAGGACACGATGGAATCGAACCACCATCCTCCTACTTATAAAGTAGGTGCTCTTCCATTGAGCTAGTACCCTTTAAAAAATAATCATACCATGTATACTAGTACTTTCCATTAAACACAATTTCAAGTTTTTCCATCTATAATTCAATGGTAGAAAAGCCTAAGGAGAGGATGACTAGTGATACTTTAAACTCAATGGTGAAGTTATTCAATGTGCAATATAAGGATGAAGTGAATGATGCCATTGAAAAATCTATTACATGTGGCTCATTCCCCTTATTATAATGATGAACATCTATCTTTACAGGAAACCAACCACATTAAATAGAGATCAAGTAAATAGTAATGATCATACCTTCTACATTTTCACTCCTGATTAACCCATTTTCAAACCACAGTTTAATTAGAGTCACAAATCCCATGATAGTGAGTAGAATTAGACGAAGATCCATGGGTTTCCACTAGGAAAAACAATCATGATTCAAAAATAGTGATTCTTGGTGCATAGCAGTAGTAAAAAACCAAAAAAATAGTGACATCCAACGCAATGAGAGCATTGGCAAATAATGGCCTGAGAAAATGTTGAGATCAAAGTCCATTAAAATACACTGAATGTAGCCATAGTTTAAAGGAGCAAATCACAAATCATTAATAGACCCTCAAAGGTCATAGATATAAGAGAGTGTCTGGTCTTAAAACACTTAGATTGAAAATAATGTTAAGCTCAATATATATATGCACATTATCATTGAATGTGGAAACTTTATGTCTCTGATATAATATTTGAGTTTAATGGTACATTTGGGTGAAAGTTCCAAGTGAATTTTGACATAATAAAATAGTAATAACCCTCACACAAATCTTCTAAGTTGAATGGTGTGAAGCTCAATGGTACATTTGGCACAAGTGCTAAGAGGAATATGTAACTTCTAAACTTAAAATTACTTTTAAATTGACAGTAGTGCAAGAAAAGGTAAATTTTGACAGAGTAGCTTCTAAGATGACTAATATTATTAATTTGAACCACAAATTGAGGGTGAATCCAATGTGAATAGATCTCATTCGACATGCTTGCAAGCCTAGTGCAATGATTATGAAAGTTAATAAGTTCCAATTGGAAAGACAAACTCTTTCACCTACTTGTATTATTTCTTCTAGCACTATTGAATTTCCATCAAAGTTCTATTAGATGGTGGAGAGGTTTCTTTCTCTATGGGATAATCTAAGGAAGCACAAAAAAAAATACACAGTATAAAGACAAAATATTGCTTGAAGCGAATAGATCTAGGTAAATACCTCCAAAATAAGAAGCAACCTCAAGATAGTCAGATTTCTCTTTCAAATGGTGATGACAAGAACAAAGTTACAAATTAGTGTTTATAGTTTGTGGATAGTAGTAGGAGAATACAATTGATAACATAAATGCACTTACACAACCCAAAAAAAAATTCACGATCAACTTCGAAAGTGTGTCTATCTATGTTTGTCTTGCATTGCATAGACATTAATTAAAGGTGGTTCTTGTGCAAGTCAATGCACAACTTGAAAACATAATTTCTAAGTTTAAGGAACCTTTAAACAATGAAAAAGCCAAAGAGAAGATTCTTTCTTTGGAGAGAGAGTTGGCAAATGCTTTAGATTTAAACACGAGTTAAAAATAACAACTCCAGAGGTAATAATTAAAGATCTAGATGCAAATCATTGAGTTTTAGTTTCATTTAACAATGATCCTACATGAAATCTTAAATTTAGATATGATTTATTTTTTTCCAAACCTTTACTTTTGTCAAGTCCCTATGAAAGTTTTGCAGTCTCACAAACTTATCAGGAACAACCACTATACTCTAAGAACAATCCCTACATCTTAAAATATAGTTCTCAAACCTCTATGGATAACATTATCTTTCTAGGAACAATCAATACCCTTAAGTGAATAATTTAAATACTTGAACACAATCCTTAAATAACGTCATCCTTCACTATCTTCATGCCTTTTGGTATCACTGATCTTGGGCATTATTTGTTATTGTTATCTACTTGTGCTTACCACTCATTTCATGACAATGAACCTGTCTTAGAAACATTCATATCTTTGAAATAAATAGTCATCCTCCCCTTAGGCTTTGCTACTCTTGAACTATAGATTGAAAATTTTGAAATCGTATTTAATGGAAAGTACTAGTATACATGGTATTATTATCCTTTAAAGGGTACTAGCTCAATGGATGAGCACCTACTTTACAAGTAGGAGGATGATGGTTTGATTCTATCATGCCCTAATATGACTAAATATATGACTAAAAGTATATGACTAAATTAAGGACTAAATATATGACCAAATAAACGACCAAATAAATGACCAAATAAATGACCAAATAAATGACCAAATAAACGACCAAATAAACAACCAAATAAATGACCAAATCAATGACTAAATAAATGACCAAATCAATGACTAAAATAGTTTAGTCATAAATTTGGTCACGAGATAAACGGCCAGCAATAAACTACTAATGGTCACGTGACCAAAATTAGTCATTTATCTACAATTTTTAGTAGTTTATTTAGTCATATATTGTTGTTTTTGTACTAGTGATTAGATGGAGAGAAATATGTGTTTGAGGCAAGATTTAGAAAGAATACAACAACAACAATCACTAAACCATTTATTAATAACCTAAAACCATTTTCTATACCCTATTTTTAGCATGAGGCAAACCATTTATTGGTAACCTAAAACCGTTTGCCATGCCCTATTTTCTGGCATGACACAATTTCAGTTGCAAGAAACCTCAAAAGAGAAGCCAATCAACTAATTATATATGTGTAAATTAAAACAAGAAATGTTCAAGTTGTTCTAGGAACGTCATAGTAAAGCTCAACTAGTATTAGGCTACAAGATATTAAATGTTAAAAACAAAAACTCCAAATGGCATTCTTACAAATACCTACTAAGATACCTTCCACAATAGTTGTATTTCACAATAAACAATACTCAGTTTTTTTATTTTTATTTTTAAAAATTCAAAATAGGAAAATAGATTCCTATAATAAAAATTTCACCTACAAATTTGAGATGATATGATGTTAACATAGATAGAATCAATAATAATCTCCATTCCAACTTACAAGCTATTAAGTAACTGAAAAAATAGAACATATCCATGGCCATATTTATAATTTTTCAACAAAATAATAATTCTTGAGAGTTGAGACTATTACAAAAAATTACCTATCCAACTGGGGCCAATATTGAACAATCTCATATATATAACCTATAATGACTACTAACTAGTATGCTACTTAAAATACTTGTGACAAAAGTGGCAATAATGGCCTGTATGATTTTACATATCTAAAGCCCTCTACTGTATCTACAAACACATGTCACCGGTGTCGACCTTCCACAAGTCATGAATTCTAATGTTGAATAAATTACCATAAGTCATGAATTCTAATCTTGAATAAATTATCACATTTCATGCTCCTGAACATCCAACTTTCAGATATGTTTACATTGTATAAAGAAGCTATTCTATTCAACTTCAAGACTTTTCAATCACACCATCACTAAAGAGAACAAATTTATGAGGGCCTATATTTTGTAGAATCTGAAAAATAGGGGAAAAATAGATAGAAAATAGGGCATTGATTAACACAGAGAATTTAGAGACAATTCAATTTGACACACAAAATTTCATCTTTTATTCATTACAAATTGATCACATATTGCCTCTATTATGAGGGCTTACACACTATTTATCTTCTTTTGTAATGTTATAATCACTTTGGTTAATGGATTTAATAAATACTTAGATAGGGGAAATCATAAATTTCACCAAATTCAATGATCCCAAATGAAACACCTTTTTCTCATCCTTCACAAATTGTGGACAGCTATTTGTTGATGCAGATCTTATTATACCTTTGGAAATTCATAAATAACAACAATCTCTTGATCTTACACTCTACAAAGAGCCTTCATTCTTTGGCGTACAAGTATCTATGAAAAAATCTAGTTTTTGAGTTCAAGGATTTGCATGACAGTCTATATTTAGATGTTAATTCTATAAAACTATTGGTGACTGATTTGTAAGTGTAGCAGAATAGAATGTTTGTAAGGGAAGAAGAAAAAGACCTATTGCCAGAGGCACAATATATTTAAAGCTATGAATAAAAGATTCATCTTTTTAGTGTGTTAATTTTTGTTTTTAATCCTCTATTTTGTTGTTGGTTATGTGTGTTTTCTCCTCTCTTTTTTTAGACCTACAGATTTGACAGTAAACATTGTGGCTCAAGCATTTTTTTTATGAATGACCTATCCAAAAAAAATAACTAAGCACTTATTTATGCATTACAACTGTAGAATATAGGACGAGTCTTAATTGTCTGGTCATCTATTTTAGATTAATGCATTGTAATGCCTAAACAAAAATTGTAGGTCTCTAGAAAATTTATTTAGATTTAATATATGAAAAAATCCAATCTAGTACGGGGCAAAGGGATAATTTTTTTAATAATATATATTTATAAATAAGAATCTAATACTATGCATTACAATATTATCATATATGAAAATAGCCCAACATAAAAGCCCCAACAAATACCTTCATTAACAAATAAGAGGAGAATAGTTTTAGAATGAGCTAAAATCAACAAAATGATTTGGCCATGTATCTAGATCACCACAAAAACGCTCACTGAAACTATTATGCAGGGATCATGAATTATGACAGCTTCTAGAAATAGAGATAACTAATATATTTCACTAGGAAATAGAAAAATGAGCTTAAGATGACAAACAATATATATAATCTCTGCTTATATAGGCTAGAGTGAGAAAGAGAGCACCAATGAGGTGCAATGGAAGGTACTTACACTATAATAAAATTATACCTACTTGCCTTGGAAATATAAATGACAACTAATATGACCAAGTAGAACTTTTAAGGAAGAGTAAATAATTATTTAATGAATAAAATATCAACCTCAAATGATCTTTCTTTATTTCTACAGATGTTTGTATTCATTGCCTGAGTATCCTAAGAATTGGTATCAAAGGGATGGTTTGGGCGAAAAAATTGTGAAACGAAGGGAAGAAAAGATTTAATTCAATAAGTAAAAATAATTTTAAAAATGTTACATGTTAAATTTCTTAATCACTACTTTCTACATTCACGTGCGCTACTTTAATGTGGCCTACTCTTTGTTCTCTACTTTTTCACACATCTTTTTTTACACTATTTTGTGTTGTCTACTTTTTTGCACCCACCTTTTCTCATCTTGTTTTTAGCTTATTTTTCAACCTTTATTTTCTCAGTTTGTAACTTTTTTTTAAGTTTTGGATACTTCTGATTGTTGTTTTGCTTCTAGATTTTACTATTTGATTTTTTTTTGCATCAATGTTTCAGGTTACACTCCATGATCATAGAGTGTGATTGTAGCTCTCCAATCATGGTGATGGATTATGGAGCGTGATCCAAAACATTGATGCAAAATTACAAATATAAATCACATAGTAAAATCCACAAAAAAAAAAATAATCATTATGAACTGTAGAAATCTAATCTATCTTACTTATGATTGTTCAAGAAAAATAAAAATAAGCAATCTTGTGTGTTTCATGATCTAATACTTATCATTGAGTTTGGTTTATATGTGAGCAGGCATGAAATCAAACAGTAAGGACTAGGTGGGCCGATGGACCATTCTGTCAGATGAACAACATTAATGGCCCAAAGTAATTCAAATATGCACATTCCTAATTTTCTAATTTTTTTCATTTTGACAAACTTTTGACATCATTATAGAAACAATAAAAAGCAGGACATTTTATAATCATAACCAGGAACAAGATCTAAATTTAAAATTCACTGCACAAGATTGCTCTTTACTCAATCATATCATTAAAGTTAAAGTTTATTGAATCAAGTAAACATATAATATTTTAATACCTAACACTTTTTGGAACTGGAAAACATATGGCCTAATTTTTTTATATGAAATGATTTTGCACAAAGAGTTTTGTGTTAAGCCTGATCCTTCTCAAATTAAATAACTATTAGCTTGCATTTACCAACTACCTTGACCTTAAACGGGAGGCCTTGAAGGACCTTGATGCCGGTCCAAACATGCAGATGGTTGACTTGAGAAGTGAGCAGAACCTTGGCCACATTTTTTATGAAGTTGGTGATATAAAAGCTGACATGGAAACTATTTAGGAACTTCTTAGGAAACTTCAAAAGCCCAATGATGAGACAAAATCTATTCACAAAGCCCGAGCTATGAAATCTTTGAGGGATCGTATGGAAGGTGATATTATCATAGTCCTAAAACAAACTAAAGCAATTAAGGGAAAGCTTGAAGGACTCGACAAAGCTAATGTCACTAATAGGAAACTACCAGGATTTGAAGAAGGAACACCTATAGATAGAACCAGAACATTTGTTACTAATGGCCTGCAAAAAAAGCTTAAAGACCTGATGGGAGAGTTTCAAAACCTAAGGGAATGAGTTGTTAGGGAGTATCGAGAGACCATTGAGAGAAGATACTTCACCATCATAGGCGAAAAGGCAAGTGAGGAGGTAATATAAAAAATAATTTCCACGAGGGAGAGTGAAACTTTCCTATAGAAGGCCATTCAAGAGCAGGGCAGAGGCCAAATTCTGGATACCATCCATGAAATACAAGAAAGACATGATGCTTCCAAAGAGATTGAAAAAAAATTTCTTGAGCTGCACTAGGTCTTTCTTGATATGGTTGTGCTTGTCCAGGCACATGGAGAGAATTTTAATGACATTGAGCACAATGTCTTTAATGTTGCTCAGTATGTTGGTCAAGGTACCAAGAAAATCAAAGGAGAAAAAAATACCATAGAAGTTCCAGGAAATGTATGTGCATAGGTGTGATTCTGCTCTTGATTTTGATTCTGACTATAGCCATTCCCATTGCAACGAGCTTCCATAAATCATAGAAATATGGCATAGATGTCAATTGTTGGAAGTCTAAGGGGCATTCTAAAATCAGTGCAAGGCAAAAAAAATAGTGATGTTGAATTTTGATGAGCATCAATACTGTTGTGATCATGGTTGGAGATAATGAATATGTGTTTTGGGATTTCAAAAAATCCCATTGTTTCTTTTTGGCTTAACAGGCATGCTCACTCATTGACAGCTTTTAAGTTTGTAGTAAAGATATAGCAATATGGTATTTTTCCTTGAATAAGTTGTTGAAAGTATAGGACTTATTGTTGTTGTTGGAAGTGAGTCAAGAGTATAGAGTTTCACTTGAGCTCTTCAGTATTGCAATGCATCCATAATATGGCGTGGTTTTTTCAGTTTATGTAAAGCTCCCTCTAGAGCACAAAGACACTAAAAAGGGCAAAATATTCTTTTTTTGGATTTATTTTGTTTGTATTATGGCATACAATTCTTTAGTATTGTGATGTATTGACACTTCCTTGATCATTTCAAATTTCTTAATGTTGTGGTTGTTCATTGTGAATTATATCACATTTCAACATATATCCTTTCTAAGAATTTATTGATGTGTTTTCTTTGTATAATATATATATATATATATATATATATATATATATATATATATATATATATATATATATATATATATATATATATATATATATATATATATATATATATATATAGTCAACATAATAGCCATTTAAGTCAACATAAAAGTTTTACGGTCAAAACATATCATGAGAACTTACTACCTGGATATTCATCTGATTAGATTTTAATATTGCTATCATATAGTTGGCTCTAGGATGTAAATTTGAGGAATCATTTTATCAAATTTCCCAATATTTTCAACAGGCCTCATTCTGTGAGTTTTCCTTTCATACCATCTGGGTCGCTAGGACTCACACACAATATTGAAGACCCTTAAACTAGGATTCATTCAGGGAGTTGTGTTGAGTCTTCCATCATCTAATACTTCAGAGACTAATGTATAACTTGGACCTAGTAACAGATGTACACTACATATGTAAGGAAGAAAGAAAGGGATGCAACTTAACATTTAAAAATTCCTGAGGCTCCTACTAAAGAAAAAATTAAATCATTACTCTTAAGGCTTCAAAATTTAAACTTCAAAGTACCTCACACAAAAAAATAAGTTTGGAGAGTGTGAGATAGGTCTTCATGAGTATGACAAATAGGAAGAGAACATAGTATGAAAAATAAATTCCAAGTTGAGTTAACATGGCTTTGTAAGAGAATTTCTTAAACAACAGGTTCCAACAGAATGAAACAATCTTGAGGAATGCTAAATTTTGACTTCTAGACTCTCAAAATCTGAATTCAATTTAGTTTTTAAAACTTTCAATTTGAATGTAAGTAATAATATCAAACACTTCTCATAGCCAAATTTGAAAAGTGGCGCACCTTAACACAAGACCCTAGTAACTATCGTTAAGATCTTCCTATAATATCTTCACTTCATATGATATGATAAATTAGGTTAAGTTTGGATCGATTTATTTTGGTTTGACTGGTTGTAAGACTCGGTCTCAATGATATTTTCCATTTTTTGTCTAGTTGTTTACATTTATTTTGACTTTAACCTCATTTTCTTAAAATTTTTGTTTGGCCCGCAATCAACTGAGGCATATTTTCTAGTCTCTCAAAGAAATATACTCATCTAACTAAATCTACTTAGTTTCACTTCCTCTACAACAATTAGTGTCTTTTCCAATAACTCCAATCGACTTTAATTTAGAGACTCATGCATTTAGAATTATTAATAGCTACAAATAGATAATGCTTCACAACAAATTGTATAGATACATGAGCTAGATAAGTATTTTTGGCCAATGTGTGTGGAACATATGACAAAGGCCATTGATCTCTCTCCTATTTCTATTTAATTTCTCTTTAGAATCCATCTAATTACATGTAATTAGACTCCATCTAATTACATGTCTATATATCATACACATATGTGTACATTTCTATACATATGTATATATATGCATGTATGTAAATTTACATAAATCTTAAGCTAGATAAAATACATAAACATGGTAGGCAAGATGTCAAAGGAAATGACAAGTAATTTTAAACCCAACGAAATGACATACATAGTAAAATTGATGGTTTGTGTACGATAGGAGATCTTTCTACAGTACATTCACTCAAGATTAGGATGCTATGTGGAGGTTTGACTCCTAATACAGTCATTTTAAGCTGTCTGGTTGAACACATGTCTATCTAGCTAGCTAAACCTCAGCGTATATCAGGATGATTAAGAAAAAAAACTAAGTTTCCCTTTGTAAGCCATGATTTTTAGTTTTTTGTTTGTGTTTCCTCTAACTGATCCCCATTGCAAAATTGGTAAACAATTCAAGGCCTAGAAGCAAAATTCTACACATTTTGAAGGTATTGTTAAAATTGCTAGCCACTACCTTTAGTTGCAGCTAGATCGTGATAGTACTTCACAAATGCCTCAGCCATTAAATTGACACTTGGGGGAGGATATAAGATTTCCCTGTGCTAATGCTTGGATTTTTATTGTTTCTAAAGAAACCTATTTTTATCATAGTAGCTAAAATTATTGCCTTCTGTATTCAGAGATCTCCCTAAACATCTAAGCTCAATCTTTCTTGTTAGAGAATCAGATAAGCAACAACCTTGGTAGTGTTAAACCATATGAAGTTTTTATAGGATGGTTTAGGAGAGTTTTATCTTCATTTTAGTGCATTGACCTTTAGTTACTTTTGCAAATAGACATGGTTTAGAATTGATTCATTATTCCATCATTGGTATTAGGCAGTGTGATTTTTTTCTAGTCACTCTATCATCATGGTAGCTGAAATATCATTTGGAAATTTGAAGATCTCTCACAAATATCAGAACTTCATTTTTCATGCTAGAGAAATAGATAAGAAACAATCTTACTAGTGCTAAATCATATGAATTTTTTAAGAATTTGCCTTTTAAAAATGCAGTGACCTTTGTGAGTTTTTATATTGGTATTTTTTCTGAGATAGTATCAGGTACACCTATAATTTAGACTGATTGAAGCTTGTTTGTATGTGATGGCCAAAACATAGTCTTTGGTAGGGATTAAACCCAAGCCTCGTTAAAAAACAACAAAATCATTTATTGCATGATCCAGAAGGTACAAAAATTATACAGACCTTTACATTAGCTATTTTTTGCAGTTCTATTTTGGTGTTTTGCAATTTTGCAATTTTTTCGGTTCAAGATTTGAGCCAAAAAGAATAAATAACTAAATAGAAAGACCAGAAAAATATGAAATAAAGAAATGTGGGGCACACCTGTTCCAAAAGCTTGAAACCCTAGATGTTTGGAACCTTTTCTTGAAACCCTCTGTCTCCTTGCTCGAAAATCCACCGTTCCCCGCTTGAGACATGTTCTTGAGGTACTTTGCTACCTCTTTTGATGGAAAAAAAGCTTCAACAATTGCCTATCGATCGGTTGTTGCCCCCCTTATAATAGTAGGGCGATGCAGGATCTCAACCCCCCTACTAGTCTATGGTAGTGGTAGGTGGTATAGGCAACGAATGATGCTTGAGCAACACATTCTTCCACTTAAGGGCCTTTCAGTTTCTCTGCCAAAGCAATTCCGCTCCTCTCCGGCAAAGAAAAGAAGTTCTTAGCAAGTAGGAATGCAAGGTGGGAAGTGAATGAATGTTCCAGTATTGGAGAAGTAGCAAGCAACCTCTGTCAGATCAAAGCTTTGCAGGGTCACTCGACCTGTCTAATGATAAAAGCAGCTTATTAAAGCAGTCAAACCCCTTTCGATGAAACCTTACGAACTAAATGGTCAGTGTCAGGGCGTATGGCCAAGCCCGATGGCGGAACACTAGTTGTTTGAATCCTCGTCTCCTTACTCGAAAATCCCATTTTCCCTCCTCAGAACCCTAGCAACCTCGAATCCTCTTCTTTGCTATATAAAAATTGGTAACTATTAATTATAATAATTTTTTATTTCTATTTATTAATTGTACATATAAGTACTATTATATATTTTAATTTGTATTGTAATAATAATTTTTATTATATATTGTAATATATTATAAAACATAATTTATATGTAACATTATATAATAATAAGTATAATTATTTGTATAATTTAATTTGTAATATATAAAAATATATGATATATTAATTATAGATTATATTATAAGTATATTAATTTTAGACAATTGAAATAGTTTTAATTTTTATTTAAAATAACTAAAATAATAATTTAAGTATTTAAGAAAAAATGTTTAATAATATTTAGAATTTAAGTATTTTTTTATTTAATAATATTTATTCTTCATATTGTAATTATTGAATGTAATTTAATGTTAGAAAGGAATGATAGCAGAAGGGGAAATAAAAGTTATAACGAATGGTCATAAGGTACAACACTTGCTAAAGGTTTTGGAAATGGGGTGGCAAGCTAAGTGTATTTAACCTATATGTAATGAATTTGACTCAAAAATTGCCCTTCTTAATGCTTCCGCTAAATACATTTGACTCAAAAACTACAATAAGATGCAATTTTTGGATTAGATCATGTTGAATGTTTTTGCATCAACATTTTAGGTCACACTCAATTTTTGCATCTAAATTCTATTTATTTTGTAGCTGCAATTTTTTCCCTTGAATGTCTCATGCTTTACACTAATGTTATCTTTCATGAGGATTGCACCTTCTTGGAAGCCATTGTTCTTAATGTAAAAATAGAGTTATTATATTATCAAATGTT
>BSBK01011081.1:0-192486 GCA_027943335.1 Chamaecyparis obtusa | reverse complement strand
GGTTATGGGTTCCTTTTTTAAAAAAGCCCTCTAATTTTTTCTTGTTGTTATAGGATCATGGCCCTCTCCCTTCTAACTTAATAAAAAAAAATCCATGTTGAGCTCAACACAAAATCTTGAGCCTATCTTTAAATCAATCTTCACAATATTTACACACGTTCTATAAAAAATATAATAAATAAATAAAATAAAATATAAACTGAAAAGAAAGAAACTCAACCACAAATATTCTTTTCATGCAAATAACCATCTCAAAAAAAGAAGCTAGCTAGAGATGATCGAAATTACTCCATCCTTTAATTTCATAAGCCTCCAAATGAATTATGTTGTAGTTCATCGATTTGATGTCTTCAATGATTCTTTGGAGGCCCCATTAGCTATATAAAAAATTGATCCTAAAAGCCCAATGAGAAGTGTTCTTTTCACTAGTTAAACCTAACTTAGCACAATATGGATTATGTGTCTCAACTATGGGGAGTCACCATTCTTTGACATCTCAAAAACATGTTTTGGTGCCACATCCTTATGATCATTTTATGAACATCCTTCTAAGACTTTTTCATAATTAGAAATATTAATCATCAAAGCATTCACTTAATATCCCTTACACTCTCTTTGTCTTACTAAAAAATATACTATTTGTTGTTACCTTATTTCTCTTGAAACCAAGGTGCTTCAAAAGTGCTAATTCACTATCACATGATGAATCATACAAGGGCTACTACCATATACTAAGAGATACTATTTACCATTTTTTTCTATGTGAATATTGAATATAATGTGGCAATTTCATGGCATAAATTTGAGCTATTTCAAGGGTGTCGACTATTGTGTTCATGGTCATGGCTAATAATGGTATCAAATTTCCATATTGTTGTTGTGTAAGATCATGATAAGAAATATTTATAGATTACTTATAGTTAATGTGCAGTGAGATATGATTTCTTTCACCTACTCCTTGTTGTGCTTCAACTTATAAAATTCTCCCATTGTATACCCCCTTCATTATTATTTAGAATTAAAAAAAATAAAGTAATAACTAAGTTTGAAATTGATACCAATAGGGTTAAATCATTGTTTGTTAGAGTAATAGAGTGTTTGCTTATTAATTGAATCGTATTGATTTAATTATTAAGTCACTTATTATCTCTTTCACTTAAGCTAAACTTTAGGCATATAATAATTAATTACTTTATTAATCATTATTATGCAACCTAGGGTTTTACCTTTTTAGGTTTTATCATCTCCTTTTATAAGGATTGATCTCATAACACTTTGTAACCTTTTCTAACATTTCATTATTGATTGCAAGTTTTTTTTTGCACATCAAAGATTTCTCCTCTTTCATGGATCCATACGTTTAGGTCTCCATAGTTGTTTGTTTCTCTCTCTCTTTCTATGATAGGTGTTTGCGTGCAGGTGTTCTTGGGAGTTGTGGGTTGTTTTTCATCAACTCCACTATGGTATCAGAGCTTCAGATCTACTTTCCCCTGTCCTCTTCTTGAGAGAATTTGGTCGTGTTTGTCAGATCTGCATTTTCAAAGGTTTCCTATCAAATCTGGGGGGGACCTATTTTTTAGGTCATCTTGGCTTCAAACGGACCTCACGGTTACATTCAGAGCATCCAAGAACCCCAAGATCCATAAAAAACTTATCTAATTTTGACAAAGTTGGAATCTGTGGTAAAAAAAATTTTGCAATCGGCCCCGACATGGATCCTGAGGTGATCACTATTTTTTGAAGCACTTCTGGCCAAATGGACCTCACAATTGTGTCTAAAAGGTTTGAGATACCCAAAATCCATATAAGGCACGTCCAATTCAGACGTCGTTGCCTTTTGAGGCCTTTTTTTTTTGCATGACAAACAGTACGACCTTGACACACAAATCGAGATAGAATCCGTATGTCCCTAGCATGCAAATTAAGACAAAATATATGTAAATCTAGCACACAAATCAAGGTACCAATTTTACTATCTAGAACCCAAATCGATGTTTTTTTTAAAAAAAAAATGCACGCAAATTGAGACAAAAATTCAAACATCTTGACACAAATCCCAAGCTGTGCATGCGATTTTGAAAAAAAAAATGTTGTTTTAATTGGGCAGCGATGCCCATTTGGCTGTCAAATTTAAGCCAGGCAAAGGCAGTTTTAGCCCCTAGTCAGATGGCGACCAGGGGCCCAAATTTTTAGCCCTAAGGGCCTTGTATGTTGCGATGGCCATTTGGCCGTCAATTTTAAGCAGGGTGAAGTGCTGATGTCAGCACATTTGGACACTTTTTGTGCCTTTTGGAGCTATTTGTGAATTTTTGCCCATAACTTGAGCATGTGGGATCTAAATCGGGTGTTTGATATCCCGTCAGAAGATGGTTTTGAGCCGAATCAAAATTATCTGGTATGGCTTTTTTTACTTTTCCATTTTGATGCCATTTTTTGCTGTCAAAGTCAGATGTTCTCTATGATCTTGACATTTTAGACCTCTTGCATTTCGGGATCTATTTTTGTTGCATCTGGGCTCCATTTTCAGCAAATGAGACATTGTTGGAAAGCTCTTCTACGATTTCATTAGATCTGATAGTTTCATGTGTGATTTTGTCCTTTTGCCGATGTCATCCATCTTCAAATCTTTCCAGACACCTTCTTTGTGCCCTCCACGCAGTTGTTGGTTTTTTGCTCATATCTTGAGCATACGGTGTTGAAATTTGGAAAATGAGATATCGTCAGAAAGATAATTCCTAGATCTTTCTAGATCTGCAGGTTTGATTTTCTATTTTTTCTTTTTTGATCATATTTTTTACTGTCAAAGCCACATATTCCATTTTGCAGTCTGGAGCTCTATCTTGCACATCCAAACTCCATTTTTGGAAAATGATATATCATTGGAAAGCTTGTTCTGGGAAATTTTCAGTGCCATGAGTCATTTTTCCAGATTCTGCACTAGGTTCATTTTATTCAATTTTTTTATATTTTTACAATCTGGTGGATATCTTGGATGTTTCAGGTCTTGGGATGGTTCATTGAGGGATGACTCCTCTTAGGCTATTCTTTTATTTCAGAAGCCTTCGCTCTTCTTTGAGCAATGTATACTTCACTTTTGTAGCATTTTTTTTATGCACACACACTTAGATAAAGTGTCATTCTATTATATGTATGGGATCTTGCACATGTTCATGCTTTATGTACTCGCACTCCATTATAAAGTGTCGAGGGGTTTGATGTTTTCCATCTTCTTTTGTCATGTGAGCATTCCTCCAATGACGTTAGCCTTAGGTATCTCTATATGTGTTTGTACTCTCTCTGTACATTCGATATTTCAGATTCTTCTTCATCAAGCAATTCATATTGGATGATCTTTTCAGTGTACCTGTCGTTACTCCCTTATCAGTAGTATGGGGGGGGGTTTCTACTCTTGGTTCTACTACTTCCTTGGTTTGATTGTGTGAGCTATGTATTCAATATTTGATTCTATGTACTAGACAGTTGCAGTGCCTAGGTACCTATGCATTCTAGTGAGATGGATCATTTACCATATGGACACTCTTTCTTTCCTATTCTTTTTGGATGCACTCTTCCAGCTTTGATTGATCAGCTTTTCAAACTTTTAGTGTTTGCATTTGTTTGCCTCTTGATTTGAGTAGTATCATTTGAGGGCACTCATGTAGATTACAGTCTTCTCAACCTGGTCATATTTCTGTGGAGGATCTTCATATCATCAGTTTCTTCTTGATAGAGTTTGAAGTTTCATGCTTCAGTGATGTTGTACATGTTCATCTTTGCTCCTATTTTTTGGAACATTCCTAGTTTTGGAGGCTTCTTCAGTCCTTCAGACTAGTCTTTGTCTATTTTTGGAGTAGATTTTTTTCCTATCTAGTTTTCTCTATTTCTCCACTTTATAGAGACTTTTTCTTGTACTTGGGTGCCTCATCAGGCCTTTTGTTGCCGGGACCCATTTGCTTTTAGTAGTTCTTTCTAGGTTTTTAGCTTCCCCCAAAGTTTATCTTAAGGGGGGGGTGTTAGAGTAATAGAGTCTTTTCTTATTAATTGAATCACATTGATTTAATTATTAAGTCACTTATTACCCTGTTTTGACTTAAGCTAAACTTTAGGCATATAATAATTAATTGCTTTATTAATTATTATTATGTAACCTAGGGTTTTACCTTTTTAGGTTTTCTGATCTCCTTTTATAAGGATTGATCTCATAACACTTTGTAACCTTTTCTGACATTTCATTATTGATTGCAACTTTCATTTTTACACATCAAGGATTTCTCCTCTCTCGTGGATCCATACGTTCAGGTCTCCATAGTTGTTTGCTTCTCTCTCTTTCTATGATAGGTGTTTGTGTGCAGGTGTTCTTGGGAGCTATGAGTTGTTTTTCATCAACTCCAATATGGTTGAATGCATCAATTTTTAGCTTAGAAAATGTCATTGTTCAAGATAGAGGTGGATCTTTGTAGCCACAAATAAAGAAACTTATCAATTTCTAAATGAATTCAACTCGTTGAAAATGTTAAAATATTCTAAATTAATAACATGAATAGTTGTAATAGCATCCATATAATTACTTTTATCCTATTATCATAATTCCAATAACTACTTTCTTTCCACTAGTGACATCCCAAAATTATAAACGAAAGACTTCTCTACATTGAATGAAGAGGAGCAATAAAACAAGATGCATTGACATGGTAGATTATGTAAACTTCCACTGAAAATTTTTCACATCCCCATGGAAGTGTCATGGTTTGCATCTAACCAAAGCATTTTACACAAATGTAATTCACATTCCTTCTCAATTCCTAATCAAGCTCATTGGCTTTCAACCACTTTTTACCATTGTACTTTGTTGTCACGCAACAAATCAAATAAAAATAGATAACAAGGTTACAAAATGAACCAAGATTGACCACCCTTCAAATCCTATTTGGTTAACATTTTACATCAACCCTTGAATTATGAATTGATAGGCTGAAATAACTTTTATAATATGGAAGGGGTTGTTTTATGATTTTCCCTCATTGTAGTGATCAATAGGTTTATCATAGAACTATATAATGCTCTTGCTAAAAACAACCTAGAAAGTACCCAAAAAATCTCTATATGAATATTTAGATAGAATATGTAAATCATAGAGTAGAGTAATTCTTTTTACCTCTTGAGAGGATTGATATATAGCATTGAGCTGCATACACACTATAAAAAGTAAAGAAGAATGAATCCTTGTAAGAGATTGGTAGTTGAATAATATATGCTTAGCTTCTTTGTTTATAGTTATCATTCAAAGTTCTTAAACATGTTACATACATTTACATTTTATTTAGGATCAATCTTGCATAGCTTATATATATACTTTCATCTTATTACTCAATTTCACATACTTTATTATATGATAAATAATAGATCTACATTTCAATTAGAAATAAATAAAACTATCCCCCATCTTCAAATAATACTGAAGTCACAAGGCTTGATGTATTGCCTTACATGATTTCATAGATTGTTATAAAGAAAGAAATTAAAAGTATACCACAATTTTAACATTGTTTCTTTAAGATATTAGACCTTATTCACTAGATTTAAGCAATAAATGAAATAATAACAAAAAAAAAGATCATTATTCAATATTTAATAATAAAAATTGTCCAAAAATCTAAAAATATCTCTTAACAGCACCTTGTAAAAACTGTATAATAAGACGTGCATTTATTGAACATTTAATTAGAAACAAATAAAACTCTTCATCATCTTAAATCAAATATTGCCTCTTCCATATTATTGGATAGATTGCCGCAAGGAAAGAAAGCAAAGGTATATGGAAAATTCAAGAGTGTTTTCTCTACGCTGTGGCAGATTGCTACGATGGTGCAGGAATTTATTGGGCGAGGTTTACACAATAAATTGAATATGGCAAAAAAATACCGATAAGCAGGTCTATCGTAAAGGCCTATCTGTTACAAGCCTGAAGTATAAGCCACTCCCGTAGCTGGAATCCATGAAGTCCCAGAAATGAACTGAGCAACTGTGAACTTGGCGGCATTAGTAGCTACAAAATTTTACAAAATCAACATCCAAAAGACTAGGGTAAATGGTTCAACACGTGTCCTTTCAAATGAAAAGCAATTCAAAACTCTCCAAAATGTACTCCAATTAGTTCCATGGATTGAATGTACTTTGAAATGGATGTGTAAATGTACGATAGCATCTCTTTTTTGGAGAAAGACTGGTTGAATGGTTTTATGGTGGGTTTGTTGTGTTTTAGGTGTTTCTTTGAATTATATTGATCTCAATTTTATGAGGCGTGAATACTGTGATGTTAGCTTATTAACGCTATCTGTTCTAAACTATACAAAATGGCTAGCAATGTTTGACCCGGGTAACTATCTGGCCATGAGCAGAAGCGTGGAGAAAGCTTGAAGTGAGAAATACTTTAAATGAACATTATAACAAGAAGAATCAACAATAAATGAGCTTAAATGGTTGACATGTACTTTCTTAATCCAAGTAAACGCCTCATGTTGCGTTGAATGTTATTCTCTTACTCCTAAAACCGTGAGATTAAAATGAAAACATAAAAGAAAATGTAGATGAAGTGGCGACAAGCTATCAATAGTAGGGAATTAGAATTTCATGGCAGTACTCATGTTATCATTTCAGATTCTTTCACGAAAATTGATTGTCTAATTCTCGGTCGATAAGTAAGGGTATTTCTTTAGGGTAATATAAATAATGAGGAATAATAATCACACAAAGTCTTCTAGTCACCGATAGTTCTAAGAATATGAAACTAAAATAAAATGTGTTAGTGTAACAACCCATACAATTTTATTGAGTAGATGATACAAGTATATGAAACTAATATTGTCAAAATTATTGAGTAGACGATACAAGCATATGAAACTAGCATTCAATGTGATGTGCTAGTATAAACACTTATAAAAATCTATTTATAAACATGTGGATAAACCTTGTGTCTATTAACATAATATGATTCAAAATTAGGCACTGGATCAAATAGCTTCATTAATAACATTTGAATGGTAGAGATTGTATATATATAGGAACAAGATCAAATAGTTTCATTAATAACATTTGAATGGTAGAGATTGTATATATAGGAACCAGTTAAAATTTTGCATTTGGATAAAGATAAATGAGAATTACTCAATGTAATTTTAGATAGCATAAATAATATGCAAACTTTAATAATAAATTTACTAGAAGTTAACTAATAGACATGATCTTCTATCTAAAGCAATAATTAAACACATCACTCATTTTCTAAATGAGCACTATATCTTTGGAAAGTTGTTATGACTAATGAATATGAACATTAAGTTTGCCACTTGTTAGCATTCATCAAAAAAGTTGAAATCACTTCCTTTTAATTTACATCTATTTTTTAATAATAAAAATTTAAAATTTTAATGTTGATTTTACTTATAACACATATTATTCTAATTGATTTGTTTTACTTAAATTACTCTTAGATCATTCACTATAATTATTTATTTTTTTAATATTATTCTAATTCATTTTCTATATTTAAATTATTCCTAGCTCACTCGCTATAATTAAAGTTTTTATTCAAGTGAATTTTTACAAGTGTACCTTGTGTTTAAGATTGTTTATTTTTTTACCCTTCTTCAAATATTTTGCTTGTATAAATAATTTAGTTACATATTTTTTTTTATGTCAACTCTCCTAATGTCATGCATTCCTAATCTCTCTCCCTTTTTTTTTTTTTTCTTATGCTCATCCTAAAATTGAAATTAATAGTCAGGAAACTAATGTTTTCATCTCTCCCTCTTATTAATTTCACCAAACAAAATTCTTTTATCCTAAAGTTAAACAAATAATTTTGTTTTTTAATTTTTAAAGTTAGTTTTTATCATTTTTTTTTTGATTGGCAACTCTTATTTTTAAGCCGATAGGATTTTCTTGTGGGAAATCTTGTGTATGGTCGTGCATTTATTTCTCACATCATTTTATTTGTCTCACATATGGAAATAATTTACCAATCAGTCGCTAATGCATTTCATGGCCCACCAGTGATAGAAACGAAGAGAACGCCAGTCGCATCTGGATAAAAGAGAAAACTAAACTATTATTTACATTGGCTGTAGCATCATATCTTCTGTCTAGCAAGCATTTTCTTTCAGAAAACTTGAACAAGTTCGATATTTTCATTTGCGAGTTTTGAAGGACAGATTCAACCACATCTTCTACAATTCAGAGATTTCAGCGAGATTTTTTTTTTTAATCCTCATTTCATTTTCTTTTTCAAGTATATGCCTTGCAATATCATTTTTTTTATTACTGTTTACTTCAATGTTATATATATGCCTAAAAGAATAAGTTTTTTATATCTAGAGCTTCTAATAGGCAAGAAACTATGACACACCCCACCAATCCATACAAGTCTTCCACATAGGAAGTTGTATCAAGTCTGATCAATGGACTACTGAATCTTTCCTCACCCAAATGGTCAAGTTTGTTTCCCAGAATGTTAAGTTCTGTAACTGTTGTAGGCAACTACAAAATTTTTTATCTCTTCTTGAACTTTCTCTCCAATTTGTGCATTATTTTTTCATGCTCTGCACTTCTAATGAAACCAATGAAATTCAATGTGGCAAAGATATTAAAGGGGTCCACAACTATGTTTTCTGGATAGTCCACAAACTTGAGCACATCCTTTGTCTCTTTGTATGCTTCAAAAACATACTCCATATCCAAACCAATCGCAATATCAGCTACAACACTAAATATGCTTGACATTGTTTCCATCCAGCTATCATCTTTATGTACTCTATGAAGGCACTGATTTTGATCTACTCGCCTGTTTCCCATTATTGAATGTAGTATTGTGCAACTTTGTAATTTTTTATGAGCTTCATCAATCCTACCCTTCAATCTATCATACGATTTCTTATTCAACATCCAAAAAGTTTGTTGGTCATCTTCATTGTAAATATTGTCCTCTAGTGTTGATTCATATTATGAAGATACAACCTTTAATGAAATGGCCTTCTTATCAATTTTGCAAAGATTTTGAACATAGTTGTTGCTAAATGTCAAAGATGAGAAACACCACCATATGAAGCAGAATAGAAGTAGTAAATAGAATGCTAAAATCAAAACACATAAATGAAGGACCAGTACACTGAAGGAGAGGGAAATTAAAATGTGTCTCCACTTAAATTTCTGAATTGGGTATGCTGGAATATGAGAGGTTGATAGAAGAAACAAATGGAATCATATTTCAATACCACAACATTTGCATGAAATTGTGACACAATTTATAAACATGAAAAAAATAGATAGCTAAGATGAAAACATGGCATCTAACTTTCACATACCAAGCTAAATTATTTTTTTTCACCTATTGCTTTTAGCTATATGATTTAATTAAAATTTTACAATTCTCTCTTTTGTAGAACTCTATTCTGGTTAATTTTTGTTTCACCAAAAGCAATTGCAACAAGCCAATTTCAAGTATCCAACATTCATATTGAACAACAATGTCACCTGCACTCAACTCTTTTGATCTTCCAACACTGCATTTTTTAACTCATCCTATGTGAATTTCATATTTATTCGCACTTCGATGGAGTCTTCAAATCCAACACAACTTTCTTTTCAGAAACTATATAAGCCAATCAAAGAATTTGTCACCAAAAATGAAGTGACTACAAGTATAGTGGTCATTCACATAACTCCTTCCATTTTGGTGCAATAGCCTCAAAATCTGCCAACCAAGACAATGCTTTATTTCTCCGTTGGGCTTCTTTTCACTGTAGCCATGGGAAGGGCATTTGTGTTGACGGATGAGGAGGCAGAGATGAAGGTGATGGCAAAATGTAGGAAGGATTTCATAGGGTGGAGGAGGAAAAGGTGAAGGCTTGTGATAAAGGGGCATCTTTGTATAGGCGGTGTGTGGAGACAGGAGTGGCGGTAGTGGCCCTTTTTCAGCTAAGATACTCGCACATGTTGATTGGCTTGTGGGACCTGTATGCTTCAAAGCCTACCCCGAACCAAAA
Source organism: Chamaecyparis obtusa (assembly GCA_027943335.1). Lineage (NCBI taxonomy): Eukaryota > Viridiplantae > Streptophyta > Pinopsida > Cupressales > Cupressaceae > Chamaecyparis > Chamaecyparis obtusa. Next base: position 182,446 of record BSBK01011081.1, on the reverse strand, counting down.
CTTACTTTAAATTAAGTAAAGCATAATTTAAAATCTTTTTTAATTTAAAACTTTATGGTTAGATTTCAGAAGAAATATAGTGAGAATTTTTTTTATTTTAAAAATAATTTACTTTAAATTTAAATTAGTTATTTTTTACATATTTTAAAGGTTGTATTAATATAATTATAAATATAATATAATAATAGTTAATTATATTTATTGTTAATACATATATCTTAATTTTTTTAATATTTTTAATTTTAATAATAATATTATATCATATCTGTAAATCCAGGGGACTTTAGACCCATAGCTCTTTGTAACACTATTTAGAAAATCCTGTCTAAAACACTATCCAGACACCTTAAATTGATTCTTCCCAAAATTATCTCGTAGGAACAAACAAGATTTGTTCCTGGTAGATGTATTCTAAATGGTATAATTATGATACAAGAAATGACGCATTCAACAAATAAGAACAAAGAGGCAACTATGTTTATGAAATTGGATATTCAAAAAGCATATGACATGGTTGATTGGAGATTCCTATGCAAAACACTGGAAGCCTTTGGATTCTCCCACCAATGGGTAAATATCATTTTTAAATATATTTCAACCCCAAAAATATCACTCCTCATTAATGGGACCCCAAAAGGTTATTTCAACATCTCGAGAGGCATAAGGCAAGGAGATCCACTATCTCCTTTTCTGTTCATAATCATGGAAGAAGCTTTTGGAAGGTCAATAAAAAAAGTATAGACTAAAGGTAGAATTAAAGGAATTACAATGACAGATAACATTCCAAACATCTCACATCAATAATTTGCAGACAATACAATTCTACCAGGAGAAAGCTCATTGGAGGAAGCTCAAAACTTTGAAAGTATTATTTGGCTATATATGGAAGCATTAGGTCAAAAAGTGAATGCTGAAAAATTAGAAATCTTCTTTATCAACACCAAACTTGAATTAGAAGATTAGATATGTAATATAATGGGTTATAAAAAAGGAACATTTCCATGTAAATATCTGGGTATAGAACTAGATAAAGGTTTGGGAAATAATAAAGGTTGGAAAAATATTCTAGAAAGAATGGATAAGAAAATGGGAAGTTGGAAACAAAAGTGGCTAACAAAAGTGGGTAAAGTAACAAAGATTAAAGCAGTTCTTTCAACACTTCCTACCTATCAATTATCATGCCTTCCACTAAATAAAAAAATGAAGAAGAGGATTGAAGCAAAGCTAAGAAGCTTTTTTTGGAATGACATAGAAGAGCATAAGAAAATGGCATTAATTAAATGGGATAACATGAGAAAACCCAAGGAATTAGGAGGTTTAGGGATAAAATATCTGAATTGGTAGAATGAAGCCCTAGGTGCTAAATTGGTGTGGAGAATATATCATGAAAGGGATTAAAAATGGGCAAAGATTCTTTATAAAAAATACTTAAATGCAATAGATCCAACTTCCCTTTTTAGGATGCGCCATTTATGTAAAGGTTCAGTAAGTTGGAATTTCATAGTAAAATGTAGACCACTGATTAGTAAATATATCACTTTGGATACAGGAAAGGGAGAAGAAGCACTCTTCTGGGAGGATTCATGGGATGGTCATCCCCCCCTAGATAGCTTAGGCATTCTAGCAAATGTTAAAAATGCATTAGTAAACTTATGGGGGACTAAAGTTAGGAATTATAAATACTTGAAAGAGGAAGAAGGAAAAGAAATTTGGGCATGGAAAACTCTAGAAAACATTGATTTGGAAACTATAGAAAAGGAGACATTTGAAATTACCCTCTGAAAGAGAAAATTCAATCAAATGGAAAGAGGTGATAAACTCATATGGGGAGCCTCCAAAGAAGGAAGATATAGTGTCAAAAAAGGTTACAACCTTATTATTCATTCACATAGATGGGAAGAGGTAGATATGCCTCTTAGACTATGTTGGGATTTCGCTTGCCTTCCAAAAGCAGGTATATTCCTCTAGGCAGTCCTCCAAAAAAGGATTCTGACAGTCGACAGGCTTAGGAAAATAGGTTTTGAGGGACCATCAAGATGCGTTTTATGCAAAAAAGATAGCGAATCAATAGATCATCTATTATTCCAATGCACGTATGCCCAAGAATGCTAGGAATAGCTAAGGTAGAAGCTAGCCTGGTCCTTGCCATTACCAAGTAATCTAGAAAGTAATTTGAAAGGTTGGCCTAATGGTAAACCTTATAATATTTACGAAAAACTTTGGAACATTTGTCCATTTATCCTTATGTGGGAAATCTAGAAAGAAAGAAACAAAAGGATTTTTTCTGAAAAGGAACTGATAAGCTCCATGTTAAGAAACAAAATAGAAGCAAGCATAGTAGAAGTCATGAACACTTATCTAAGAAAAACAACAAAAGAAGGTGCATTCTTAGAATGGGACGGTATAATGTAAAGAAATTGGAACAACTTGATTAACCCCCCAATAATTTATAAGAAAAGTAGTCAAGAGGGTAGGGATAAGTGTAAATGGGAACTACTCCTAAATGGATGAAAAAAACCAAACTTTGATGGGGCGTCAAGAGGCAATCCAAGTAAATCAGGTATAGGATGTATCATAAAAAAGGATTCTGGAAAATGGATCATCAAAAGAGCAAGATTTATGGGAAACGTGATAACTAATTTAGCAGAACTTGAAGCCCTCCAAGAAGGACTTCAATTATGCATTAACATAGGTATTAAAAGAATTATAATAGAAGGGGATTCACAAATTGTGCTCAACGCCTTAAGGAAGAGGAGTGCCCCAAATTGGGTATTAAACTCAAAACTAGAAGAAGTTTTAAAGTTATTTGATCTGATTGAGGAAACTAAAATTCAACACATATTTAGAGAAGGAAACCAAAAAGCTAATAATTTAGCAAACAAGGGGCAGATGGAGAGGAAATATTAATTTTTAATAATCAAGAAAATAGAATTCAATAATAAATATTATAATTTATATAATTACCTAATATTAATATGAGTTAATAAGTATACATTTAGACATTACTAAATAATGATAGTTAAAACATTACAAATAGCTAAATAAGAAATGGACTGAGAACTAGCATCATTAATTTTTAAAGCCTTCTAGAGCTTTCGGCTCCTTTTCCCCTATAAAGGAGGTGTATCTATCCTATATTGTCAAGTTTGGTCTATTATCAAATTTCCTTAGTGTAGGTTATAGCATGGATGCTATTGTCATCATTTTTCACACATTAGAAGCTAGGTCAATGGCATTCATGGGTATCATCAAACCAGATAGGTGGAATATGATTTTGTATCCCATGGATGATCTTTCTAGGGTAGTTGTTAGTAGAGTCCTAGGTGAGAAAATTTTCATCTATGACTACACTTGGTGCACTAACAATTCCATAATTGGGTTGTTTATAGCATGCCTAGGTAGGGAAAACATAGAGCAAGGTCTAATCATAAATTTGTGTCGTGACATTTTTTACCTATCCTGGTTGGAAGGGTTGGAGCATGTGGTTTTAAGCATCATAAACCAAAGGATCCCACTCCCAAAGGTCTATATGAGTCACCCTCCAGGTAGTTTAGGTCAAGCCAAGGTATGTTGCATATGTTGAGCCTGAGGTTGATTTGGAAAATTTAGAGGATTTAGAATTCATACACCCCAATTTGTACAAATCTAGTAAAGAGCATATTGCCTTCATCTTTCCTCCTGGATGCCCCGTGACCAACATCTAAGGAGACTTAGAGATTATTATGGTATGCATTAATAAGGATGAGATATAGCCCTTTGTTATTTTGTATTTTGCTAGAATATATCAGGGGCTCTTGTGTGAAGGATTTTGTAAACTAGGCATATGTTTAAGCATGTGTGCGTATCTGATAGTTTTGGTCATGGCTCAATTTTGTGCCCTTGTTGACCCATTTTTATTAGCGTTTACGTAATCTAGTATCAGTAGTTATGTATATCTTGGTATATTTGTTTGCGAGAAACAAAGTAGTGCATGTTTCTCCTTATATGGAGATGGTTGTTTGTAAATATTGGATGAAATTAATACAATAAATTTAGTTAACTTCTTTATGTTTGGGAGTTCACCATTTTGCCTCTTTAATTGGTAATAGATATTTTCTCAGTTGTTCCCTATTAGATCACTTCATGGATAGTACGTCTCACTGGTTTTGTTCTAGATCATTCTGGTTTTATAATGAAACAAAGGAAGACAAGCGAATTATCTGGAATTTCAAAATATATATTATCTGGAATTTTAATAACATTATTATTTTTTGTAAATAATTGAATAAATGTATCTCTTCGTTTAAAAAAACAAATGTTATGACATGTCAACACATCAATAAAATATGACTTAATACATAGGTATCATCTTTTTTGGAGATCTTGACATAAAGCATATTAATGTAGTATCATATTTGATGATGTGGCTGAAACCTTAGTTACAAGTAGGAGACTTGTCAATTAAGTTTAAAAAAATGGAAATGATTTAAAATTTAATAAAAAATTAGGGTGTTCAACTACTAGCTCTTCTTCCCCTAATTCAAAATTATAAATTAAAGAAGGAAATTAATACCAATACTTCATCTATTATATTTAATAATTTATTTTGGTCATAATTATTTACTTTCATAAAAATAGTAGTCAACATATTATGTTGTCAAAAAGCTTTCAATATTGTATATTATTGGGTTTAAATATTTTTATTTCTTATAAAATATGAAAAAATAGGAACATTGTATTAAAAAAATTTAAGACTTGATATAGAGATAAGATTCTTCAAGTAAAATTTAGATTCTCATGAAATATTTTAAAATAAATTAGGAATTGGTTTTTAAATGATAATTTCAAATAAATAGATAATAGTTTAGAAAAGACTATTTGACCATAAATTTTAGGCTTATATTTTCTTACTTTTTCAAAGGATGAAATTATAATATTAAATACAAACAATTAAGGCACGATGAATAAGAAATTCACATAAATAAATCAAATTTAATATAACATATATTTTATTTAATAAATTTAATAGTTATTATTTAACAAGAAAATAAAAAGATTATATTAAAATAAATATATACTAAACATAATGACAATAAGTAAATATTTAATTGTAAAAAACATAATATATTTTATTTAATAAATTTAAAAGTTATTATTTAACAACAGAAGAAAATGATTATATTAAAATAAATATATAATATAATATGTACTATAATAATCATTATATATACTTAAAATTTTAACCATTTTGTATATAACATTTTTCCATTATATAAAACATATATAGTTAGAAAATTAATAAGTCCATTCGCAGGGTCATGTACGTTTAGAGAAGTAATACATCTATTGGATGTACAATACATATTGTCAGGATGGATATGGCATACATCCAACCATATCAAATGATATGGCTAGATAGCCAATGCCATCATTTTAAGCTATATTGTTTTTGATTGCAGGGAAAAAATAGGTTTTAAAGGGGACATGAAACCCCGTACAAGCTAGACAAAAAGATTAGTGTTAAAGGAAACTAAAAAGAAATAGGACTGGGGACTAGTCCTCCACAACCAAAACTAACATAAAAACCTAAAAACCAAACACTAGCAAAAAACTGACAAAAGGCCAACACCAAGGACCCAAGGCACTAGACAAACTCTTTGCGAGTTTCGTCAGCTTCCTGCTTTGCCTCAGATATCTTCTTTATAGTGGCATTGAAGTCAGAGAGCTCCTGGATTCTTTCTTGAATCTTTCTCCTTTTCACAGACCTGGTATGTTTTCCTAGGCCTTCCTCTTCCAAGTCCTCTGTACTCTCGTCAGGTTTCTTGCTAGGAGAGCCAGCGTCCAGCTCCGCTTTAATGGTCATAAAGTAGTCCATGGCCAAACCCATAAACTTATTATTGTCATACATGTGTTTTTTCATGGCCTTCTCCATTGTTTATATTCTAGCTTGCATTTGCTCTACTTTTTTATCCCTGTCAATGTTCATGTTGCCATCTACAGTTTTCAAACCAGACTCTAGCTTATCCTACAGGGAATCCACCTTAGCAGAAATGGAACGATACTTTAAATTTAAATTCATGATTTCCTAAAATACACATTTCAGTATGTGAAAAGAATACATGGAAGCAGCCTTAGTAGTTTGGAGAACCCCAAAGGGGGGATCTATTTTATCGTCCATGTCTTCCTTTAGCAGTTGAACATTTCATTCCTCCATATCCATAGTTTTAATAAAAGGAATTTTTTGAGAAATGCCAGGAGCATTCACTTTCTCCGCACTAGGTGAAGCTGTCTCCACATCAAGGGAAGTTTTCTCCATGTCCGTCGCATCCTTCTGAATATCCAACCCAACCTCCATGATCACTTCCAATTTAGGGGAGATGGGCACGTTGTGATCTTCAGAACTGTCAAACTCCACTAAAATGGGCACCTGTTGATCGCCAACATCCTCCTCATTATTGTCATCCTCATTGTTACTCTTAATTCCAAAGGTATTTCCCATCTCCATAGTACCAGTAGCCTCCTCTTCAATGTTATCATTTTCCCCCAAAGCCGTATTCGAAATTGAGGTCGAAGAATCACTATCTTCCTTAGTTGAATTGGCCATATCATCATAACCATCTACACTATTAGAAAAGGTATATGTTTCCATACCCCTCCTATCCTTTCTTAAATTTTTACCTGAAGGACTCTCCTCTTTAGCAACTGTCTCCCTAATTCTTTTCTTAACCGAGCTAGAGGTATTGGGTGAAGAAATGATAGGGCTAGCACTAGTAGTCTTCTTAATATGTTCAACAATTAGAAGAATCAGCCCTTCATGAAGAATGGGTTTCTTATCCTTCTTCCTATGATGGGAAATACTAAGATGGAGGGACTGCAGAATATAGTAAGGCAAAGACACCCTAATTTTATGATTGGAATGACAGAGCAACACAAAATGGTAGGAATGGGTGCGTTTGAACCTACCATCCAGGGTAACATATTCCATAATCACCATCATAACCATCGCCCAGATTTCTTTGAACACTACAACATCATAGAATCCACTAGACTCTTTCACCAGACTTTTCTTTTCCTCCTTTCTTTTGGGGAAGCGCCGAATGGCCTTTTGCAAAACTTTCTTATCATGGTAAAATTTGATGCCCTTGATACTTAGCCTAGAAACCTCAGTAATGAGTTCCTCTATAATGTTCACAGTGATACTAGCAATAGTGACTATCCCATCTTTCCAGGAATCAGTGAACAACTTCATGGTGCTATCTTTAGTCCCATGCAGCCATTCCATGTAGGTTGTAAGACCCCCCTTAGTGAGAATATCCTAGACCTCTGACATTTTTTTCCATTTCACACAGTCCTTAGGCTTTCTATGATTAAGCCCTCCACCTTGTTAGCACATGCAAAAAAAATTATGGCTGTAGCTTTTTCCCCCTCGTCTCTGCAATGTTTTTCAGGTCTTTGGAATTAAACCTTAGTTCAAAAATTAAAAAATGTAGCCGTTGGTAAGAAAAACCCTAGCCTTGTTCTAATTTCATGTTACTTTATTCAGGCCACTAAAAAGTCCTTTAATGCATGTGTTAAAATTTGTTATCCCTTTGTCACATGATCGCATGAACCTTTTTCATGTATTGTGATCATGTGACTAAGGTTTTATATCAGCCCCCTTTAATATTTCCTATGTCTCTAACCTCGGTGAAATTAATTTTTCATAAGTCCAACTATTTTAATACTTCCTAATGTTTTGACTTTGTTTTTTTCCCACGCCTAGCTCTCTGACACCATCTCCATCCAACAGTGGGTGTATCTTCTCATGAGATTTGTCAGACATATGAGATTTTGAGATGGCCATTGATTCTTTTCCATGACGTAACCTTTTCTTTTGGCAGGTCCATCTGTCAGATATGTTGATTTGTTGTACTATGATTGGTCCATGTTGTGTGAGCTGGACATGTTGTCAGGCAAACCTGGTATCTCAATCAGGAGATTCAAGATCGATAGCGGGCACTTGATCTCATGAAATATTCCAAGCCTTTCAGATCTTGCACCAGCCGTCTGATCTTCCAGGTGGCTTAATGTTCTCAGTGGGGCCATTTTCTAGATGGTGTAGGATTGTTCAAATTTGATTAGTCGACATGGATGATGTAGCAAGGTGGGGTCATTTTCAGAGAGATCAATGACGAGGACAAGATCTACGGTCGGCCTAAGTTCTCATGAGTTTTGTCAAAACTATGAGATCTTAGGCCTGTCGTCAGATTATAAGGCTTATATTGTGTGGGTCCTGTGTCAATGTGACTGAGCATGAGCTGTGAATGAGGTAACGAGAAGTGGCATAAAGCAGGCCCAGGTGGGGTCTAAGGTCTTAGCAGTCTGGATAAATAAGGTTAACGGCCTAACAAAATTCAATGAGTTTGTTCATTCACGTAATAAAATGGTGGTGTTCCAAGTTGACTGGCGATTTAGTGAACACTTGTTTGTGTAATTGCTAAAGTTTCTAGCAGTAAGATAAATCTTTCTTCAAACTGGTGAAAAGCCTTTTGTCACCAGTTCGCTAGATATAATTGGGATAAGTTTAGATCTCCTTTGTCGCCTATTTGCGAGGTTTAGTTGTGAGTTAATATTTCACTTTGCGAATGGGATTTGCCTTATCGCATGGTCACTAAGTGTTAACCTAAGGGTGGCAGTTGAGTTAAGGAAATGAAGACCATGAAAAGGGATGATCTAATAGCTATGACTTAAAGTTGGTCTGATTTAAAATGTGGACCGCTGATTTGTTGCTGGCACCATGGAAACGATTGTTGTTTTTGAAATTCAAATTTGTGAGGGGTTTCCAATGATAGGAAGTACCAGAATTTATCATTTTAACAGCTGATTTCGATTGGTTCAGTGGTGCTTGCTATTGCAGTCTGGTCTAGGGTGTTCCATGATCATGTGTAGGAGTCTATACCATGTGGTTTTGTGCTCGAGGTGTGTTGCAGGTGACTAAAAGGGTTGACATTTTAGATTTTTTTGTGGTTCTTAGTACCTTCTTAGTGAGATTCTCATGATTATGGATGACTTTGGGTTTTGTTTTCTCCTAGTTGCCTGGGTTTCTTCCCCTGTAATAAATTTTTGACCGTTTCCAGTGGGTCTAGTGGGTGAAACCCTAACCCTAGTCATCCGTAGCTTGTTGCAACCTATTTTGGGATTCCAAGATGACTAGGGGGTATATATAGCAGAAATTTTGACTTAGTGCGGGTTCCAAAACTTTCTTTTGGTCCCTGATTGTTGATGTTAATTCACTGAGGAAGGAGAGCCTGGACTTTGGGTCTTTTCCTTTGGCATTTTGTTGTTTGATAGTGTATTGATCCTGAATATGTTAATGAGAATGCTATTGAGTTCCAATCTTGCATTTGTGTATGTCTTCTTGTTTTGGTTTAGAGCTCATATATGTTAGTGTCACAAAGTGTATTATCATATGGTAAACAAAGAGTATTGTAAACTCATCTCTGAGTTCCTAACAAAGTTAGGATTAAAGTCTTTTAGGTGAGTTCAGTGAGTTTACAACCAGATAAAAATTTGATGTCCTTGTGTTTGAGGGAGAGGGGTAATCGACAAAACACTTATCCTAAATTCAAGTGTGTTTGAATTAAGGTCTACAGTTGATGTATGCTATTAGGTGACTCTATGCCCTGGTTAAGGCATTGATCTATTCTTTGGAGGCAATCCATCATCTCTAATCACACACACACACAAATTCAAATGATCAAATCTTTAAATTAGTTAGTAAGGGGTATAGTTGTATATTATTTTGTGATTCCTTTGAAGAAGTGAATCAAGGATACACCCACCTGAGCATTAAGGCTCAAAGTGTAGGAGGATCTCTTTTGATCCTTGCTAATTGGCCCTCTTCCTTGTAGACTTTGGAGTGGTGATAGAGTCAAAATTATATTAAAGTTATCCATCAAAGTATAAATATACAAGTTGAAGAGCAAAGGGAACTCCCAACAAAATGGTGACTCTACTAGGGAGAGTCTAGAGATAAAGCTTTCAAAGTGCACTCTTGTTTTCTTGTTGTATTCAGTTTAAAGATTTCCCATCTAGGTGATTGGCAACTCAAGAGGTTAGAACCAGTGTCATACTGTAAATCATGGATAAAAGAAGGAATACTAGGTCCTTTGTCAGAAAGAATCTGAAGGTCACTTTGGAACAATTGCCTAGATAGGAGAAGACAAATTGGATTAAAAAGAATGGTGAGTCTACTAGTGCTACCATAAGAGAACAAAGGAATACCAGAGGAAGAGCACCACATGTTTCCTCAAGTGAGGAAGGTTCACAAGACAAAGTTTCTAGATTAGATGGTGGTCGCTCTGAGGATAGATTCTATGATACCCCAGAGGCTGTATTTCAAGACAAGGGTCCATTGCCTATAGATCAAGATGAAAAAACTAGAGAGATGGGTTTGGAGATTGATTTAGATCTTGATGAAGATAATTTTAGAAGGGAGCCCATGAGACCAAAGCAAGTCCACTTCCCATATCAAAATCTTACTGATATGAATGTGTCATCAGGTTCTAATGACATTATGGTAGATCTTAATGATTTAAATGCACTAAGGTTGCAGTTGGTAGAGCAGGATGCCATACATAAGAGGTTACAGGAGGAGAGAGAAGCTAAAAAGGTGAATGCTCTAATAGAAAGATAGACTCTCCTTAGAAAGATTAATGAAATGAAGGAGAGAAACAAGATGCTTGCTTCTACTCCTAAGACATTGCAACATGATGTCTTTGGTGATCTTGAGGCTTTGAGGAGTGAGCAAGAGCACTTACTGCAAGATCATGAATTTGATAAGGAGGGCCCTATGGTTAGACAGGTTCAAAGTTATGCTTCCCTCCCTAAAGATAAAGATGGAAATGAGATCACTAGGCCTATTGTTGCCACTAGTGAGAAAGGAAAGAAAATGATGGCTGGACATCAAACAAGTAGATCATTGACAATACTAGGGCTCCCACCACCTAATTAAAATAAGGACACAGGATAGAAAGAAGAAGAAAAGAAGATGAGGACCTTGCAAGAGAATTAGAGAGGGTTGAAATTGAAGCCTCTATTGCAAAAAAGATAAGAAAGATCTATTTCTTGAAGGCTTCATCAGCCAATGCTCTTGGTCCATCTACTATTGAACTAAGTATGCCATCTATGACTACTACTATTCCACTTAGTAATGCTACTAGTTCAATTCCTTCTTCATCTGCTAGGATAGGTGTTGATCCTAGACAACAGTCAAATGCACAAGTAGATGGAAATGTAAATGCAAATGTTAATCCTAGGGTTAACACTAGTTCCAGTTTTCAAAGAAGACCTATGCAACTAGAAGGCTATAGGAAAATTAGTTTTGATGGAATTCCTGGTTACCCGAATGCTTTTCCAAATGATATAAGAGATAAGGTACCTATGTTTTCTGGTAATAATGCTATTAGTTGTGAGGAGAATCTTAGGTTATTTGTTGATATGCTTAATGATTATGGGGTAGAGCATGAGGATGTAGTCATGAAATTATTTGTTCAATCTCTAATGGAGGATGCTAGAGATTGGTTTAAGAGACTTCCTGATAAATGTATTGATACTTGGGATTCTTTTGAGAGATGTTTTAAAGAGCAGTATGGTGATAGGCCTAATGCTAGTTTCATGTTGAATGAATTCAATACCATTAGGGAAAATCAGAATGAGTCTGCAGCTGAGTTTAACATGAGATTTTAGAAGGGTATGCATAAGTTGTTCCAAGTTATGTGGTTAGATGACAATGTTTGTCTAACTACATACTTCAATGCATTTGATGGAAATATGGGATACTTGTTGAGGGACAAAGAACCAAGAACTCTTAGAGATGATTTTAGGATTTCTATCAATACTGAGAATCATATGAAGATATTAGGAAAGTTGGGTGGGAAGAGAGATAATCCAAAGTTGTTTGGGGACAAGAAATACAAAAAGGAAAATGATAGAAATGTTGGAACTAGGAGGCAAGAAGAAGATAAATTGCATAAGGTGCTCAATGCATTGAAAGACTTGAAGGCACTTGAAAATAGGAACATCAGTGCTCGTACCAATGAAAAGCCTCGATTCAACAACAATTTCAATAAGCAGAATAGATTGCAGAACTACCCCTACAACACCCAATGGAAGGATGGCAAGCCTATTGTCCCTACTGCAAGAAATAACAATGACAGAGGTGTCCCTAAACCTCTACAAAAAGCTTCAATAAATGTCATGGAGGACATACCTTGGTATGTTGCATGCCAGTCCCCTCATTCTATAGAGCATTATGTGGTTGCGCATTCTATGGCTACAAATCAAGATTGTGGCAATGAGGAGATAGATCAAGAAGATGATCAAGATGATGTTGGATGCAACATGGCTACTTCATATCTAGGATATGAAGATGATTCTAATTTTGATGAAGAGGCAGATATAAATGTGAAGAGACATAATCAGGCCCTTTTTCATCAAGAGGTTTTTTCTAATAGTGAAGACATTGATAAGAAGACATGTAACATGAACTCTTCTTCTGAGCCAATAAATTTAAGAAGACCTTCTAGAGAGGAGATGGAGAGGATTACTACAGAAATGATTTCCCAAGTGCAAACTAGAGGCATGGTGGCAAGGAATACAAATGAGAAAGTTGTAGGAATGTTTATAAAGAGTACCAACTCCAGAGAGCCTAATGAGAACAAATCAAAAGGTGATCACATGGTGAAATTCAAAAATGTAAAAGGTAATAATTGTGAGCCTAAGGGAGTTGAAGTTGAAAGAATTTCTAATGAGATTGAGAAGCCAGTTAACACAATGGATAAGGTTGAAAAAATGAGAGTGGCCAATACACCTAATGTATCAGATAAGAAAAAGGATATCAAGGTAGTGTAGATTGAGATTCCTTCCTCTGCTCTTATTGATATGTTGGTTGTATTATCCCAAATTACAGTTAAGGTTCCATTGTTAGAATTGTTGAGGATCCCTGGACACAAAGATAGAGGTATTACATGGGTGGATAATGTTCATAACAATGATATTGCATGCAATGGATCTCAGGATAAAGCTTTAAAAGGTGTTCCAACTCAGGGAATTGTATCTCAAATTCCCCCTATATATTTGGACAATTCTGTCAATGCTAGCCTTGAAAACATTGATCCATTCTTTTTAAGTGCTCTTGTGAATGGAATGAAGCTAAGAAATTGTATGATTGATAGTGGTGCCTCTAATACTATTATGCCTTTTAAAATCATGGAGAAGTTGGGCCCTAAATTTGATACAATTTAGGGTAGATGTTGTGCAATGGATCAGAGGGAGGTATCAATTATTGGGACTATCAATGTAATGCCATATAGGCTGGCAGCATATCCAGAGAAAGAGTTAACAATGAGTGTTTTGGTGGTGGACATCCCTCCTCATTATGAGATGCTACTATCTAGAAGGTGGAGTGCTGCCATGGGTGGAAGTTTGCAATGTGATTTGTCCTATGCCACTTTCAGAATTGATGACCAGTTTGTCAAGATTGATCAAGAGCCAAGAGTATGCGACATGATTGAGAGGAATATTGACAATGAGACTACATGTTTTGTGGATACTAATATTAATGCTTTTAGGGCAGAGATCCTTGTATTTGAAAATGAACCTATTTTGTCACCTATCTTTGTTGAGGTAAGTGATGATTCTATGGAGGGTGATTTGTGGGTAATGTACTTTGATGGTGCAAATTGAAAAGATGGAGCAGGAGTAGGTATTCTACTTATTTCTCCTGATGGAAATACCTACAAATTTTCTTTCACATTGAATTTCTTTTGTACCAACAATATAGAAGAATATGAGGCATTGTTGTTAGGACTAAGGTTGGCACATAAGCATGGAATTAAGTGTTTGAGTGTTGTTGGTGATTTTGAGTTGGTGGTGTCCCAAGTCAGGTCAGTATATGCTTCCAAGAACAAGAGGTTGAAACAATATAGGAATGTAGTTTGGGATTTGATTGAATGTTTTGACACCTTCAATATTGAGTGGAAGGATAGGACTAACAATAAGATGGCTGACTTGTTGGCCAATATTGCAATCAATCCCACTGATATTACTTTTGCTAGTATTTCTAAAGTTGAAATTTAGGCTAGGCCTAGTATACCAGACAATATTGAAAATTGGCAAGTTTTTGATGATGATAATGATATATTGAAGTTATGAGTTGTGAAGATCAGTATCATGGTCAGGAATTTGATTGTTCAGCCTTGGTTGAGTTAGTGGAAGGAAAGGAGGTTTTCTTTGGCAATGAGGTCATTCAGCTTAGAACTAAGAAGGTGCCCAAGGGGCTTGTTGTTTTGGAGACTGTCTTTGATAACCAGGATAGAGTTCAAAAGAATATCAAAATAGATGATCATGCTGATCTAGAGGAGATAAATCTTGGAACACATGAAGCACCTAAGAAGGTATACATTGGTAGGGATATGTCTCATAATGTGAGAAAATCTTTGATTGAATTGTTAAGAAAATTTAGACATGTTTTTGCATCATCATATGATGACCTAAAGGTTTATAGAGAAGACTTGTTTCAACATATTATTCCATTGAAAGAAGATGCTAAACCTTTCCGGCAAAAACAAAGGCCTATTAATCCTACTTTGGCACCCAAGATGCAAGAGGAGTTAATGAAGTTAAGAGATGCTGGAACTATCAAGCCTATAAGGAACTCTTCTTTGGTGTCAAACCTTGTTCCTATGAGAAAGAAGAATGGTGACATCTGGCTTTATGTGGACTTCAGGAATTTGAACATCAGCTCATTAAAGGATAAGTATTGTTTTCCCAATATGGAAGCTATGTTGCAGAGAGTAACCAGATCAAAATTGATGTCTATGATGGATGGTTTCTCTGGTTACAATCAGGTCATGGTCAAAGAATCAGAACAATTCAAGACAACTTTTACTACACCCTGGGGGACATATGTTTATGTGAGAATGCCTTTTTGTCTCACAAATGCTGGTGCTACTTTTCAGAGGGCAATGGCAATGGATGTTGCCTTTCCAGATTTTATCAATGATTTCCTTGTTGTATATCAAGATGATTTAACTGCCTATTCCAAGAAGGAAGAAGACCATTGTACTCATTTAGAGAAAATATTTATGAGGGCTTTGGAATTTGGTATTTCATTAAATCCAAGGAAATGTGCTTTTGGTGTCATTGAAGGTAAGTTTCTTGGCCACTTAGTTGGGAAGCAAGGAGCAAGAATTGACCCTGAGAGGGTAGTAGCTATTGATAAAATTCAGAGACCAAAGAATTTTAAGGGGATTCAATCCTTCTTTGGTCAGGTCAATTTCTTAAGGAGGTTTGTAAAAATTTTTGTAGAGGTTACTAGACCTATTTCTAAGATGTTGAAGAAGGGATCTGCAATCAATTGGGAGGGTGAAATGTAAATTGTATAGAAAGAATTTAGATTGCATACTTTTGAAATGTGTAGATGAAGATCAGGCTAACAAGTTGTTAAAGGAGATGCATGAGGGAGTTTTTGGTGGGCATTATATGGGTAAAACAACTGCTCATAAAATTTTGAGAGCAGGATTTTGGTGGCCCACAATCTTCAAGGATGCAGAACAGTTGGTGAGGAGGTGTGATGCTTGTCAAAGGTTCTCTGGTAAGTTTAAATTTTTAGGTAATGTGCCATTAAAACTAGTAGAAGTTCAGGCTCCTTTCCAATAATGGGGAATTGATTTCATAGGGGAGATACCAAACAAGTCAAGTGGAGGACACTCATGGATCTTAGTTGCCACTGATTACTTTACAAAGTGGTTAGAAGCCATACCTACAAGAAATGCAACTAGTAAGGTGGTAATTGATTTTCTGTTGAATAATATTGTTACAAGGTTTGGTTTCCCTGAGAGAATAGTAAGTGATAATGCCATGTGCTTCAGGTTTGCTGAATATAAGGAATTCTGCAAAGGTTTAGGAATTCAGATTTCTAATTCTTCACCTTATCATGCACAAGGAAATGGTCAGGTAGAATCTACTAATAGGAGTTTGATTAAAATCCTCTAGAGGATCCTTGAAAAGAATAAGAGGGCATGGAATTCAAAGCCGCCATTAGCTCTATGGGCTAATAGGGTAACTATGAAGAGAGCAATTGGTTGTGCACCATTTGACCTAGTATATGGAATACATGTAAGAATGCCTCAAAATAATTTGTTAGAAATGTACAAATTTGTTCAGTTATATGATGATGACATAGATGATGAGATGCAGTTGAGAATTGAGGACCTCATTAGGTTGGATGAGACTAGGAGGGAGTCGGTTGCAAGGAATGCCAAATTGTAGTTGTAGGTTAAGAATTTATATGATAAAAAGATTTTTGATAGGAGGTTTGAACCTGGTGATTTGGTGTTAATTTGGAATGCTAGATTGGAGGATAAAGGAAAACATGGTAAGTTTGATCCCATCTGGCTAGGGCCATATCTAATTCATGAGAAATGGGGCCAAGATTCATACATGGTCAAGGAGTTCAATGGTGATATTCAAGAATTGCGAGTTCATGGACAATTCTTGAAGAAATACTTATTTTGAAGTGTTCTATTTTCCATGAACAGTAATTTGGTCTGTACATTTTGTAAATTTTGTAAATAAGTTGCTTGCCTCTGCCCTATTTTGTCCTGGTTTGTAAGGTTTTGGTCATGTTGCTCTCTATTGTCAGTTTTCTAGTGGGATGGTCTGCTTTTACCAATGATTCTAGATCCTTGCTATGCCTGCAAGAGGCATACATCCCTAGACAGAGCCACTGTTAGCATGTGCAAATCTTTTTATGGCTATAGCTTTTTCCCCCTGGTCTTTGCAATGTTTTTCAGGTCTCTAGAATTAACCCTTAGTTCAAAAATTAAAAAATGTAGCCATTGGTAAGAAAAACCCTGGCCTTGTTCTAACTTCATGTTACTTTATTCAGGCCACTTAAAAGTCATTTAACGCATGTGTTAAAATTTGTTATCTCTTTGTCGCATGATCGAATGAACCTTTTTCATGTCTTGCGATCATGCGACTGAGGTTTTATATTGGCCCCCTTTAATATTTCCTAGGTCTCTAACCCTGGCGAAATTAATTTTTCCTAAGTCCGACTATTTTAATACTTCCTAATGTTTTAGCTTTGTTTTTTTCTCGGGCCTAGCTCTCTGACACCATCTCCATCCGACGGTGGGTGTATCTTCTCATGAGATTTGTCAGAGGCTTGCAAACTTAAGAGGGCTATTGATTTCATTTATGACAGAGCTTCTCAAATAGGTGGGTTCATTGACATGTATGCACAAATGGTGACATCTTATTGGTCCATGTAATAACATAGTGGTAGTTGTCAATGGGTCCTGGTTGTTGGCTTGTCATGAGATTTGTCAAATGTATGAGATTTTGAGATGGCCATTGATTCTTTTCCATGATGTAACCTGTTATTTTGGCAGGTCCATCTACTAGATATGCTGATTTGTTGTACTATGATTGGTCCACGTTGTGTGAGCTAGAAATGTTGTCAGGCGAACCCGGTATCTTAATCAGGAGATTCAAGATTGACGGTGAGCGCTTGATCTCATGGAATCTTCCAAGCCTTTCAGATCTTGCACCAGCCGTCTGATCTTCCAGGTGGCTTAATCTTCTTAGTGGGGCCATTTTCTAGGTGGTACAGGATTGTTCAAATTTGATTGGTCAACATGGATGATGCGGCAAGGTGGGGTCATTGTCAGAGAGAACAGTGATGAGGACAAGATCTACAGTCAGCATAAGTTCTCATGAGTTTTGTCAAAACTATGAGATCTTATGCCTACCGTTTGATTATAAGGCTTATATTGTGTGGGTCCTATGTCAGTGTGATCAAGCATGAGCCGCGAATGAGGTAATGACAAGTGGCATAAAGTGGGCCTAGGTGGGGTCTAAGGTCTTGGCAGTCTGGATAAATAAGGTTAGCGGCCTGACAAAATTCAATGGGTTCGTTCATTTGCATAATAAAATGGTGGTGTTCCAAGTTGACTAGCGATTCAGCAAACACTTGTTCACGTAATCACTAAAGTTTCTAGCTGTAAGATAAATGTTTCTGCGAACTGGCAAAAAGCCTTTTATCGCCAGTTTGCCAGATATAACCGGGATAAGTTTAGATCTCCTTTGTCACCTGTTCACGGGGTTAAGTGGTGAGTTAATATTTCACTTTGCGAATGGGATTTGCCTTATCACATGGTCGCTGAGTGTTAAGCCAAGGGTGGCAGTTAAGTTAAGGACATGAAGACTGTGAAAAGGGATGATCTAACGGCTATGACTTAGATTTGATCTGATTTCAAATGTGGACCATCGATTTGCTGCTGGTGCCATGGAAATGACCGTTGTTTTTCAAATTCAAATTTGTGAGGGGTTTCCAGTGAGAGGAAGTACCAAAATTTATGGTTTTAACAGTTGATTTTGATTGGTTTGGTGGTGCTTGTTGTTGCAGTGTGGTCCAGGGTGTTCCATAATCATCTATAGGGGTCTGTACCATGTGGTTTTGTGCTTGAGGCGTGTTGCAGGTGACTGAAAGGGTTGACATTTTGGATGTTTTTATGGTTCTTAGTACCTTCTTAGTGAGATTCTCATGATTGTGGACCACTCTAAGATTTTTTTTCTCTTGGTTGCCTACGTTTCTTCCCCTATAATAAATTTTTGACTGTTGCTAGTGGATCTAGTGGGTGAAACCCTAACCATAGTCATCCATAGCTTGTTGCAACCTATTTTGGGTTTCCAAGATGACTAGGGGGTCTATATAGCAAAATTTTTGACTTAGTGCGAGTTCCAATACTTTCTTTTGGTCCCTAATTATTGATGTTAATTCACTAAGCAAGAAGAGCCTAGACTTTGGGTCTTTTCCTTTGGCATTTTGTTGTTTGATAGTGTATTGATCCTAAATATGTTAATGAGAATGCTATTGAGTTCTAATCTTGCATTTTTGTATGTCTTCTTGTTTTGGTTCTGAGCATATATGTTAGTGTCACAAAGTGTATTAGCATATGGTAAACAAAGAGTATTTTGAAGTCATCTCTAAGTTCCTAACAAAGTTAGGATTAAAGTCTTTTAGGTGAGTTTAGTGAGTTTACAACTAGATAAGAATCTGATGTCCTTGTGTTTGAGGGAGAGGGGTAATAGGCAAAGCACTTATCCTAAATTCAAGTGTGTTTGAGTTAAGGTCTTCAGTTGATGTATGCTATTAGGTGACTCTATGCCCTAGTTAAGGCATTGATCTGTTCTTTGGAGGCATTCCATCATCTTCAATCACACAGACACAAATTCAAATGATCAAATATTTAAATCAGTTAGTAAGGGGTATAGTTGTATATTATTTTGTGATTCCTTTGAAGAAGTGAATCAAGGGTACACCCACTTGAGCATTAAGGCTCAAAGTGTAGGAGGATCTCTTTTGATCCTTGTTAATTGGCCCTCTTCCTTGTAGACTTTGGAGTGGTGATAGAGTCAAAGTTATATTAAAGTTATCCATCAAAGTATAAATCTACAAGTTGAAGATCAAAGGGAACTCCCAACACACCCATGATCACAAAGCTAACCATGATAGTCGTAATAGCAGAGAAAAACCAAATGTTGAGGTAACAGGCAACTTTGAAATTAATAGAAGTTAACTTGTGTATGCAATTAGTTCTCTTTGGAAAGGCACCACTTTTTGTAATCATTTTACCATGTTTCTCTAAAATGTGTCTAATCATCATAACTTCTTGAGATATGCCCAATCCACCCTTTTACTTTGAGACCTGTCAAAGGCCAATTGGCTTTCATATCAATGATGAGATTGTTGCAGCCATGCCAAATCATGATATCATTGGATTTAACTACAAAGTTAGACAGCTCATTAGCAGGTACAATTCACTTCTTGGTAAATGTGAGAAATAATGACTTGCCTAAAGGATCTAATGATAACCCGCTAGCTTCCTTGATTAACTCCTTAATGGACCATGATGGTTTAGTCATGTCACTAATGTATCTTAATATATTCATTGAATCTCCCTCAATCCAAACATTCTAAGAAATATTCTTCTTGACAATTTTAAGAGTCTATAGAAGGGCCATGGCCTCTGCCACATGGTTGCTTTGCACCCCAATAGGCATCACCACCACAAAAAGGCAATTGGACATGTCATCATGAATGAGACCACCACAACCCATTGGGCCCGAGTTTCCCTTCATAGCACCATCGAAGTTTATTTTTATCCACCCAGGTGGAGGAGAAAGCTAGATGGCATTCTCCCTTTGATTTGAGTTTTTATTAGTAGTCCCAGCACTCAAATCACTAGCATTGAAGTCCATCATCCTAATAGTTGATAGTCTGTAGTTTTCCTTTATGCTTCTCTTAATCTTCTCAGCAATCACCTTAGGTGGAAGTTCAATATTCTTGAAGACTCTATCGATGAGTTCTCTCCATAACCGCCATATCACATGGGGAGTAATGATGTTCCACAAATGCTAATCCATTGGGACCTCTACTTTTCTCCACTGCATACATAAATTCTCCATGTTGTTGGGAAAAAACTAGTTAATCTGCTAGCATTGTAATAAAAGATTCCAAACTTCCCAAGAAAAGCAGTAATCAATGGCAAGATGGAAGACCGATTCCTAAGCTTTTTTACACAGGAAGCATCTATTGCTCAAAATCATGCCCCATTTCTGGAGGTTGTCTATAGTAAGAATTTTATTCTGCAAAACTAGCCAGAACAAAATATTAATTTTAGGAATTAAACTTTTATCCCACACCTGAGCCCAAAAAGGGGGAGGATTCGGTGGTTTCAGTAAAAGCTCAGAATAGGAAGCCACCATGAAAATAATAGAAGGAAGAATACCCCAAAGCAACTCATCTTCTCTAGACTCCTTAACCTTACAGATCATTAGATCTAGCATCAAAGGCTTAAGCACTTCATCCACTAGGGAGAGGTCAATCCACGAGCCATTCCTCCAGTAGTCCCTAACACTGGCTCCAAATCTCTGAATGTACTAATTAATGAGAGGTTGAAAAGGAGAGACGGATCTAAGGGGACAAGCTTTGAGCCAACAATCCTCCCAAAACTAGATCCTTCTACCATTGCCAAGAAACCACTTAGCCCCTTTTAAAGCCACCTCCTTAGCATTCTGAATAATGTTCCAAATAAAAGAGCCTTGCACTTTCAAATCCGTTTCCCAATATTCAAAAATATGGGAGAAAGAGAAGAGATAATTTTTATGGATAATTTCATTCCATTCTCTTTTTTCCCCAAAAATTATCCAAGTCTGTTTGGCCAACAGTGCCATATTGGCAACTCTTAGAGGGCGTATTCCCAGTCCCCCCCCCCGCCCCCACTTTTTAGGAGTACAAACCTTGTCCCAAGCAATTAAAGAAAGTCTCTTTTTGTCTTCCACTCCCGACCACAAGAAGTTTCTTTGGATTTTTTCAATAATATCGGTATGTTTACCAGGTATCTTAAAAAGACTACGAGCATAAATAGGGAGACTTTGCAAAGAGGCCTTTAAGAGCTGAAGTTTACCTACTTGACTAAGAAGCGGACCTTTCCAACCAGCCAATTTCCTATTAATTCTATCAACAATACCAGCCCAAAAGGAATCCAGAGGTTTGAGACCAAGAGGAAGGCCAAGATAGGTAGTAGGAAAAGAATCAATTCTGCATCCTATGATTCTGGAAATTCTCTTCTGTCTGTCCTCAGGAGTTGATAAAAAATAAAGAGCTCTTATCCCAATTAATGGATTGGCCTGAACCTAGAGAATAGGTAGAAAGGGCTTGTTTAATAGTCTTTTCTTCTTGGATTGAAGAGAAACCCATGATGATAGTGCCATCCACAAACTGTTCATGAGAATAAGGACTAGAATCTGAAAAAGGGGAAAGCCCTTTGAACAACCCGGTGGAGACAATCTTCTGAAGAAAATGCCCCAGACATTTAGCCAAGATAGAAAAAAGGATAGGAGAAAGAGGATCTCCCTGCCTAAGACCCCTAGAGGGTTTAAAAATTCTAGAAGGGGATCCATTGAATAGAATAGCAATAGTAGAAGTACTAATGAGCTGATAAATCAATTTGAGGAATTTGTCACCAAAACCAAAGGATCTCAACACGTTGATCAACAAGTCCCAGTCCACCCAATCATAAGCCTTCAAAAGATCCAATTTCAAAAGAAAACCAAAGTTAAGAGAGACCTGAGTGGAGTGGATAACCTCATGAACCTTCATAATCGAATCAAGAATCTACTTACCAAGAACAAAACCACTTTGCTGAGGAGAAATAATCTGAGGGAGAATAACCAACAAATGAGAGGTTAAAACTTTGGATAAAATTTTGTACACAGAATTACACAAGCTAATCGGTCTAAAGGAATCCATTGAATCAACTCCAAGCTTCTTAGGAATCAAAGCAAGAAAGGTCCCATTAATCTCTTTAAGGAAAGATCTAGCTCCAAAGAATTCTTTAACAACATTGTTGATATCTACACCAATAATATGCCAAAACTTTTGAAAGAAGAACATTGGGAACCCATTCAAACCTGGGGACTTATTACCTTCAAAAGAGAAGATAGTAGACTTGAGTTCATCCAAAGAAGGGATAGCAATAAGAGCTTTATTGGTAGTATCATTAACAATGGAAGGAATGGTTTCAAGAAGGATATTTTGATTCCCCACATCAAGATTCAAGTCTTTAGAAAGCAGAGATGAGAAAAAATTAATCATAGCTTCAAAAATATCTTTATCATTGGTGATTTCCCCATCCTCCACTTTAAGTTTGGATATTCTGTTAGTAGCTCTATTTTTTGAGGCAGATAAGTGAAAGAATCTAGTATTCTTGTCCCCTTCTTTAAGCCAAATAGACCTAGATCTTTGTCTAGAGTATTCTTCCTCCTTAGAAATAATATTATGCATTTTGGAAAGAATGTTCTCCTCCTTATCCCTAAGCTCCACCGTCAACCCAGAATGTTGGATTGTGTTCTGAATAACATCAAGATCCCTTTTGAGCTGAATTTTAGAATTAAAAATGTCACCAAAAACTTCTTTACTCCATGCCTTTACATTCTGTTTAACACTGAGAAGTTTCTTACCCACTCTAGACATAGCAATACCTTGAATATTAACATTCCACCAATCTTTGATATGTTGATCCAGATTCAGATGATCAACCCACATCTTTTCAAACTTGAAGGGCGGGTGACCCTTTGCAGTAATCGGATTAGCACTAAAACAAATTGGGAAGTGATCAGACCCAATCTTCGAAAGGGACAACAATGAATAACCAAAGTTTTTTAACCAGCATCAAGTGATCAGCACACAATCCAGCCTAACTTGGATGAGGTCTTGACCAATCCTTATATTCGACCAAGTAAAATTGACCCCCTGAAGCTCCATATCAAAAAGGGCTTGATTATTAATAAATTCCATAAGCTCCATTCTACCATCAAGATGACTCTAATTATCCACCCCACCAAACTTCTCATTGTCTTTTAAAGGACAATTGAAGTCCCTGATAATCAACTAGGGAAGCTCCTCGAAGGATTTTCTGTGATTTTCAACTTTTTTCTAGAATTGGGATCTACCAACTTTAGAGTTGGGGGTGTAACTAGTAGTAGCAACCCATTCAAAATCCATCTTAACATGAACAAAGTTAATGCTATGGCAGTTCATATTTTCCATGATCATAGTCCCTTGAATGTGATTCTGATTCCAAAAAGCAATAACCCCTCCCGAAGCCCCTTCATAGCTAAAGCCAACCACCCCATTATTTTTAAAAATTCTAATTTTTTCCACCTTCTCTTTCCCCATCTTAGTTTCTTGAACAAAAATGATGTCAGGATTGTGGTCTCTTACCAGATTCCTAAGAATGTCTTGCTTGTGAGGGGCATTCAACCCTCTTATATTCCATGAAATGAGCTTCATTTCTTAACCGGAGTGTAGACTCCCTTGATAGTAAGTTTCTTACCATCCGCAATATCCTTCTTGCTTTCTCTTTCTTTGATCTCTTTGTTAGTATATCTACCTTCAGTTTTTTTTTGAGATCCAACATCTTCTTTTAGCTTGGACCCTCCATCTATTTTACTTCGAGTGGTGACACCCTTGGAACCTAGTGTGACAGGTTTCTTCTCTTTCTTTTTTTGTTCCTTCCCTTTTTGAATAGTCCAGGGCTCTCTATTCTCTATAGAGGGCTCATCTCCAACTACAAGATCTTCATCACTAGTTCCTCAAAGAGTATCAAGAATAGAAGAAGAGTCATCTTCATTAGATTTAACATCTTCAATAAGAACTTTGTCAGCCGAGGGTCCAATCTGAGAAACATTTTCCAAAATAGGAACCCACACCACCATGGAATTGAGTCATCATCAGAAAGACCAACACCCAAGGGATTCTTAGGAGATTCTGAAAAAGCAGGAACCGCATGGTTACTCTCATTAGGGACAACATCCTTGTAGGAGATAGCAACCGAATCTGACACATGGGAACCTTGTTCAACCATTTCTCCCTCCTCCAACACTAGGAAATAATTAGAATCCACTTTCTTCACTGATTCTTCCTTTTTATTGCTATTATCGCCTTTAACTTCCTTCTAGACTTGTCTAGTCATCTTTTTAGGTTCCGAGTTTGCTAGAAGAGAAACCTTAGGATTTTTCTTTGGGTAGTGTTTGGCCCAATGACCCATTTTATGACACACAAAATAGGAAAATGGAAGTGACTCGAAAATCACCTCCTATTTCCATTGACCCAGTTTAGAGTTGATGTTGATAACTGAGGGGAGAATTTTAAGCTATATTGTTACTTCACTCCTAATATGCACCTAAAGATGTTACCTCTAAATTTGTGCAAAGGGAAGTTAACAATAAAAGATACCCAAATTAGTAAAGTAGTATCACTACCTCATGAAGAGGATAAAACATAGAAGCAACAAAATGATCCTAACATAATAATTTGCATTTTATTGACAGAAAATATCTTCGCAGAGTAATTCGAGAAAACAAACCATAGCAAATCCAAAAAATAAAATTATTGGAACAAAGTCTTATATATAATATATGAAGTTGGGAAGCATGGATATAAGGAGAAATTGTCTAAGCTTGGGGGATGAATTTATATATAGAAGTGAAAATTTAAAATTGAAAGAGTAGCTTAAGGGAAGGGGAAGAGAGGAGGCTAAAAGTTAGAGAGATGAGTATCTAGGAAGCTTTCAAGACTTATTTTTGAATTGTAACTATTTTTTTAATTACTTCCTTTAATTCACTTGCCTACACATTTTTCTTCCACATCCTAAACTTTTACTCTATCCTTTGTAGTGAATTTTTTCGATCTTTTGCAGTGAGAAGCTACCCAAGCGTTTTGGGTGCACGAGACAATAATAGTTATTTTGGATAAACTTTCCTCCAATAGTTATTTTGTATAAATTTTCCTTAATTATGTTCTGGGTAAATTATTGTTTGTTACCTATTTGGGGTTCATACACTCCCTATTCTCCAATTCTTTACATTGAAAAAATGTCTTCTCAATTGATTTCATTACATTATGTTGCCTTCTCATTTATAATTTTAAACACTTCTATTATGTTATGCTTAAATTATACTTACAAATTAAATGTCTATCGGCGTATCCCTTGCACCTCCATTGAGTGCAAGTGCTAGTTGCTAGT
This sequence comes from Chamaecyparis obtusa, assembly GCA_027943335.1. NCBI lineage: Eukaryota > Viridiplantae > Streptophyta > Pinopsida > Cupressales > Cupressaceae > Chamaecyparis > Chamaecyparis obtusa. Next base: position 156,830 of record BSBK01011081.1, on the reverse strand, counting down.
GGTTTTATAATTTTTTCTATTAAAAATAATAATAAAACTATCTGAATAAACATCAATTAAAATCTCTAGATAAACATCGATTAATGACATTTATTAATGTAAGTAAGTGCAGTCACCACGATGTCCAACAACTTAAAAAACAATGCCCCAGGCCAGAATGTGTGCATGGCTGCTCACGCAGAGAGGACACTAGAAAATGGTTGAAGAATTTTCATCTACGCCTGTAAACATTATTTGGTGTCAAAATATCTTTGCCATTTTACCAAGTTTCTTTGAGGGGTTTTGCAAAATGAATTATTGTACTTGCTTCCACACTTTTCATGCGTGTTTGTAAGGCATCTCAAAATATAATATATGACAAAACCTTCTGACAATATTAATATTAAAACCTTGTTCCAAAGCCCCCACATCACAGGCAGCGAGGAGATGTTTGCAAAAGTTGAAGGATACAATTTTAAGCCTGTAATCTGAATTTGTCTGAAGGTTTTTATAGACATTTTCACCAAATTCTTTGAACAAATCCTGCAATCATTTATCCCATGAGATGGTAGGCCTTGAGGCGGTCTTGTCAATGTGTCCACATTTACAAACATGTTTTCAGAGCATCCCCAATGTAATATTTGATAGAGACCCGCTGTGTATGTTTTAAATAATGTTCATGATCTGTTTTGAAATCTTACATTTTGATACAAAAAGTGAGAGAAGCGCTTGAAAATCTTGCCAATACAAACATCCCCATACAAAATTCTCCTTTAATCCACATTGTCAATCACTAAGAGTGGTAATTAAACGTGGCGAAGAAGACCTACACTATGGTATGTGCAAACATTTAGAGCCATTTGGTTGGTGGTAATAAATTGGAATAGTCATTATTTAATGCGGGAATTAAGTAATTTGCCGTTTGTGGCTATTTTTTGAGTTTTTGAATAAGAAAATCAATCTTTATTTTTGGCCCAATGCTTGGATTAATTAATTCTAAAATAAACCTGCAATTCATTTTTTATTCCAGAATAAACTTTTTATGGATTCAAAATTACAACAAAATGTATAAGTTTTTCGGGTCCGTGCGTGAATGGTTAAGGGATTATAATCTTACTTTTTTATCATCTTATTTTTTTTAATAATTTTTTGTTATAATTTTTTTTTAATAATTTTTTTAAGTTAATAATACATATTTTAATTTAAAAATATATAAGTTAAAAATACATATATATTTTAATTAAAAAATTAGTAACAAAAATGATAAGTTCAAAAATTAAAATTTGTAAGAATTTTTTTTTATAATTATAATTTTTTAATAAGTTAAAAATACATATTGTTCAAATTAATTAAAAAAATTTAAAATATTCCTTTTTCCAATTCCACATTATGAGATCCAAATGCAGAATAGACTATTACAACTTTTGTTCTCAAGATTAATTAATCTGAGAATAGGTCATTATTCTAGAATAGGCCTATTCTGGATAAATTAATTTCATGCATCAAACGGGCCCTTAAGGCACAAACTTACCATCTACTCGACAACTCGTCCAAAGCTTCAAGTGTTTTTGCCAAGCCAATGAGGCAAATGAAATTATTGCATTTCCTTTTGCTAATGTGGAAACCTTCATTGACCGGAATGTGGAGCACAAGCTTGGAATTTGACGGTGACCCCTACCTTGATTTCTTTTTAATGACGGTTTGGTTTTCATTTTGTGTTTGAATAAAAAAATTAATTCTAATTTTTTTAATTTATGAAATTTATGATAAATTGTTTTCAATTTTAAATATTTTATGAATCTAATTAGTAATTCATATCAAATATAATAAATATTTATTTCTAATAAAATAGTAATAATCTAGTTATCAGCTCAAAATATATTATATACAAAAATGTCAAACTTATTAAATAAGTTTCTAAAATTCAAACATTTTATTTTAGGAAAACATATATAACAATATCTAACAATTTATTAATAATATCAAGTTTATAGATTCAATCATTATGAACCGAAAAATATTTTAAACTTTCATATACAGTCTAACAATAGAAAAATGACCAATACAACAATCAAATTCCAGACTTGTATGGACCTTGGTGGTTGGAGCTGATTACAAATCTCACTAAGTCAAAGGGATTTTATTTTGTAAATTCAATTAGATAAAAGTTTGTTTGGTTGTTAGTATTTTAACATGGGTTATTTTGTTTTTTTCATTTTTTAAAAAAAGCATTCTTTCAATGACATTGTATATGTATGGCAATGTTTTCTTTACACAATGAAATGTTAAGTGTGTCTTTTGTAATGTTTTGTGATTATGTGTTGGTTCATTTTCGAGGTGTACTGGTTTATTTAGACAATTTTTTAATATTTTAATAAATATAACTTTTAATTTTTAAAGTTATTTTTAAAAATATTAAATAGTTTTCAATAATTTACAATTGTTTTAATGATTTTTTTTTATAAAAAAATTAGTAATTCTGTATGTATTAAGGAAGATTAATTTTTCTTAATAATTTTTTATATTTTTTAGAACATTGATAAATTGATCTAAAAGAAATTTAAAAATATATAAATAAAAGTTATAATCTTGAATGGAGAAAACAAATATTTGACAATTATTGTTATAGATTTTCAAAATTCTTTATTTGTGGAAACTTTGTGAATTATTGATTTAGGGTTTTTGAAAATTCTTAAGCATGCCAAAAATTATGCAGAATGAATGACAATTGGTATTTATTATATAATAGTTGAATACAATAGTATGATGTTTAAATGGAGTATCCATTGAATTCAATTGTCAATTTAATAAAATTTGAATATTAAAAGATAATTATAAATAACACTTTTTGAAAGGATTATATTTGTATGACTTATCTATATATAACTCCAAACTAACCACATGATTAGTTAGCTAATTCAATTGCTCTAGAAAATGCATGTTTGGAGCCATAGTGAGAACTCCATTCATTTGTCTTTTAGTTTTTGCTAATCCATTAATGATTTCTTACTGAACTAAGACCCCCAATTAGCCTCAATATTATGGAAATTAAACTTGTTTAGAACTATGTTTCTACCCTTGATTCTTCTCATGTTTAGTCCCTATGCTTTAAGCATAAAACAAATCTATCCTCCACTTTTAACAAAAGGCAAGGACTCTAGCTCCATCAGAGCTCTTGTATATCAAAAGTAATTAATTATTCGAACTTCAAGACTACTTTTAATATCTTCACATATTTTCACATGGTTAGATATGCTAATAGTCATGATGAATATGATATTTTATTAGTGGGCCCCACTTTTATCATAGAAACAACATATAAAATGTAAAAGTATGAAAGGAGTTGTTTAGTAAATTTTACAGACTTTGATCTTAATATTATGAAATGGACAATTATCATGGCTGACCACTTGAATATTATATATTTCATTCTCTACATATAGTGGAAGAGCATGGTGTAATATATGAGGGAACATGTTTTTTTTCAAAATTAAATTAGTCATCTCATGCCACATAAGCTACATCAGTCAAACATTTGCAACATGACATTTGATACTAACAGATTACCACTTTTATATTTTCCTTCTTCAAACTTCTTAGCACTACGTAAGTATTTCGTACTACCTTAAAATAATGAGAGGGAAAATGCTTTCAAAAAGAGGATAGTACCTCTAAATATTTTATTTCCTAAACATAATTTATACTTTATACAGCAATATTAAAAAATCCAATTTTAGATATTAGGTGCCATTTCTAATTGTTTATTATATTTTTAATTTCATAAATAATTTGATTGTGCAATATTATTGAAATGAAAAAAATAAAAGAATAAACGAATTGTATGAATTTATTATTGTAATGCAAAATTAACTTTTTGTGACAATTTAAGGCAAAATATATAGGGGAAACATATAATGTAATTGATGAAACTAATTTAATTTTAATACATTTTCTACACTTATGACATACCCAAATCATATGGATACTCAATCGCAATCAAGTTGGTAGCAATAGGAATGTGTTCATTAGTTTTTATTATAAATAAAATATAATTCAATTGTCTTCAAGACATTATGTGTACTTGATTATACTTGATTATTTTATAGAAGGATCCCGAGATCCCAAAATACTCTAGTCAAAACTATTGTTATATAATAGTTATTTAAGTATTCTTTTAAAAACTTGTGGCTGCTAAGTACGATCTCCCTAAACGCATGTTAGGATTAAATGATTGTTGTGGATTAAACTAGCACCATATAACTTAAAGTATAGAGAGATTAAAGTATATTAAATTTGTAAATTAATTTTTTGTGGAGTAATGCTAGTACTTTTCGTCCATTCTAAGTTTACATTATATTTCTTTCTAAGATCTTGTGAGTAATTGATCTAACATGATTGAGTTACTTCAATTAATCTTTATCATAATTTAATTATATTTATTAGTTTCAAACATTATAATATAGAAATAAAATAATTATTATTCTACCTAGCCTTGTGAAAAGATCAAATAATAACTCAAAATTCATGGGAGTTTTTTGAATTTTAACCTTTCCTCCCAATATAATCCCTTACAAGTTATTTTTGCATCATTACATATTTTATATGCATTAAGCTCAAATCAATCTACCAATGTCATAAGAATTTTTAGGTAGACTAACAAGGTGTGTAAAATGCAAGGGCATGTCACATAGTCCAATAAAATTATAATACAAGGCTAGATAAACTAGAAATAGGAGATTTAATGATTAACACAAACTATCTAAAGTTGATCTAATGAATCACAAGGAATAAACCACAAGGTTTAGAACTAATATCTATCACTAGCATATAGGAACCCGCATACACCAATAAAAATAACATAATAGAACACATTAAGAAATAAGATTTAACCCTAATCATCATGGCCATAAAAATAATACAAACCTCCCATAAACTATGATATCAAATAAATTTGTCCTTTTTTAGAAGCTAAAATATTCCATAAATAGAGTTGGGAATACTCTAGGATTAAAATTTTTATGAGCTCTCACTTTTCCCTCGAAAGATGTAAAGAGAAATGTGGAAAGAGGATGAAAACAAAACCATAACCTATGAAGGCTATAATCCAAGAAACGGAAATTATTTCATGGAGCTAGGGTTTATACATGTGATCTATATATATGGATTAAAATTATTTTAATGTAGATGGAAAGAAGACATAAGGTTTAAAAATTCACAAACAAAGAATGTACGATAAAAATAAAATAAAAAATTCAATGGCAAATGTGAATAGACTTAATAGTAATACAATAGAAAATATAAAATCAAACAATTTTTTTGTTATCTATCATGAACTTGAACTAAAAAAGAGAGATAGAACTCCTGTAAGACTTGAAATTGTAAAAATGATAGTTTTCAAAAAAATAATTCAACATTCCTCCTCAACTCATGGTATGTTATAAAAAAGCTAATTGTCATATTTACTAGCCCCTCTCTTAAAACATGCATATATAATATTTGCACCAACCCTTGAATGGTGCTTTGATAGGCCAAAATTACTTTTATAATACGAAAGGGGTTCTTTTATTTTTTTCCCTCATTATAGTGATCAATAGGTTTATCGTAGAACTATAATGCTCTTGCTAAAAAAAACCTAAAAAGTTAAAAAAAAAATCTCTATATGAATATTCAGATAGAATATGTAAATCATAGTGTTGAGTAATTTTTTTCATCTTGAGGGGATTAATATATAGCATTGAGCTGCATACACTCTATTAAAAAAAAAAGAAAAAGAACAAATCATTTTAAGAGATTTCTAGTTGAATGATTCATTCTTGGCTTCTTAGTTTATGATTATGGGTCAAAGTTCTTAAATATGTTACATGCATTTTCTTTAGGATAATTCTTGCATAGCTTAAGTATTTTTTCATCTTATTATTCAATCTCACATAGTTTATTATATGATAAATAATAGATCTACATTTGAGTTAGAAATGAATAAAGCTATCCACCATCTTCATAATCCCATCAACCACCCTACAGAGAGAGAGAATGGAATTGTTGAGTTGATCCTTGTCATAGACCGACATAGTAGCAAAGCCTTCCTTAACAGTAATTCTCTTTTGTATGTCATCAAGTTTTGAAAAGTGTTAGCCCTATTTTTTAGTTAAAATGAATGTGAATAATGTCTTGTCTTCTTCTTTGGTAGAAAATTGTTTAGAACTAAATTTTGAAATGGACCTTCAAGGCACTCTTCATTTTCATGAAAATGTGATCCCATCTTTGGCAATTCATGATGTCAAGAAGGGTGCCTTTCTAGACCATCTCTCTCCCCTGAAATTAACTGATGCCATTATAATAGATGAATTTCCTAGGGAAGATGTGATCCCACCCTCCTCCCACCATGTATTGGTCAAAGATGTCCACAATCTTGGATCACCCTTCTATGAAAATGAACATAGTATATCCATTCTCTCCCGACCCTCCAAATTTATGTTATTTCACAATTATTGTCAATGGGTGGTAAACACACACATCCTCACCTAACTCTTTTTGCTTATTGGATATTGATGTCTCTGAATATTTTTTGACATATGGGTAGTGATGAAATCTTGAGGTAGCCCAATCAAACCTTTCCATGAAATTTACAACCTACTATATATATTGATGACTTGTAAAAATGAACAACAAAAATCTAGGGAACATTTTGGAAATCGGTTTTTTCTAAATAATATTGTAGAATGAAATGTCAATGATTGAATTAATCTTGAATGAAATTGTACCTCTTGTTAGAAACATTTCAATGTCAGCTCTCACTATGCCATTCACACTGATCAATTTGAGATTGGAGGAGAAGGAAGGAAGATGTTGTGTAGGAAAACATACCATGTCGAGTGCATTTTTTCCATGGCTTGCACAATACAATTCTTACCCTATTTGTCACCATGAACTACTAGCAGATGAAACATATGGTTGAGGGTTGAGTGAGAATGGTATTGGTCCACCTCCTAAAGAGCATGAGGTTATGACTATACGGGGCTCTCTGGTGGTGGTTGTGTAGTTAGGCAGATTCTCCAGATCTCAATAGAAACATTACCAATAGTACCACAAATGAGTCCAACAGCTCAAAAAGAAACCTTTTGTATTATTTAGAAGAGTGTTTATTTTAGATTTGGGTATCAAGGCAACAAATCAAGTTCAAGGAAAGCACAACAATCTTTTGTATTTCTTGTGGCCATTTAAATAATCAAATTTGAGTCCTCTTCTAGAAATAATGGCCCATTCATATAATTTATAGCTTAGTTTTATAAATCATTTACATTTACATGTTGCAAAGTCTATATCAGGGAAAATTTCTTTATTTGGTTTTATTGAGGGAGAAGAAAATTTAATTCCTAAAAACACATACAAATGGATGATTCTCATTGATCTACTATATTTCTTATCTTTTTTAATTCATCTTGAAGATGTTGTGGGAACCCAAGCCTTACTAATTAAGAATTGTGGTGGCCTCTTCCCATTTATCTTTCTCCCTTATGAATGATGTTAGCTCCATCTAATACTTTTGAAATATTTGTAATAGTTCAATTATGGATTTTGAAAATATTTTCATATTTCTTTAGCTACTGATAATTGACATGCAATCTTCTAAAATCATCACAGTTGTAAAATTGGCCCTAGGAACATGTAGCTACTAACACTATCATGCAAACAGTTGATCAATAACTCACAACTATGGAAACTATCATGTAGCCAACTAAACACCAATATACAACTATGAAAAGTTGATGCACAAGCAATAATGATTATGCAACAGGTTGGCAAGAATTGTGGCTCTAGTACCACTATAATAACCCCTACCTTTAAAGTTTAAAATAACATGCATTTTGTCAAACAGTTACATAGAACCTAGAACCAATCAATACCTATGATTTTTTTAATAGGAATAGTTGCACCACCTCTTAAAATCTTGGACATTTTAATAAGTAGTTTAAACATTAGCCTTTAATTAATGATTTCACAAATAAATGGCTTACTAGATCCCAAATAATGCTAGTATAATCAATCACTAAGTAATCAGATCATAATTTCCATCTATAAACAATGCTTGGATAATATTCTAACCTTCATAATTAAGGCCCTCAATTAATATGCCTTTAGGACTGGTGGATATGTTCAAGGCATGAAGTTATGTCTATAATTAAAATTTATCATTTTTATATAGTTATCTTTTGACAATACCATAATTTTCAAGAACTTCAGTATTAGAATATAAGCAATGTAAAGTGTCAGATCCTGTAGCATTGCTCTGATTGTATGTAAACTATGAAATATTCTCTAAAGTTACCTAATTATTGCTCGAGTATATAGAAGCATGGTCTTCTTTGGTAGCATTTCATCCAGATTTCTTAGCCCTTGACTATTTAAAGGTAGGAACTAATGTTTCCATATCGCATCTATAAATTAATTCAGATCATGCAAAGGGTGTGTATCCTATAGTCATTGTTAACAAAATGAAAATTTTCAAGTTTATTCCTATTTTCTCATTGGTTGTTGAACAAATTTCTCAGTAGTTTTTACTATGGATGTGTCTTCTTGCATTTTGGAAACTAGCAATTTGTTCTAGGACCCACATGCCTTTGTTATACTTCCACATTTTGCATACCTATTGAGATGTATCTAGTGCTGAAGAAAAACAAACTTATATGCATTGCTATGAGATTATCCTCTACTTCAAGATGTAAGGTTTTTCGAACCCTCTTTTTTGAAATTTCTATGATACTATTTGTTGCTTCATTTATTCTCCCTGTTCTATATCTAGGATATATTAATGGGGGTTTTATCTACTATTGTTTGTAATCACAAGACCATTTTTTTATAAAGGATCAGCTACAGATAGCCAAGCTGAGGAAGGTGCAGTGAAAACTTTAGTGGTGATTATTCACCAATTGGCGAATATTGCTTGTCATCGACCCCTGATTTGGTGAATATATTGGCCATATGGGAATGATTATATCACCTCGCATTTATGAAAATTGGGTCTAATGCCCAGGATCATCACCAATTGGTTTATGAAAATTGGGTCCAATGGTCGGGATCATTTCCAATGGCTGGAATCATCACCAATGGCATATAATTTTTGGGGACCGTTAACACTCTAAAAAAATTTCATGGCTTTACCATTTTTCCTCTAGTCTTTGCAATGTTTTTCATGCCTCTAGCTCAAGCCCTAGTTCAAAAATTTTAAAAAACTAGTCGTTGCATAAAAACCCTTTTGTTTTACCCTGGCCCTGTTCTATTTTTAAAGTTACTTTTTTGGGCCACTTAAAAACCTTTAAGAGCACATGCTTTATATTCTTGGTCGGCCCCCGTTTAAATTCTTCCTAAGTTTTTACCCCTGGTGGCCTTTAATTTTTCCCATAGTCCTCAGCGCCTAATATTTTCCCTAAAGCCTAAGTTCTACGCTTTACTTTTTCCCTATATTTAGGATTAGCATTTCCTGGGCCCGGCTCTGACACCATCTTAATCCTACGGTTGTCATAAGTTCGCAAGGGTTTTGTCAGAGGTTTGCGATCTTACGATGATCGTTGATTCTCTTTCATGACGTAACTCTTCAAACAGGTGGGTCCACTGCTACGTGTACAAAAATGGTAGCCTTTGACTGGTCCACATAATAGTGAGCTTGACATGTTGTCAGGTGGGCCCGGTATCTCAATTAGAATATTTAAGATCGATGGCTAGCGTATAAGCGCATGGAATCTTTCAGGCATATGAGATCATGCACCAGCCGTCCGATCTTCCAGGCGGTATAATGTTCTCGGTAGGTCCTAATTACTAGGTTAGCATAGTTGGTGGTCTCTTATTGGTTGGCATATGTTGTGATTGGGCAGTTGTCAGTGGGACCTGAGTTTCTGGCATGTTAGAGGGTCCTAACTCTTGCAAAAAATCAACTGTCAGTGCATGATCTGAGGGGTTTGTTTTGACACATGAGATTATCAGATGACCGTTGATTTCATATCCTGTCAGAGGATCTGCAGAGTGTAGGTAAAAGGTTAATCTAATGGTTGTCTTAAGTTCTAATAGAATCTTTATGCTCCATGCAAACTTAAGACAATCCTTGATTTCATTAAAGGTAGTACCAGGTTTTGGTCTAAGGTCTTAACGGTTCTAATAAAGTGTTTAGTGGCCCGACAAATCTTTGAGGCTTCACTCATTCGCTGAGTAAGGTGGTAATGTTCTAAAAGGTTTAGCAACTTAGCGAACAAGCATTTTCGTAATAGCTAAATAATTTGGTGAAGGCATAAAGTATTATGCGACTTGGAGGTATCCTTCAGTCACCAATTCACTAAGTTTGGCTAGGGTCCTATTAAGTGATAAATCATAAAGACCACAAAAAAGAGGGATTAGATGATCATGACTTAAAGTTGATCGAGTTTTAAATATTGACCGTCGATTCGCTGCTGGCGCTATGAAACTAGCCATTTATTTTCAAATTCAAATTTTTGAGGGTTTCCTACAACCAGAAGGAGTAAAATTCAATGCAGAAGCGATTGGAGCTGGTAAGAGATGATTTGTTTGTCATTGCAGTGTGGTCCAGGGTGTGCCATGTTCGTTTGCAGGGGTTTGTACTATGTTTTTTTTGTGCTCAAGGCATGTTGCAGGTGGCCAAAAGGGTTGACAAATTTAGAATTCCATGATTTGTAGTACTTTCCCAAAGATCTATCATAAGTGCAAATCTTTCTCAGGCATGGCCGACTGGTTTTCATCCCCTGCATTTAATTTTTGATTGTTTCAGATGGTTTAGTGGGTGAAACCCTAATCCTAGTCATCCATAGCTTGTTGCAACCTATTTTGGGTTTGCAAGATGACTAGTGGGTATATATTGTAGCTTTTTTGACTTAGTGAGGGTTCCAAAACTTTCTTTTTGGTCCCTGATTGTTGATGATAATATACTGAGCAAGGAGAGCCTGGATTTTGGGTCTGTTCCTTTGGAATTTTTTTGTTTGATAATGTATTGATTTTGCAAGTTTTAATGAGAATACATTTGGATTCCAATCTCATGTTTGTGCATGTCTTCTTATTTTGTTCTTGAGCTCATATATGTTAATTTCACAAAGTGGGTTAGCATATGGTAAACAAAGAGTATTTTGAAATTATCTTTAAGTTCCTAACAAAGTTAGGATCAAAGTCTTTGAGGTAGTTTCAGTGAGTTCATGGCTAGATAAGGATTTGATGTCTTGATATGTGAGTGAGAGGGATAATAGGCAAAACACTTATCCTAAATTCAAGTGTGTTTGAGTTATGGTTTTTGGTTGATGTATGCTATAAGGTGACTCTATGCCCTGGGTTAAGGCATTGATCCCTTCTCTAGAGGCAGTCCATCATCATCAATCACACACACAAATTAAATGATAAAATCTTTCAATCAATTTGTAAAGGGTATATTGGTATAATATTTAGTGATTCCTTTCAAGAAGTGAATCAAGGGTACACCCACCTGAGCATTAAGGTTCAAAGTGTAGTAAGATCTCATTGTGATCCTTGTTAATTGGCCCTCTTCCTTGTAGACTTTGGAGTGGTGATAGAGTCAAATTTATATTAAAGTTATCTAGCAAAGTATAAATCTACAAGTTGAAGATCAAAGGGAACTCCCAACAAAATGGTGACTCTATTGGGGAGAGTCTAGGGATAAAAGGTTGTTAAGTATACTCTTTTTTTTCTCCTGATGTATTCATTATTTTCTTGAGCTTTTAAGGATTTCCCACTTTAGTGGGTGGTGACTCAAAGAGGTTAGAACCAGTGCTATAGATTGCAAATCATGGAAAAAAAGGAATACTAGGTCCTTTGTCAGAAAAAATTTGGAGGTCACTCTGGAACAATTACCTAGATAGGAGAAGAAGAGTTGGATTAGGAGGAATGGTGATACTACTAGTACTCCCATAAGAGAGTGAAGAAATACTAGAGGTAGAGCACCACATGTTTCCTCAAGTGAGGAAGGTTCACAAGATAGAGTTTCTAGATCAGATGGTGATTGCTTTGAAGATAAATTTTATGATACCCCAGAGGCTGTATTTCAAGAAAAGGGTCCATTGCCTGCAAGTCAAGATGAACAAGCCAGAGAGATGGGTTTTGAGATTGATTTAGATCTTGATGAGGATAATTTCAGAAGGGAGCCCATGAGACCAAGGCAAGTGCATTTCCCATATCAGCATCCTACTGATGTGGAAGTGTCATCAAGCTCTGAAGACAACATGATAGATCCACATGACCTAAATGCACTTAAATTGTAGTTGGCAAAGCAAGATGCCATATACAAAAGGTTACAAGAGGATAGAGAGGCTGAAAAAGTAAACGCTCTATTGGAAAGGCAGTCTCTTTTAAGAAAAATTAATGAAATGAAGGAGAGAAACAAGATGCTTGCTTCTTCTCCTAAGATGTTGCAGCATGATGTTTTTGGTGATCTTGAAGCTCTAAGAAGTGATCAGGAATGCTTGTTGCAAGACCATGAGTTTGATGAAGAAGGCCCTATGATCAGACAAGTGCAAAGTTATGCTCCTTTGCCTAAGGGTAAGAATGGACATGATATCACTAGGTCTACTATAGTTATTAATGAAAAAGGAAAGTAGAAGATGGTGGGTGTCCAAATAAGAAAATCAGTGACAATACCAAGGATCCCACCACCTAAATCAAATAGGGAGATAGAGATAGAAAGAAAAAGAAAAGAGGATGAAGCTCTTGCTCAAGAGTTGGAAAGAGTTGAAGTTGATGCTGCTATTGCAGAGAAAAGAAGAAAGATCTAGTTCTTGAAGGCTTCATCAGCTAATGTTCTTGGCCCTTCTACTACTAAACTAGGTATGCCATCTATGAACACTACTATTCCACTTAGCAATGCTACTACTAGTAATCTAATTCCTAATGTATCTACCAAATCATTTGTTGATCCTAATAGACAGTCAAATGTGCAAGTGGGTGGGAATGTAGATAAAAATAATAATTCTAGTGGGAACATTAGTTTAGGATTTCAAAGAAGACCTATGCAACTAGAAGGCTATAGGCAAATTAGTTTTGATGGGATACCAGGCTACCCAAATGCTTTTCCAAATGATATAAGAGATAAGGTACCTAAGTTTGCTGGTAATAATGCTATTAGTTGTGAGGAGCATCTTAGGCTATTTGTTGATATGCTTAATGATTATGAGGTGGAGCATGAGGATGTAGTCATGAAATTATTTGTTCAATCTCTAATGGAGGATGCTAGAGATTGGTTTAAGAGACTTCCTAATAAATGTATTGATACTTGGGATTCCTTTGAGAGATGCTTTAAAGAGTAGTATGGTGACAGGCCTAATGCTAGCTTCATGTTGAATGAATTCAATACCATAAGGAAAAATCATAATGAGTCTGCAGCTGATTTCAATATGAGATTTTAGAAGGGTATGCATAAGTTGTTCCAAGTTATGCGGTTAGATGACAATGTTTGTCTAACTACATAATTCAATGCATTTGATGGAAAGATGGGTTATTTTTTGAGGGACAAGGAACCAAGAACTCTTAGAGATACTTTTAGGATTTCTATCAATATTGAGAACAATATGAAGATATCAGAGAAGTTGGGTGGGAAGAGAGATGACCCTAAGTTGTTTGGAGACAAGAAATACAACAAGGAAAATGATAGGAATGTTGGAACTAGGAGGCAAGAAGAAGATAAATTGGATAAGGTGCTTAATGCATTGAAGGATTTGAAGGCACCTACAAATAGGAACATCAGTGCTCCTACCAATGAAAGGCCTCAGTTCAACAACAATTTCAATAAGCATAATAGATTGCAGAACTACCCCTACAACACCCAATGGAAGGATGGCAAGCATGTTGTCCCTACTGCAAGAGGAAAAAATGATAGAGGTATCCCTGACCCTCTAAAAAAAGCTTCAATAAATGTCATGGAGGACATACCTTGGTGTGTTGCATGCCAGTCCCCTCATTTTGCAGAGCATTGTGTTGTTGCACATTCTATGGCTGCAAATCAAGATTGTGGCAATGAGGAGATAGATCAAGAAGAAGATCAAGATGATGTTGGATGCAACATGGTTACTTCATATCTAGGATATGAAGATGATTCTAATTTTGATGAAGAAGCAGATGTAAATAAGAAGAGACACACTCAGGCCCTTTTTCATCAAGAGGTTTTTTCTAATAGTGAAGACATTGATAAGAAGACATGTAACATGAACTCTTTTTCTAAACCAGTAAATTTAAGAAGACCTTCTAGAGAAGAGATGGATAGGATTACTATAGAAATGATTGCCCAAGTGCAAACTAGAGGCATGGTGGCAAGGGATACAAATGGAAAATCTGCAAGAATGTTTATATAAAGTGCCAACTCCAGAGAGCCTAATGAGAACAAATCAAAAGGTGATCACATGGTGAAATTCAAGAGTGTAAAAGGTAAGAATTGTGAGCCTAGGGGAGTTGGAGTTGAAAGATTTTCTAGTGAGATTGAGAAGCTAGTTAACACAATGGCTAAGATTGAAAAAATGAGGATGGCCAATACACCTAATGTATCAGATAAGAAAAAGGATACTAAGGCAATGTAGATTGAGATTCCTCACTCTGCTCCTATTGATATGTTAGGTGTATTGTCCCAAATTACAGTTAAGGTTCCATTGTCATAATTGTTGAGGATCCCTGAACACAAAGATAGAGCTCTTGCATGGGTGGATAATGTTCAAAATAATGATGTTTCATGCAATGGATCTTAGGATAAAGCTTTGAAAGGCATTACTACTTAGGGAATTGTATCTCAAATTCCTCCTATATATTTGGACAGCTCTATCAATGCTAGCCTGAAAACATTGATCCATTCTTTTTAAGTGTCCTTGTGAATGGAATGAAATTAAGAAATTGTATGATTGATAGTGGTGCCTCTAATATTGTCATGCCTTTTAAGATTATGGAAAAGTTGGGCCTTAAAGTTGATATAGTTCAAGGTAGATGTTGTGCAATGGATCAGAGGGAGGTACCAGTCATTGCGACTATCAATGCAATGCCATATAGGCTAGCAGCATATCTAGAGAAAGAATTAGCAATGAGTGTTTTGGTGGTGGACATCCCTCCTTATTATGGGATGCTACTATCTAGAAGGTGGAGTGCTTCCATGGGTGGAAGTTTATAGTGTGAATTGTCTTATGCCACTTTCAAGATTGATGATTAGTTTGTCAAGATTGATCGAGAACCAAGAGTATGCCACATGATTGAGAGAGGTATTGATAATGAAACTAAATGTTTTGTGGATACTGATATTAATGCTTTTAGGGTAGAGATCCCTGTACTTGAGAAGGAACCTATTTTTTCACCTATCTCTGTTGAGGTAAGTGTTAATTTTGTGAAGGGTGATTTGTGGGTGATGTACTTTGATGGTGCAAATTGCAAGGATGGAGCAGGAGTAGGTATTTTACTTATCTCTCCTGATCGAAACACCTACAAATTTTCTTTCACATTGAATTTCTTTTGTACCAACAATATAGCAGAATATGAGGCATTGTTGTTAGGACTGAGGTTGGCACAAAAGCATGGAATTAAATGCATAAGTGTTGTTGGTGATTCCAAGTTGGTGGTGTCCCAAGTCAGGTCAGTAGATGCTTCCAAGAACAAAAGGTTGAAACAATATAGGAATGCAGTTTGGGATTTGATTGAACATTTTGATGCCATCAATATTGAGTGGAAGGATAGGAGTAACAATAAGATGGCTGACTTGTTAGCTAATATAGCAATCAATCCCAGTGATATTACATTTACTAGTATCTCTAAAGTTGAAATTCAGGCTAGGCCTAGCATACCAGACAATGTTTAGAATTGGCAAGTCTTTGAGGATGACCAAGACATCTTGAAATTTATGAGTTGTGAAGATCAGTATCATGGTCATGAATTAGATTGTTCAGCTCTGATTGAGACTATAGAAGGAAAGGAGGTTGTCTTTGGCAATGAAGTTATTCAGCTTAGAACTAACAAGGTGCCCAAGGCACTTGTTGTTTTAGAGATTATCTTTGATAACCAGGATAGAGTTCAAAAGAATATCAAAAGAGATGATCATGCTGATCTAGAGGAGATAAAGCTTGGAACACATGAGGCACCTAAGAAGGTATACATTGGTAGGGACATGTCTCACAATGTGAGAAAATCTCTGATTGAATTACTAAGAAAATTTACGCATGTTTTTGCATGGTCATATGATGACCTAAAGGTTTATAGAGAAGATTTATTTCAGCATATTATTCCATTGAAAGAAGATGCTAGACCTTTCAGGCAAAAAAAAAGGCCTATTAATCCTACTTTAGCACCCAAGATGCAAGAAGAACTAATGAAGCTAATAGATGCTGGAATTGTCAAGCCTATAAGGCACTCCTCTTGGGTGTCAAACCTTGTTCCTGTGAGGAAGAAGAATGGTGACATCAGACTTTGTGTGGACTTCAGGAATTTGAACATCAGCTCATTAAAGGATAAGTATATTCTGCCCAATATGGAAGCTATGTTGCAGAGAGTGACCGGATCAGAATTGATGTCTATGATGGATGGTTTCTCTAGTTACAATTAGGTAATTGTAAAAGAATTAGAACAATTCAAGACATCTTTCAAAACACCTTGGGGGCCATATGTTTATGTGAGAATGCCTTTTGGTCTCACAAATGTTGGTGCAAATTTTCAGAGGGTAATGGATGTTGCCTTTTCAGATTTTATTGATGATTTCCTTTATGTCTATCAAGATGATTTAACTGCCTATTCCAAGAAGGAAGAAGACCATTATACTCATTTAGAGAAAATATTTGTGAGGGCCTTGGAATATGGCATTTCATTAAACCCAAGGAAATGTGCATTTGGTGTCACTGAAGGTAAGTTGCTTGGCCACTTAGTTGGGAAGCAAGGAGTGAGAATTGACCCTGAGAGGGTAGCAGCTATTCATAAAATTTAGAGACCAAAGAATGGTAAAGGGATTCAGTCCTTCTTTGGTCAGGTTAATTTCTTATGGAGATTTGTAACAAACTTTGCTAAGGTCACTAGACCTATTTCTAAGATGTTCAAGAAAGGATCTGCAATCAATTGGGAGGGCGAGCCTGATGAGGCTTTCAAAAATATCAAGTAGGCTATCAAAGATGCACCAATGCTTAAGGCACTTGATTATAATGTCCCAATGCACATCTTTTCATTTGCATCTTTTCACACTATTGTTGCAATTTTGTTACAAAAGAATAAGGATGGTTTTGAGCAGCCTGTTGCATTTTTTAGTAAATCTTTGCAGGCTGCTAAATTGAAGTATGACATAAATGAGAAACAAGCATATACACTTGTGAATGCAGTGAAGGCTTTTAGATGTTATTTGATGGGAGCAGTTGTGATTGCTTTTGTGCCAAGTGCAGCTATGAAGGATATTTTCTCATAGTAGGAGGTGTCTGGAAGAAGATGCAGATGGATCAATAGGATTCAAGAATTCAACATTGATATCCAAATTACCAAATTGTTTAGAGTACAAGGATTGGCAAAACTGATGGCTCAATCCAATCTTGATGCAAATCAGATAAATCATTTTGAAATTGATTATACATGTGATATGGATGATTGTGTTTGGTATCAAGATATCATCTATTACTTGAGAAACATGAGATGTCCAGCAAACATGGATGACAATAAGAGGAGGACATTGAAATTATAGGCCATCAAGTATGTAATTGTGAAATGTAAATTGTATAGGAAGAATTTGGATTGCATACTGTTGAAATGTGTAGATGAAAATCAAGTTAACAAGTTGTTAAAAGAAATGCATGAGGGAGTTTGTGGTGGGCATTATATGGGTAAAACAACTGCTCATGAAATCTTGAGAGTAGGATTGTGGTGGCCCACAATCTTCAAGGATGCAGAGCAATTGGTAAGGAGATGTGATGCTTGTCAAAGGTTCTCTGGTAAGCTTAAATTTTTAGGTAATGTGCCATTAAAACCAGTAGAAGTACAGGCTCCTTTCCAACAATGGGGAATTGATTTCATTGGGGAGATACCAAACAAGTCAAGTGGAGGAAACTCATGGATCTTAGTTGCCACTGATTACTTTACAAAGTGGGTAGAGGCTATACCTACAAGAAATGAAACCAGTAAGGTGGTAACTAATTTCTTGTTGAAAAACATTGTTACAAGGTTTGGTTGCCCCAAGAGAATAGTAAGTGATAATGCAATGTGTTTCAGGTCTGCTGAATATAAGGACTTTTGCAAAGGTTTAGGAATTCAGATTTCTTAATCCTCACCTTATCATCCATAGGGAAATGGACAAGCAGAATCTACTAATAAGAGTTTGATTAAGATCCTCAGGAGGATTCTTGAAAAGAATAAGAAGGCATGGAATTCAAAGCTGCCATTACCTCTATGGGCTGATAGGGTAACAGTGAAGAGGGCAATTGGTTGTGCACCATTTGACCTAGTATATGGAATACATGCAAGAATGCCTCAGAATAATGTATTGGAAATGTATAAATTTGTGCAATTATATGATGATGACATAGATGATGAGATGCAGTTGATGATTGAGGACCTCATTAGGTTGGATGAGACTAGAAGAGAATCAATTGCAAGAAATGCCAAATTGTAGTTGCAGTTGATGATTGAGGACCTCATTAGGTTGGTTGAGACTACTGAAAGAAGGTTTAAACCTGGTGATTTGGTACCAATTTGGAATGCTAGACTTGAAGATAAAGGAAAACATGGTAAATTTGATCCACCTTGGCTAGGGCCATACCTAATTCATGAAAAATGGGGCCAAGATTCATACATTGTGAAAGAACTGAATGGTAATGTTCAAGAATTTCCTATTCATGGACAATTTTTGAAAAAATACTTCTTTTGAAGTATTCTATCTTCCATGAGAAGTAGTTAGGTTGTGTATATATGTATAGCCTCATAAATTTTGTAAAATTGCTTGCCCCTGTCCTGTTTTGTCTTGTCCTGTAAGGTTTTGGTCCTGTTGCTCTTTGTTGTCAGTCTTATCCAATAGGATGGTCTACTTTAACTAGTGATCCTAAGTCCTTGCTATGCTTGTAGGAGGCATACATCCCCAGAAAGAGCCATTGTTAACACTCTGAAAAATTTTCATGGCTTTACCATTTTTCCTCTAGTCTTTGCAATGTTTTTCATGCCTCTGGATCAAGCCCTAGTTCAAAAATTTAAAAAAACTAGCCATTGCATAAAAAACATTTTGTTTTACCCTGGCCCTGTTCTATTTTTAAAGTTAGTTTTTTGGGCCACTTAAAAACCTTTAAGTGCATGTGCTTTATATTCTTAGTTGGCCCCTTTTTAAATTCTTCCTAAGTTTTTACCCCTGGTGGACTTTAATTTTTCCTATAGTCCTCAGTGCCTAATTTTTTCCCTAAAGCCTAAGTCCTGCACTTTAATTTTTCCCTATGTTTTGGCTTAGCATTTCCTAGGCCTGGCTCTAACACCATCTTAATCCTATGGTTGTCATAAGTTCACAAGGGTTTTGTTACAGGCTTGCGATCTTATGACAATCGTTGATTCTCTTTCATGACATAACGCTTCAAATAGGTGGGTCCACTACTATGTGTACACTAATGGTGACCTTTGACTAGTCCACATAATACTAAGCTAGACATGTTTTCAGGTGGGCTCGATATCTCAATCAGAAGATTTAGGATTGACGGTTGGCGTATAAGTGCATGGAATGTTTTGGGCTTATGAGATCATGCACCAGCAGTCCGATCTTCCAAGTGGTATAATGTTCTCGGTGGGTCCTAATTGCCAGGTCAGCACAGTTGGTGGTCTCTTATTGGTTGGCGTATGTTGTGACTGGGTAGTTGTCAGTGGGACCTAAGTTTCTAGCATGTTAGAGGGTCCCGACACTTGAAAAAAATCAACGGTCGATGCATGATCTGAGGGGTTTGTTCTAACACATGAGATTATTAGATGACCATTGATTTCATATCCTGTCAGAGGATCTACAGAGCATAGGTAAAAGGTTAATCTAACGGTTGTCTTAAGTTTTGATAGAATATTTATGCTCCATGAGAACTTAAGACAACTATTGATTTCATTAAAGCGAGGCCCAGGTTTTGGTCTAACGTCTTAGCAGTTTTGATAAAGTGTTTAGTGGCCCGACAAATCTTCGAGGCTTCACTCATTCATTGAGTAAGGTGGTAATGTTCCAAAAGGTTTAGCGACTTAGCGAACAAGTGTTCACATAATAGCTAAATAATTTGGCGAAGGCATAAAGTATTCTACAACTTGGAGGTATCCTTCAGTCGCCAATTCACTAAGTTTGGCTAGGGTCCTATTAAGTGATAAATCATAAAGACCATGAAAAAGAGGGATCAGACGGTCATGACTTAAAGTTGATTGAGTTTTAAATATTGACTGTTGATTCTCTATTGGCGCTATGAAACTAGCCATTTATTTTCAAATTCAAATTTCTGAGGGTTTCCTGTGACCAAAAGGACTAAAATTTAATGCAGAAGCGATTGGAGCTGGTAAGAGATGATTTTTTTGCCATTTCAGTGTGGTCCAAGGTGTGCCATGTTCATTCACAGGGGTTTGTACTATGTTTTTTTGTGCTCGATGCATGTTGCAGGTGGCCAAAAGGGTTGACAAATTTAGAATTCCATGATTTGCAATACTTTCCTAGAGATCTATCATAAGTACAAATCTTTCTCAAGCATGGCTGACTGGTTTTCATCCCCTGCATTTAATTTTTGACTATTTCAGATGGTTTAGTGGGTGAAACCCTAATCCTAGTCATCTGTAGCTTGTCGCAACCTATTTTTAGTTTCCAAGATGACTAGGGGGTATATATTGTAGCTTTTTTGACTTAGTGAGGGTTCCAAAAATTTCTTTTTGGTCCATGATTGCTAATGATAATATACTAAGCAAGGAGAGCCTGGATTTTCTATTTGTTCCTTTGGCATTTTGTTGTTTGATAATGTATTAATTCTGTAAGTTTTAATAAGAATACATTTGGATTCCAATCTCATGTTTGTGCATGTCTTCTTGTTTTGTTCTTGAGCTCATATATGTTAATTTCACAAAGTGGGTTAGCATATGGTAAACAAAGAGTATTTTGAAATTATCTTTAAGTTCCTAACAAAGTTAGGATCAAAGTCTTTGAGGTAGTTTCAGTGAGTTCATGACTAGATAAGGATTTGATGTCTTGATATGTGAGTGAGAGGGATAATAGGCAAAGCACTTATCCTGAATTCAAGTGTGTTTGAGTTAGGGTTTTCGGTTGATGTATGCTATTAGGTGACTCTATGCCCTGGGTTAAGGCATTGATCCCTTCTCTAGAGGCATTCCATCATCATTAATCACACAGACAAATTAAATGATAAAATCTTTCAATCAGTTTGTAAAGGGTATATTGGTATAATATTTAGTGATTCCTTTCAAGAAGTGAATCAAGGCTACACCCACCTAAGCATTAAGGCTCAAAGTGTAGGAGGATATCATTGTGATCCTTGTTACTGGTCCTCTTCCTTGTAGACTTTGGAGTGGTGAGAGAGTCAAAGTTATATTAAAGTTATCCAGCAAAGTATAAATCTACAAGTTGAAGATCAAAGGGAACTCCCAACAGGGACAATAATTTTTTAACATTCACCTATAATTTCAAAGCGGTCCCAAATGGATGGCTTATATTTGTGAATAGTTATATATATTTTTTTAGGCAGACCCAACTTTGCCAGCCATTTTACGAATGCGTGTCTCAAACCGATTGATTTTTGCCAACTTTATTAATATTCCCATGGTATTGGACAACCCATAATCACCTAGGATATAACACCAGACATGTTATAATTACACAGGCTTCACCAAATATTTGGACACTGACCTAATACCTTCCACCCAATTCACCAATAATGATTAGTATAAATACATTCATACATCAATGTTATTGTACACAATTTGGATTGGTTCAATTTGATCGATAGCAAAGTTCAGACTATTGAGTCTTGACTACTTTGGTGAGTCACGAGTGTGACTAAATTTGAGGCAAAGATAAGTGATTATTATTCTACGACTATGTAAACATTGTATATTATAGTTCTATTGTCATTTGTCACTTCTTCAACAAGTAAACATTTTTTTTACATTTTTTTTTCATTGGTAGGCTGGTAGCCTTTATTTCATTGAAGAATTGAGATGTCGAACAAGAATAAGGGTAAGGCTCTGGCATATGGGGAAAGCCAAGAGAGGCCAACAAAATGTAGAACCTTATCATCATACTTTGGTCATGGTGTTGGAAATGTTTCTGGCCAAAATCAGGAAGTTACTTCATCACAAGAAGATTTTCAAGATTCACAACCTGAGGCTAAACCTACGTGACATATTGAAGAAGTCAGTGAGCCTGATATCTCAGATCATGATGAACTTGAAGGATATTTTCAATTAAATACCCAAAGTAGCCATAATGATATAATCGACTTGGATGAGACTGAGAATGTTAGAGAAGATGATGGTGCGGGGAAGAAAAGAAAATACAAATCAAAGAATGATAGAATGTGGGATCTGTCGAGGAATTTTCAAATAGGTATCCATTCATTGAACCAGTGGATAATCCAATTGAAGGGGAGCCTCTGGTAGAATGCAGATGTAAGATTTGTAGTGAGATAAATAAGAAGGAAAAGAGGTTGCAGCTAAAAATTGACACCATAGAGAAGCATATGGGTAAAGTTTATGAAAAGAAAACCATAGATGGAGTTCAAAAATTAGTGATAAGATGGAAAACAAAGGAGGAATCTCAGCATGTTAGGAATACAAAATTATATGAATTTCAACATAATATAAAGATGAAGCCTGGTGAAGTTAAAGGCTCTATTGAAGCTTGTTTTAGAAAAGCATTGGAAGTAGAACTAATAGGAAAAGTTTTTTAGTTAAGTGTTGTGTTTAATATTTTGAGCAGAGGGTGTCCTATGACAGAGTACCCATCATTGAGTGCTTTATTACACTTTCTAAAATTTTGTAACTATCGTGATAGTCACTGGTCAGTAAATAGTGCATGGGAATGGGTAAGTTGTCTTGCTGAGGTTGAAAAAGAGGATCTTAGGACAAAAATTAAAGAGTCAAATTTTATTGCATTGTCTTTAGATGAGGTTATAGCAGTAGACAATACTTCTTGGGTATGCATGCATCTTTATACTGTACATAATTTTGTTCACCAATGTCATCTACTAACTATTTCTAAAATGAGGGATAATGCGACAGAGGAAAATTTATTTGAACAAGTAAAGAGTTCTCTAATTGAATATGGAGTTATAGATGACATGACCATTGCTAAAAAGCTGGTGTGTGTTGGAGCGGATGGAGCTTCAGTAATGCAAGGCCACAGGGGTGGTCTTTTCACAAGGATACAATATTCTTGTGCACCCTATGTTAGTCCCATTCACTGCATGGCCCACAAAATGAATCTAGCTTTTGGAGTTGTTAGCAAGCATGCTCCAGTACAAAAAATTAAAGCTTTAATCAAAGAGTTCTACCAATACTTCTGTCAAAGTCCAAAATGATTGAGGGAATTTCAAAACTTTTTTGAAGGACTAATCGATGGCAACAAGCTTCTCAAGGATAATGATACCCGATGGATCTCTTTGGATGGACTAGCACATTGAGTTTTTTCAGAATATCAATCATTGCTTGGTCTAATGAACTTAAGTCATGATGAAGTAGGGTAACTAAAATTTCCTATGCTGCTGGCAATGTTAAGTAATGTAGAGACACTATTAACATTAGCAGGTCTTGTCCCCATGCTTGAGGAAATGAGAAATATAATGAAAAAGGCCCAGAAAAGAGCTATGTATATTGCAGAATATGTTGCACTGCGTAAATTGACATGATTGGCACTCGATAATCTCTATGAATTATGTGTCGATGATGTAAAATTTTCTAGCTGGTTGAAAATCATAGATTTGGACAATCCTAATAACTTTTTAAAAATTGGTTCAAAGGGGGAGTTATGTGTAGTAGTTCACGGAGTTGAGATACCAATGCACTACTTTTCCAAGATCGAGTTTGAGGAACCAGGAAAGAACCCCAGGAGGCGAGTATCAAGTATTAAAAGGGAAGACTTTACCAAGATTGTTGAGTCTGTAATAGCTTCCATGAAGCACATATCCTTTGATCTCTTCACACAAATTAGATAAAGATTCCCTCTAGTCAAACTACTTGAATCCATGGCTATTGTGTTTCCTTGATATTGGAATATGAACAGTCTGAAAGATTTTAAAACTAAGCTACTAACTTTGATAGATCATTTTTGTAAAACCAAAGAGTTAAATGGAGTAACTCTAAATGGAATTTTAGATGCAAATCATTTGAGAGAGCAATCAGGTCATTTTTCATAGACAATGAGGGAACAATATAATATTATGTAGAACCCTCATGAAGATGGATCAGTATCAAGGCTTTCGAAAAATCTAGCTGAGAGCGAATTGTTGACTGATTCAATATCAAAATATTTCAAGCTTTCTTATTTATGTCTAACCATGATATTGGGGTTGGTGGAGGATGAGAGAGTTTTCAGTGCTTTAGGATTCCTAAAGTCAAAGCTAAGAAACAAACTAGACAAGATTCTGGAAAATTGCTTGAGGCTCTATACATCCATGTATGAAGTTAATACTTTTCCTTACGAAAGGGCACTAAAATTGTGAAGGAAGAAATTTCAGAGAAGAGGGATGGGAAACATTTCAAACCAAAGTGGGACTGGGGGTGGGAATGCAAGAGGTAGTTACAATGATGTCAGTGACTCATTTACTGGTACTAATCCTTCTAGCGGTGAACATTAGTTAAGCAATGGTATGCAAAGTGAAAAAAACAAATTGAAGAACCAAGGAAGCTATGAAGTTGATGGCACTGAATCCGATGATCTCAATGATGATATGATGTGGCAACTTGAAGTTAAACCTTTGTAGAAGTAGCCAGTCCTAGGTATTTATCAAGCTTTTTCTTGAAGTCGATTATCGGTTTCTATATCTCATCATCAATCATGCATAATAGCATATTCCAATGTCAAAAACATGAATGTGGTTGATAATGTCATCAAGATTCAATTCCATAATTAATAATGGTTTTCATTTGCATTATTCAGCTCATATGGTACAATTCTTTTAGATTTTTCATTATTCTTTTTGACAACATAGCAATTCATATGTTACAATTCTTAGAGTTAGAAATACTGATTCTCATTAATTTAATTACAAATATGATACAATGGCTCAATACAGCTCTATGATTCTATTTACAAAATTCAATGACTCAATACCCATTGGGAATTTGGCACATTGCCCAATTTCAATTTCATTACCCTAACTCTAAGCCAATGACCCTAATTTCCCTTTTATAGAGATGTTAAACACTAACTTTGCACCCTTGTTTCAAGCTCTCATAGTCTTTATAACCTAGTATAACATGGGAATCATCTCTAGGTTGTGGGACCTATGCTAACTGAGATGAGACCTCTAGGTTCTAGGCTGGTTCCTCTTGGATAATCACCTTAATTTTCTTCTAGACATGAAAAGTAAATCTTGAGGGGAAAAGGTATAGATGGAGTACTTGAAAGGGAAAATGCTTGAAAGCAAACTACCTACTAGGTGATACACTGAAATTAGGGGTATGAATTGCAGCATAGAGGGATAGAATCAATGAAAGACTTAGGTCTAGTAGATCACAAATTACTAAATAGGCTTGCATAAGTGTTTCATAGGAGGGCCTGAACATAAGACACAACCTATGACCTACAAGAAGACATTCACTTCTACAACTCGGTGTAGGATTGACACAAGACTATTAGGAGGCTAAAGTATACCCACAAAAACATCCAAATCAGGTCAAACACAATAACACACACAATTATAGAAAGTAAGAGGGATTAGGAATGATAATTTATCACTAAAAACATGCATAGACTTCAATTCATTAAGAGATGATCCAAACAAGGAATCATAGGGCATGAAGAATTGTCACAAAATACCTCTGCAATATTTGAATTATCAATGAAAGATTTACAACTGTATAAGCTAGAGGGTAGAAATAATACCACAGATGACCCTTAAGAAAAGTGAAATTCTTTTACAGTTGTCCAACTCTGAGCTCAAAAGTTCCAAAAATACAATATATACATCTCCTCTAAACTGGCAGGAGGAAAACCTAACTAGGATTACAGATTTACAACAGAATAACAAACCCTAAATCAATCAAGTCTAATCATAAATGTTACTTCTACAAATATCTCAATTGATCAGATACTCATCTTTGTGTGCCCATCCCTATACTAAAATCAAACTCCAGACAAGAAACCTCGGATCACCAACCCTCCTCCAACCCGGCCTTGCCATGAAGGCTCTAAATCTGATCATACTTCCCTAGGAATAGTACCATTTAAAACATGGTGCCAACACTTTCTAGCATCTGCTGGTGTGAAAATGTGGCACAGTACCCTACAATGTTGGCCAACAGTCATCTCCATCACCCTCTCAACTATAACCATCCTGAGAATTTAATTCCTAAGCTAACCGATGTCATGCATGGCCAAAACGAGCAAAACCTTAGCAAAACTTTCACGAGAATTTTGAATTTAAATGCTAACGGCTAGCAGGTCTAAAATTAAAACACAACCACTAATCTCATATATTTCTTAACAGATGAAAATCCATGATACACTGAGAAAACAACTTAAAATCCCCCTCTGACAAGTCAAAACCATTGTGGAAGTCAACAGCCAATCAAAAGTGAGCAAATTAGCATCTTTGACAACCATGGACCCACTACAACTGAGATTCCAATCTAACAGTGGGTGCATGATCTCATAGGGTCAGAAGATTCTATGAGATCATACAACCACCATAGATCTTAGCCTTTCTAACACATCCACAGACCCTCTGAGACAGTCCCACTGATAGATCCAAGCTGTCGTCTGGCCAACCAATGATGAACGAGCACATTAGAAACTAAGGACCCACTTGACAGAGCTCGTAGATAAAGTAAGATCAACAGCTGTCGCATGGTCACATGCTCTGACACAAAGCCTATGGACATACGCTAGTTTTCCATCCTCTGTAGATGTTAGAGCCTCTAACTGTTGAAAGGGCATGGTCCCACTGACAAGAGATGACTCATTAGCATGTGGACCAATTAGAATATGCCACCTACGCACACCTAGTAGTGGACCTGCCCGTTTGAAGAGTTACATCACAAAGGATAATTGACAGCTGGCACATAATCTCATGGCTCTGACAAAATGCATGAGATCATACGCTGGCTGTTGTATCGAAAAGGTGTCAGAGGGTCGGGCCTAGGAGACATAAAGGCCGGAAGCATTAGAAAAGATTAAGCGTTGGGACTTAGGAAAAATTAAAGTGCTAAGTGCTAGAGACTTAGGGAATTATTAAAGCACATGGACCCTTTGAGACTTTAGTGGCCGAAAAGGTGATGAAAGAATATAACAAGCCAAAGAGATTTTTAGGGTTTTCTACCTGAAATGGCTAGTTTTATGAATTTTTTTACCTATAGACTAGAGAGTTTAAAGGATTGCAGAGGCCAGAGGGTCTGTAATGAAGCCATGAAATTTTCAGGGATGCTTGGCAAGGTTAAAATAGGGACCTGGGGATAGATTTTAGCCAAATTTGTATAGAATAGGAAAATTATGGTAACATTTTGGTGATTTATGCTGGATGTCAGCCTGCTAGACATTGATTAGTGGCCTATAAACAATCCATTGGGTATGGGGTCACTACAGGAACCCAAAAATTTGATAGAGACCAACTAGGACTAGAGAGACAAACTTGTGCACATGCACTTCTTGAAAACCAAGAAACTAAGCTAGAAAATAGGGAAAGAAAGCAGAAAAGCACATATTAACAAGAATTATAGAGAGGGATTAACCTCAAAGTAGGGCTTCAAGTGGAAACCATTTACTGAGATAGGCAAGGCATATCCTTTAGGAGTTGATAGTTGGAAATCATTAGACCCCTTTCACTCTATTATAACAAATGGTCCACCCCAAAATGAGTCAAATTTTGTATGTCTGGAGAACTACATCTCCAATCTTGAAATTTCTGACCCTAGCTCTCTTGTCAAAACTTTTCTTTGTTTCAATCTGATGGAACTCTATATCTTGCATTGACTTGTCTCTGAGTTCTTCTAGCTCCATCAACTGAGCATATCTGATCTACAAGGGATCTCCTTCATCAAATAGGGCATACTGAGTAGCCAAATCCAAAGCTGGTAATTCAGTTGAAATGGACAACTTAGCCTCTTTGCCATACACTAGCACATAAGGAGAATTCCCAATGATCTTATTTAGAGTAATTCTATCTAGCCATAATGCAGACCTGAGTTTAGTATGCCAATCCCTCTGGTTGTCTTGCAAAGCTTTCTTGATTATCTTAATCAAATTCTTGTTTGTCGATTCTGCCAAACACCTTGGGGGTAGTAATTGGAAATGGTATTTAGATAGATGCCATTCTTGACTACCCACTTTGAGACTTTGAGGCCTGTGAATGCCAATGCATTATCTAATATTATAGAATCTGGAATGCCAAATCTATGAATTATATCATCATAAAAACTTAAGATAGCACTCTCATTTGATTCTTTTAAAGAAATTGCTTTTGTCCATCTGGTGAAGTAATCAGTTGCAATAATTATCCATTTATGGCCTACACTAGATGGAGGATTTATCATGCCAATGAAGTCTATACCCCATTTCATGAAGGGTTGCTCTGTTCTGACTAGCTGTAGGGGCAAGGTTGCAAGCCTTTCTTTTCCTACAAACATGGCACACTTGATGCATTTTCTCACATACTCATGACTATCCTTAAAGATAGATGGCCAATAGTACTTGGCCCTCATGATTTTAAAAGCAGTAGTCCTAGGAGAGAAATGATCTCTAGAAGGTCCATCATGAAACTCAAATAGAACATCAGCTATCTTTTCTGAATCTATGCATCTTAAAAGGACACCACTGTGATCCTTTCTGAAAAGAACTTCATTTATCAGCACAAAAGGAATAGATTGTAACCTATAATACCTTCTTTTTGCTAAATTTAGGCCTGCAGGACATTGTCTTGTCTTCAAGTAATTGATCATATTAGGTAACTAGCTTGTTGCCTTGGCTTGTTCTTCTATAGAATGCACCACTAGAGATTCATCTATTTGCTCTAATTTCTTTGAACTTTCATCCCCTGCCAATGGTCACAAAGACCTCTTCCTCTAACCAGCTTGGTAGTTTGGACATCTATGTCATATTCCATCACCTTGGTGATCCAACCAGCTCTTTTCTCATTTAGGTCTTTGGAGAGAAAAAATTCTTTGATGCTTGGATGAGTAACTTTCAAGTGTACCTTGCTATGGGTCAATAAATATCTAAAATTTTTAAGGCTCTTTACCTAAATGAGTACATGTTTCTCTACAAAAGAGTATCTTTGTTCATACTCTTCTAAACCATTGCTAAAGAAAGCAATAGTCTGCTCCAATCCATTTGAATTTTCTTGAGTCAACATTGTAGATATAGCATCATGACCTCCATAAGCATAAAGGATAAAATCTTTACTGAAATTTGGGTTCAGGAGAGCAGGGGCTTCTACTAAGGCCTCTTTGATAGCTTGGTAATTAACTCTCCCTTCTTTGGTCCATCTAAAAGCTGAACTCTTCTTTAACATGGTTGTCAAGGGCTTGAGTAAATCTGCAATGTTAGGCAAGAACCTCCAAAAAAAGTTAATCTTTCCTATGAAATATTGGAGACTTTTCTTATGATGTGGCAATGGTAGCTCTAGGATGGCTACAATTCTCTTAGGATCTACTGTGATCCCTTCTTTGGATACTACATATCCCAACAATTTTCCTTCATGAACTGCAAACACACATTTCTTGGGATTAAGAGATATCCCAAATTCTCTACACCTTTCAAAAATCTTCCTCAAATGTTTGATGTGGTCTGATGCATGCTTAGAATAGATAGTTATGTCATCCAAGTAGACTAGTACAAACTTGTACATGAGGGTCTTAAAGGCCATATCCATTGCCTTTTGAAATATAGCACCTGCATTTGACAAACCAAAGGGCATCTTTTGATAAGCCATAGTTCCCCACTTGGTTGTAAATGCAATCTTATATTGATCCTCTTCATTCACTAAGATCTGATTTTATCCTGAATAGCCATCCAATAATGAAAATCTCTCAGATCCAGAGACATTGTAAGATTTGTTCCATAGAGGGTAAAGGATGGCGGTCCTTTAATGAGGCTTTGTTAAGATCCCTGAAGTCAACACATAACCT
Organism: Chamaecyparis obtusa; assembly: GCA_027943335.1. Classification (NCBI taxonomy): domain Eukaryota; kingdom Viridiplantae; phylum Streptophyta; class Pinopsida; order Cupressales; family Cupressaceae; genus Chamaecyparis; species Chamaecyparis obtusa. The sequence continues at coordinate 126,569 of BSBK01011081.1, read as the reverse complement.
CAACTCCCCATTCTTCTTCCTGATAGGAACAAGGTTGGAAACCCAACTAGTATGCTTAATGGGGTAGATGATACCACTTTCTATTAGTTTGAGTACTTCTTTATGCATAAGTGTCTCATGTTTGGGATTAACAGGCCTTTGCTTTTGCCTCACTATTTTGGCATTAGGTTCTAATTCAATAGTGTGTTGAGGAAGAGTAGGTTCAAAACCTTTAAGGTCTTCAAATTTCCATGCAAAAACATCACTGAATTCTTTGAATAATTGGGTATAAGCTTGCTTTTCCAATTCAGTGTTCACTTTTCCAAATTTTAAGCTCTTACCTGGTTCCAACTCTAGTTCAACACAATGTTCTTGTTGAACTACCAGGCCAGCTTTGCTTCTCTTAACTTCATCATCCTTGTTGAAGACAGTCTCTAGGGTAACAAGACATCTAGGAATCTTATTAGATTTAAGTTTTATCACTTGATCACCATAGTTTTGTGATAGCCTATCTTGATTATTCTTTGAAAAGACATCTTCTTCAAACAAGAACTGCAAAATTTGTTCATCATTGTCAAACACCTGCCAATTGACATCATTATCAAGAATAGAGGGTTTGACAATCACTTTGATATGCTATTGATCTATTTCTTTTGAAACACTATTTGGAATGTCATACTGAGATCCAATAGCAGCTAACCTATCTACATTTTGATTTAGCTTCCTAGGGATAGCAATAATATTGAAAGCACAAAAATATTCAATTGCATCCCAAACTCTATGTTTGTATGCTTTCAAAGTGTCATTCTTGGTTGCACTTATCCCTCTCACTTGGCTGAAAACTAATTCACTATCACCATAAACTTTTAGGGCCTTAAGCCCTCTTTTTCTAGCCCACTCTAGTCCATTCACAAGGCTTTCATACTCTACAGTATTGCTAGTGTAGGAGAAACTGAATCTAAAGGTAGTATAATACCTTTCTCCTTTTGGGGACACTAGCATAGCACCACCACACTAGTAGATTTGAGATCAAATTTTGACCAAATTTATCGACCAAAGTGCAAATGGTCTTAAAATTTTCTTTTTTTTTTCCTTTTATCCCTGTGTTGGTCAAAATTTTGACCAATACGGGGATAAAAGGTAAAAAAAAAAGAAAGATGCATTTCATTTTAAGTTTTCCCCTTTCTTTTTCAGCGCGGGCGACAGCGAGCGGGAGTGGGCGAGAAGGCAGGGACAACTGTGTATGAATTTTCTAACTCAGATGCTCCATTTGAAGATCTTTGTTTTTATCAAACGTGATTTAATTCATTGTATCCGCGGTCGAGTTAATGAAGGAAAGATGTTAAATTCATTGTTTTTATCGAACGTGATTTAATTCATTGTATCCACGGTCGAGTTAATGAAGGAAAGATTCTATTTACGGTGACTTATGTATCAAGTTTTGTTGAAGATGTTAAATGTTTAAGTGTGAAATCGATCTTTGTGACAGTCAAGCAAAATCGTGAGCAACATTACTACATTGGTATTTCATTGATAGCAGACAGAAGGTAAAGTGCTTGTAGAAATTCCTGCTTAATATTTCTTATTAAAAACATTCTCATGATAACATTCCATACATTACTCCTTCACTATATCCAGCATACTCTGTTCATTAACCTTTGGCATCACATTATAGTATACATGTACATTGTCTCACACTTGTAAATGTTCTTCATAAAATAATCAGGGAAACAATATCCTTTCATGCCCTTTCCATAACCTTGTCATGATTTGAAGATCACTGCCCTTTAGGTTTCCTGTTTCTATGCAACTTACAAACACTATAGTCCATGAGACAACATCCCCTTTGAGCTACCATCAAACATTTACGTTTAGCAATATACTTGGAACCTCATCATTAGATAAAAGTCTTCTATACTATACATTTTCTAATGGGTGTTCATACACAATCCAATACCCTAGAATTGTGCATCTCCACAATTATGACAATCCATGTGACGGTGTTTCTTTAGAGTATGCTATCAAGAAAACTATTTACACTCTCCATGATTACACATTTTGTAAGCACATTGAACAGAGCAATCCAAACCATATAATATCTGACAAAAATTCTCCTACCATTACTTTTTCACCATCTCAAAACTTCAAAGGCCTTGAGAGTTTCCTTGCAAAACCTAGTTTGCAAAACTATTGTATAGATATATGCACAATTTCTACATTTTATCTCCCCCAAATGACACATCAACAATTCACACTCTTTTCCTATGATTGCACAGTAATAATCCTTTGTATGAGAGGAAGAAAACAAAATGGCACCAATGAATCACATACTCAGCCAGTTACACTCATTGAAAGTGTCATGCCCTGTCAATGTATCCTCACTATGTCTATCAGAGGAAATTGAAACTACAAAATCAGAAAAAAAACACATCCTTTCATCTCACTTTATCAAGCACACAAACATTGTTACAACACTGCTATACTGGCATAGTGATGTTCATCCATGATTTCATACTCTGAATGCCTATCTTCTAGCACGTTATGCCTCAATGGATGTTCTTTACCAAAACTTTGCATATTAGCTCACATTCTGAAATTGTCTCACTTCCTTCCATAAGGAAATTTCTCTTCGAGGCATTCTAACAAACACTTCGTGTGCCAAGTTTAGGCTTCCACATTTTACATTTAAGTCATTGGTAGTAACTACCAAAAATCTTCCTACCAACATACTCTGATATACGTTCATTTTTTATTCCAACACTGTTTGCTCACATAGGCAGGGAAAAAATTGGCAAAAGATTTATTTCCATATTTGCCAATCGCATTTGTTTGAAAGTTTCTGAAGCCCTAGTTTCAACTGATCTTTAATACAACACTTATACCATTCAAGGTATTTTGTCAAACAACTCAAATGCATTGTATGTACTTCACACTTCACACACATGTCTGCACATCATCTGATAAAAATCTATGATGCTTCTATAGATACCCATATGAGATGAATGTTTGATCAATTAAAGAAATAGTTATTGTTATTCCCTAGAGAAAATTCTGAGTCTTGATTAGTGGGAACAAGAAGAACTATGCATATTTTCTAAATGTTTTAATGATGATCTAAGAAAAGTTTAAAAAATATGTCTTTGATTCAGACGCTTCATTTGCTTCCAATCCATCTGAACATGCTATAACATTCAAAAAACATTATTTAGGCAGCATTTTTACTTTGGGCATACAAAAAATACAACTGTCCACATTGCAGATTGTTTATTAGCATGTATGAGATGATATTAAAAAGCACAATTCAACAATACTAGGTGACTGGTGAGGAGCCTTAAAACTGACAACATATTCTAGCAGAATGTGTGTATTCATGTGAGTGCTCCAAATAATGTAATCCTTTGGATTGGTGATATCATTAATGCCAGAATCAAAGTTCTCACAACTCGGATGGAACTAATGAGAGCCAAGAGGAACTTCCTTGACATTCCCCAAAATAACTTGGCACAACACAGCATACTGTTCCCCATTAATGTCCAAGTCTGAAAATGGAACACTGTAAAGAATAAGCAAATAATAGTCAGTCAAACATTCCTTCTTAGAAAAAAAAAAGTGTATTAAAGAAAAGAACATTCTAGAACTCAAACATTTAAAATAAATCCCCACCAAAGAGATTATCTTTGAATATAATCTTTCCTACCTCAGGTACGAGCAATCTTCTGGAGCAAGATAAACACCAACACCATATGTCGGACCACCATTCATTAATCTGTTATTGCTAAAACCATGTAGTATAATTGATGATATGCTTGTATCGGATGCTCCATGCCATGCATATTTAACATTTGCATTACCACGAGAATTTCTTGTTAGCTCAACCTGTTTGTTGAAAACCTGCAGCCGAGCCTGTCCCAGCCTATCTGTATGTGAATTTTGATAAATACCAGTAACATTGGTTGCAAGTCCAATTTTATTTAGGCCAGTAAGGAAACAATTTTTCACAGCTACATACTCTATATCACAATCCACTAATTTGATCAATTTGTCCCCCACCTGTTCAAATTCACGAGCCACAAAACTAGAACATTGTTGGGATTCAGAAAGAAAATTATGATTAATGACACCATCCCTAACCTCATCATGCAATATCTGACCATTCTCCAACTGAGTTGCATCTGTACCTGTTCGAACCTTAGCTGATGTTTTATGAAGCAACTGCTTTGCTTGGAAAGTCTTTATAGGTAACTCGGTTACAGGTTGTGGCTTTGTATCCTTAAACAAGTTTGAATCTCTTAAATCTCTATACAATTCATTTGCACCAGTGGGGCCCTCGGTTGAATATTTCTTGATCAATTCATCTAATTTAGGAACATTTATGGATACCACATCAGCCACAGGCTTCAAATTACTAGGAATACAAACTTTCTTAGTTTTGGAAACCTCCATACTAGCAGCAACTCTATCACAATTCTTAGCATTTGAGGCCTCGGTTGGACTTATTCGAATTTCAATCTCGACCTCAACTTTAGAGGAAACTTCTTCATCGGCATTACCCTCAATGATAACTTTGGGGAAAAAACATGAGCCATTCTCATCAATCCAAGCAATGGACCTTTGACAGCTAGCCCTCAAATCTATTTGCAGCATTCGCAAAAAATCAACAAGATATGGAGAGCCATCTATTGCCAACTCTACAGTGGGCATGCCAGCCAAAAACTCATCTCTAAGTGAATCCAAAACTTGGACAGAAAAATCATTCCATGAGCCATTCCAAAAATACATCACCCTCGTGGGAACTGAACTCTTACAAAAATTCTCATAGTTATGCAATGCTGCCTTGCCCGAACAACACTTATACAAACAACTACATTTCATGCTTCTATCTTTCTTGCCATAGTTAATCCTATTCTTCCATACCCACTTAGATAATCTCCTTCCTGAGGATAGGAAACCATATTTATTTCCTTGTTTTCGTTTCATTTGAGCTCTCTCCAAAAAATTTCTAGCAAGCTGACACAAATGCTTCTCTTCACCCTTCATTGCAAACAAAACCAATTTACAGCCCAAACCATTTCAACTAGGGTGTAATTATTTACAATGTCACTACAACACCATAATCTACAACCACCCCTAACAAGAGGCTACAATATACACCAAAATCCGATGCCACATTTTACATCGATACGAAGAGAAACAACATATAGAACAGAGAGTTAATCCCAGCATTCAGTCTCATTATTCAAACTCCGATCGAGCCATAAAACAATACTCAAATTGTCAAGAAGTTAAATTAGGCCAAGCAAACCCCAGTTCCACCATGAAACCTTGAAATCTCAGTTTCTGACTCCACTCCAATAGTCCACTTCCTTTGTTAGGTCCACAGGCCTAATGCATGTGGTTTAGGATTGGGTTTCCAAACAAAGTATGAGGAATGGGTAGGTCTGGGATCAAACACTAAGTTTTAGGTTGTTCTCCTCACCCTAGGTGTCCACAAAAACCAAGTTTTAAGGTCCTTCACACACCGTAACCTTTTGATTTTTCACTATATATCATTTTCCTACTAAAAAACATAGAAGCTTTTGACCTAGGGCTTGCTCCCAAATGGTGTAACCTCAACCTCCTGGTTCAAAGCTTTTGGAATATGAAAAAGGACCTCCCTAACTTTCATTGTACCGAGGAAGAAGAATTTCCAACATTCAAAATTCAAGTTAGGGCCATTTGAATGGCTAAACCCTGAAAACAAGGGTTTCTCAGACCAGCAGACAAGAAAATTGAATAACTCTGATATAAAATGACTTGAAGTTATCAAACCAATTCTAAAAGCATAAAATGGAGATGCTCCAACTTTCAGATAGGTTTTGATCACCCCTTCACATCCGTACACCGTACTGTCACCGTGATTTGCATAGAAAATTGCTCTGAAATAGGTAGTTTTATTGATTTGAAAGCAATTTGAATATAATGAGGATCTCTTCGATTTCCTCAGTCATTTGGAAGCCTAAATAGGCTCTCCCCACCATTGGCTTAACCATTTTTATGGTTGTAACCATTTAACCAATTCAAACTCAAAATTGCTTAGCAACTTTAAAAGTTGCATTACAACTTTAAAACAACTTTTGTCGGGTAAGACAAAATGTTTGTTTTGGAAGACTAAAAGACCTTATTTGATGTTTTAGACTTTCAAACACTCTTAAAACACCTAAACACACCTAGATAACAAAATTTCATCCAATGATACAATCGATACCCAAGGTTTATAAGTGCACCAAGGGGTCTTGTGTCCATACATTTCGATGGGTTATAAGGAGATTATAAAATCAATCCTTTAACCTTTATTATAAACAAAACATCTTATATTACTTTATTAAAACCATTCAAAGATTTTTCTATCCCATACAAGGAACCTGCAAACAGTGTGTGTTCTTTCCAAGCAAGGAGTCCAAGTTGGATAGAATGTGAAAAGTCTGATAACAGCTGATGGAATTGCTGATGGAATTCAGGTGCTCTGCACCAGTAAGTGTACATCATCATGTTTTCATGATAATGTACACTCACTATAAGTGTACATTATCATTTTGTCTTTATAGTGACAATCCTCATTCAAGTGGCAATTACACAAGGGATAGTCATTGTGAGAACTTCTCATTTTGTGAAATTACACAAGGGACAATCACTGTGAGATGTCCTCATTTGTGACAAGGACAGTCACACATGAGGACATCTCACAGTGATTCTCCCTTGTGTAATTGCCACTTGAATGTATTGCTATTGAACCACATTAATGCTTTTCTTCTTCAACAAATGAGGATAGTCACTCTAAAGACAACATGATAATGTACACTCACTATAAGGATAGTCACAAATGAGGACATCTCATAGTGACTATCCCTTGTGTAATTTCCACTTGAATGCATTTCTATTGAACCACATTAATTCTTTTTTCCTTCAACAAATGAGGATAGTCACTATAAAGACAACATGATAATGTACACTCACTGTAAGGACAGTCACAAATGAGGACATCTCACAGTGACTGTCCCTTGTGTAATTGCCGCTTGAATGCATTGCTATTGAACCACATTAATGCTTTTTTCCTTCACCAAATGAGGACAGTCACTGTAAAGACAACATGATAATGTACACTCACTGTAAGGACAGTCACAAATGAGGACATCTCACAGTGACTATCCCTTGTGTAATTGCCATTTGAATGTATTGCTATTCAGCCACATTAATGCTTTTCTTCTTCAACAAATGAGGATAGTCACTCTAAAGACAACATGATAATGTACACTCACTGTAAGTGTACATTATCATGTTTTCATGATAATGTACACTCACTGTAAGTGTACATTATCATGTTGTCATGATAATGTACACTCACTATAAGTGTACATTATCATGTTGTCTTTATAGTGACAGTCCTCATTCAAGTGGCAATTACACAAGGGATAGTCACTATGAGAACTTCTCATTTTGTGAAATTACACAAGGGATAGTCACTGTGAGATGTCCTCATTTGTGACAAGGACAGTCACACATGAGGACATCTCACAGTGATTCTCCCTTGTGTAATTTCCACTTGAATGTATTGCTATTGAACCACATTAATGCTTTTCTTCCTCAACAAATGAGGATAGTCACTCTAAAGACAACATGATAATGTACACTCACTGTAAGTGTACATTATCATGTTGTCTTTACAGTGACTATCCTCATTCAAGTGGCAATTACACAAGGGATAGTCAATGTGAGAACTTCTCATTTTGTGAAATTACACAAGGTCACAAAAATTACAAAACAAAAATAATATTATAGTTCACAAAAATAATTTTGTGAACTTCTAATATTATGACACATGAGGACAGTCACTATGAAGACAACATGATAATGTACACTCACTATAAGATGTCCTCATTTGTGACTGTCCTTAAAGTGAGTGTACATTATCATGTTGTCTTTAGAGTGATTGTCCTCATTTGTGACTGTCCTTACAGTGAGTGTACATTATCATGTTGTCTTTAGAGTGACTATCCTCATTTGTGATTGTCCTTACAGTGAGTGTACATTATCATGTTGTCTTTACAGTGACTATCCTCATTTGTGACTATCCTTACAGTGAGTGTACATTATCATGTTGTCTTTAGAGAGACTATCCTCATTTCACTGGGCATGATGAGAAAGGCAGATATACCTATCAAATAATAGAGGCAAGAATCTTTGATTACAGACATATTTATAAGAACCTTGCTTAGTATTTGTTAGCATATGTGCAATGACTATATTTATGATCTTTGCAGGCATATCAGTGTCCTCATTTGAAGAGCTAGCACAAAGTATATGTGTGAAAATTTATTTCTAATTATTAATATATTGATGGAGGTGACTAGAGCTCTATTACAAATGAAAGATAAAATATTAAATTATTTAATTAGTTTCAAGTTGAAAATATTGTAACAATTAATGTATCTATGAATTGATGGAAGGATTCATGTGTTTGCATCCATTTTTCCTGCTTAGTCTAGTGGAGTAGTCACTTACTCCCTACTTAGAAATTTCCAAATTGTGGGGTGAGAATGCTAAAGTCCTCATTTTCATTTAAATGAGAAAATAAAAATGGAGATGATGTAGGTTTTTCTTCTCTTTTTTTTTACCTTCTTGGTCTTTGGATTTAAAAAGAAGAGAGGCATGAGGAACCAAAAATTCAGCAAGATACTTATCCAAAAAAGCTAAGAGTAAATTGTCCCATATTTGAAAAAAAATAATAATTTGTATTTGGTTATTATTTGGGATATGTGATGTTTTATAGATTTGAGATTAAAAGATCTATTATTTTTTTTAACATTTGACAAATAGATTGCATACTCGATATGCTTCAATATTTTGCATCCATCTTTGCATAGGTATACGACAAAGATAAAATCTTTGAAGACATTCATTTTCAATATTTCTAATTATTATGACTATATGTCAACATCCACTAAAATAGGTATGTTTATTTATATCACATTTTTATCGTGCACACATTTACATGTGTAGTTAGCTTTAAACAACTCCTCCAAAAGTATTTAATATATATCTAGGTTCAAAGTGCTTCTAATTTTTATACTTGAGTTTTTTGTGTGAATTTTTTGTAGGAGATATTTTGTAGTCATTGTAGAAGATGGAAACATACAAGATGTTAGAAGCTTGTTAGTGATTGTTTATTATGTTTCACAGAAGAGAAGATGGGGTTAACAAAGGAAGAATTAAGTAACAAAATGTTGCTTATTGTAGACTTAGTGATATATTGATGATCTATCATGTTGATTTATCTAAATTTGAATATATTTTTTAATTTAATTTAAATACATCTTGGGTTTAAATTGATTCAATGTGCAATATATTTTTAAAAATTTGTTATGTAGGAGCTGCCAAGAATTTATTTACTTGTGAATTAGACCTTCTAAATTATAGTATGAATTTTTTTACTTGCGAATTAGAGTTTACTCAATTATAGAATCATCATACATAGAAGGGAGATGGTCACTTTATTGCAAGTGGCATCTTGCTTTTTAGAATATTGAACTTAGATGATTATCTTGTTTTTCATAAGGGGGGTGATTATCGTTTATTGCATACTATTTCATTCTCTAAAATTGATTATATATAAAAGAGATAAGAATCAACATAGATAAGAAGGAGATGATTATCATTTATTGGTTATTTTTTTATTGTGGAGTATGTTATTTTCTAAGAATCAATGTAGATAAGATGGAGATGATTATCTTTTCTTATAGGGTATCTTGTTTTAATTTATTTTGTTTAGACAAAAGTGGAAGAACCACTATATATATTTATATTTATAAAAAATGATTCAAAAAGAGCTCAATCAGGAAAGAACCAGGAAGAAAACTCGACATCGTCACTTTATATACAAAGGTTTAAAAGAAAACCTTAATGCTATTTGATTAGTTTGTTACATTCGAAAGGTCGTGGCCACCTTTGAAGAATGCAAGTGGTCAAAGACCCATACATTTCAAATTTTGAACTGCTAGTGGCTAAATTCAAAAATCAAATAGGATGAATCTCTAAACCAATCCCATAGGATGCATCTCTAAATCAAACTCTTGCAAAATAGCCATCTATTTCTCGTGACACTCTCCCAAATCTGACTACATAACCAATCTCTTGACCACTTGGTCAGGCATAATGGCATATATATTGCTTCTCAAGATATATTGTCTAAACTTCTTGAATTATCTAACCAAGCTGAAAGCTTATTTCTCGAGGGCCCAATACCTCACTTCAACATTATTGAAATGTGAACTCATAAAATTGATGCAGAGGCTTAGGGTGTCCAATCTAACACCTTTTTAAGCTTACAAAAATTAACATAGATCTCCTCTTGCTTCTTCTATACATGCACCAAATTTTCCACCCAAGTGGAGTGGCGGATAGGAAAAATTATCGTTGCAGCAAGTAACTTTTGAACTTCCTTGAAGATTAAGGGTTCTATCAACAAATTAACAGGTTGCTACTTTTGTATGAATGACTTTATGTTAGGCTTGAGAGTTATGTCATGGGTGATGATGGAAGTATCAAATATATTTAGATCTTCATATCAAGTTGTGTTAACTTACCGATGACTTGATGCTTGACTCTCAGTAAAATGGTGATATAGGGTCCTTATATTACACATAATTTTGATTAAAAGTTAAAATATAGCATTAAAATCTAAATGATAAAGATATTTCATATGATGTTTTCGATATTAAAATGGTTGAGAAAATGGTTGTTCACTAACGATTTTTATCAGCAGGTTGCAAACAAATCATCCTTCTTCCACCAATGAGTCATTCCATTCAAGAAAGACCATGTCTGACGATATCAACGCATAAACAAATAGGGAGACAATTGCTAGACTATGGTCTAACTTAAAAAGAAAAGGTAATGGAAAATGTTATTGTCCTTGCAAACTTTGTAAGGGCTTAAAGACTCGAAGATATCTAATCAAAACAGCTAAGGAACATTGTAGGCAACATGGTCACATTGAAGGGGGAAATCAATTTCATCCATTGGTATGCATTTTAATATTTTATAAAATACATAAGACATGATTTGATGATGACAACATGATCATGGTTAATATAAGGTCATCATTTTCATATAGGTCAACATCCCTCAATTTCATGTTATGGACCATGACAATCTGGAGAATGTGGATTTCCAAACGAGGGAACATGGAGGTGTGAACATAGAAGTAGAAGGTAATGATATCATGGAAGAAGACCATGATAATGAAGAAGATCAATATGATCATGATGATCAAGATGATGATGATGTTGATGTAGAGCTTGATGTACCTTTACTTGAGAAGGCACACGAGCCCCTATATGAAGGCTCCGAAACAACTCTTCTTGCCGCTGTATTGTTGTTGGTGAACCTGAAGGTTATGAATGGTTTATCCAACGTAGCAATGACACGTATGTTAAGGTATGTCATCTTTTTTCATTATTTTAGTCGTAATTCCCTTGTAATTAATATTGGATGAATTATGTAGCAATTAATATTCTTTAAATTAACAAATTATATTTTTGGTCGTAGGTTGGTAGGTGAGTGTTTGTTACCACCATCAAACATCCTACCTCGCTCGTACCGAGAATTATCTACCATTATGAAAGATATTGGAATGGAATATCAAACAATACATGCATGTCTGAATGATCATATTATATATTATAAACAGCATGAATTTGTAACAGAATGCCCTATTTGTCATATTAGTAGATATCAATCAGATCGAATAACAAAAAAGGTGCCTCGCAAGGTTCTTCGACATATTCCCATTATTCCACGTCTGCAACGATTATTCAAGTGCAATAGCTTGGCACAATTTATGGATTACCATGCACACAATAGAAGTCAAGATGGCATTATGTGAATGTCTGCAGATGGCTCGGCATTTAAGGAAATAGAAGAAAAATGGCCACACTTTAAAGAAGAACCTCGTAATCTCAAGCTTTCATTGGCAGCAGACGGTGTCAATCCGTTTGGAGAGATGAGATCTATTTACTCGGTGTGGCCTGTTTTTGTTATCAACAATAACATTCCTCCTTGGTTGTCTATAAAGAGGGAGCACATAATGCTGTCACTGATTGTTCCAGGTATTTTTTGATTTAATGGTCATCTAAATTAATTTATTATTAATAATCCATCAAAATGGTCATAATAATTATGTAATGTTTTTGTTCATTCAACTAGGTAAGTACCAAGTTAAAGATATCAATGTATATATTGAGCCCCTTATCGACGAGTTGATGGTGTTATGGAATGGGGTCACTATGTATGACATCTCTAGACCAATAGGACAAAGACAATTTCAATTCCATGCAATGCTTGTATGGACAATACATGATGCCCCTGGGCTAACACATTTTTGTGGTATGTTCTCTTCATAACGCCTCTTTTTTGGTATGTTATAGTGCTAACACAAAGTTAACACATTTAATCCAATTAGACATGATCTTGTAGGTCTTCAGACAAAGGGAAAATTTGCATGTCCAGTTTGTGGTCCAAAGACAAAATCTCATCATTCAAAAAGTTTGAGAAAGCAGGTGTTCGATGAGAATAGACACTTTCTCCACAGAAATCATAAGTACCAAATTACTGAAAAACTTCTTTTCAATGGGAAAGAAGAGACTACATCAAAGCCATGGAGAATGACACCTCGCCTATGGAAGTTGGCATACAATAAAATAAATCATCGAGGTAATGTCATTCCATCTGATGGGTTTTGTTTCAAATTTATCTTTTGATATTGTGTTTTGTTTACTGATGATGTAATTGATGCTTGTGAAGGTCGTCAAGGCATCAATGACCAACTTCCAAAAGGACTCAAAAGTTATCCTACGCAATTTACTAGGTTGCCGTACTACGAGCAACTCCCAATCGTGCATTTGTTTGATCCTATGCATATTGGAAAGAATGTAACAGAGACATTATGGAAAATATTGGATGGAAGGCGTGACAAAGACCAAATCATCAAAATTTGTAGTGACATTGAAGAATCCAACCATGCAATGAAAAATTTTATTCAATCCAATCAAAATGGAGACCAGATTGATACAAGTGCTCTTCCATGGTTATTGTCAGAGCAGCAGAGCAATGCTATAAAAGAAATTATAAAGAAAATATGATTTCCTACAGGATTTGCTACGAACATAAATGATCTCATATCAAAGAAAAGTGAATTTGGGCCAGGGATGAAAACACACGATTGGCATATATTTATTAAGGTAATTCATATTACTTTGTATTCACTATATATTTGTATACTGCATGTGGTTTTCATTGCATTCTTTTATAAAATATTGACGAGATCATTTTACAAATATTGCAATATGTTCTACCTCTATCTCTCCCACACCACTTTGCCAACGGTGTCAAACAAGTTATATATGATCTTGGAAAATACATGAGGTGGTTGTCATCTAAAGAAATCAATAAAGAAGATATAAAATACTGGAAGAGAAAAATTCCTCTTCTTATGTGTGAAATGCAAAAGTGTCTACCTTCAACTTTTTTCAATGCACAAGAACATTACCTCTTACATCAAGTTGAGGAGATTGAATTGTGCAGACCTGTACCAACTAGGTCAATGTGGATGGTTGAGAGGCACTTGAAATTTTTGAAAGACTTGGTTCGACAGAGAGCACATCTTGAGGGTTCTATGGTAGAGGGATATATGGTATACCAAACCATGGTGTACATTAGTGAATATCTTCCTAAGTTTGCAGCAAAGATCCATGTAGATCGTATTTGGGATCCCAACTCCATTAACAAATTTGAAGGGGAGCACTTGATGGGAAAAGGTAGATTGAGGAAAGTGAGAGGTAAATCTAAGATGTTATTGTAGTTAATTAATTCTTATAAATCTGGTCGAGAGTCAGATGCAATAAATCTAAGATGTTTTTGATATAGCTGGTCAAGAATGGGATGCAATACATTTGTATATTGCAAACAATCTTGATTGGATGACGGTATGGATTGAAAAATGTCAACAAAATGGTTGTTCATTAACATGGGAAGGTTTTGCTTCATTGGTTAGAGAAGCTCATCGTAATGGAGATCCCAATGTTACTCCAATGGTAATTGATCTAGCACATGGTTTAAGAGGTGGACAGCTATGTACAAATTTATTAATGATCATGACTCATATGTTTCATATCAACTCATGATACAAATAATTTACACACTTTAAAAATTGTAGGTCAAGCACCACAAAGCTATGTACTATCATGGCCACAAATTTCGTATAAAAAAGTTGGATGATACAAAGAAAACTTGTGATTCTGGGATAAGTGCAGTTTTCGAGGTCACCAATATATCATCTAAAAATGACCTACATCCTCAACAATCTCAAAATCAATACTATGGCATCTTAGATTATATAATTGAGTGCGACTTTAACTCCTTCAAAGTAGTTCTATTTGTCATCAAATGTTACAAGCTACGACTGAATCAAAATGATCCAGATAGAACTGTTATTCAACATGATAATGGATTTACAATGATTAATACAAGGTCATTTGAGCTAGTTGGAGATGAGCCCTATGTTCTTCCAAGCCAGTGTGAGCAAGTGTTTTACTCAGAGGTTCCACATAAACAGGGTTGGTCATTTGTTGTTAGACATGATCCAAGAGGAAGGCCGATAAAGTATAATGTTATGGAAGAAGAAGATACTGAAGATGTTGAAGAAGCAGATGATGATGATGATGATGATGATGATGATGATGATGATGATGATGATGATGATGATGATGATGATGATGATGATGACGATGGTGATGGTGATCATGGTGATGATGATTGCGGTGATGCCGTTGATGATGGCGATGATGGCGATGGCCATGGCGATGGCGATGATGATGATGATGATGATGATGATGATGATGATGATGATGATGATGATGATGATGATGATGATGATGATGATCAATGACATAATTGAAATGGTTACATATTTATTGTGTTCAATTCTAATGATTACATATTTATGTTTTGATTTAAATTGTAATGGTTACATATTTATTCTGTTCAATTCTAATGATTACGACATATGTGATTTATAATTACCAATTTTTTGTTTACGATGCTCAATTAATTACTATTGATACATGTATATTTGTGTTTGATTATCACCCTTTTTGCAAACAAGCAATTGACTACAGACATTGTCACCCCGGCCTTCTGTTGATGATCTTGCATTCCATACATAAGGTAAATTTGTTCATGTTTACGATGTTGCATATTGTTCATGTTATCTTCTAAGTTATTTGTAGCATACGTATCATGTAATATTTAGCTAACTTAAGATAAATGATTAACATATGCAGTAAATTTGACCCCTTTGGCGTGGATCGTGTACAGTGACATGGATCGGCAGGTATAAGTCAATAAATAGACATAATTTTCTTATATTCTTCTTGTTTATCACTGAGCACGTATGTTATAAATAGACATATTATATAATCATTTAATGTATATATAGACAAAGAAATGTATAGAAATATAATATATAATCACTTTCAACCTAGTACATTTTATATCTCTCATGTATAGACAAAGAAGAACTGTACATATGGGTCACGACTTGATTATTCTATATATATTGACGTGGCAATATCTCATTTGATGGATTGCAGCACCCACCAAATAGGTACTTGTCAGATCTATCTACATCAAATGAGGGAAATGAGGGAATGCTAGATGAAAGTTCTACATGTAGTACGGCTAAAACAAGGAGATCAACTAGAGGTCAAAAGATTAGAAAAAAATTTGACAAATGCATGCAATATTTCCTTGCTAATGGGGGGTCATGTTCTTATGATGATGAGACCAAAGGTGACATCAAGGTGCCCTTTCGGTACACACACATTGAGAAAGAATGGGTACCCAATGAGCTACCTCCAATTAATACTGATTTTTGTGTTAATGAGAGGATATATCGCATTTCTCCATCCTCATTACATGGTTTGGGCCTATTTTCCATGGATGGGATAAAGGTATATTACAATAGAGTTGTTGAATTGTTCGAGTATGTCGGTCGGTGTTACAATTACAATGATTGGATGCGGATTGTTCAATATAAAAAAAGTATGCGTAGGTATGCACTATCAGCTAATTATATACAAAGGAAAGAAAATGATCAAAGTAAAAGATTTGCAATGTACATTGATGGGAGACCAAAAGAAACAGGTAATATTGTGGGTTTTATAAATAGTACGCGACCTTCATCAACTAATAAGCAACCCAATTGCATATTTGAGGCACGCGAGGGGAATCAAGTTTTTGTATGTGCAATAAAATCAATAAGTGCAGGGGAAGAACTGCTAATAGATTATCATTTAAATCGCATAGATACAAACAAAGTTACTATCATGAGGGTGGTAAGTACTATATACTATTTTATTAATAAGTTTTTTTTTGCTAAGTCTATTGCTTTTAGTTCGCTAAAGTTTTTATATTTAATCTTTTTCACAGGATGATATGGATCCCGCACATGATAGAGGCCACGAGGATGCTCCTCCCACTTGTTCTTCAGCAAAGGTAAACCTTATTAAAATTGTACAAATTAGATAGTTGAAAAATGTTATATTATTACGTTATTTTATTTATGGTTTTGGAGTTTTTATGATAGTTTTACTGATATTCCTATCACAATTTGATGTTCAGGATAAGGGAAAAGCACCCTCGATAGTAGAGGCAATAGCTACCCCTGATGATGATGATCTTTTTGCAGATTCACCTAATGTTATAATCATGGTAAAGAAAAAAATGAAACAAATCAATAAAGATATAATTAACATTTTGTATGAAAGAAATCCAAGTGAGGAGATGCTCAGGAGGCTAACTGAATTGAAAGCACTCAGACATCGGTATCAAGTAAGCAGTAATGAATCTTTAGTTATAACAAAATTTCAATAAAGGTTAATATTTTATACTCTTTTATGTTGTGAAGTAAAATATATGTAATATGTGTTCTTGTTGTAGGATTTTATGGAATCTCTAGTACCTGGTCAAGGACAATGTGCAGATGAGGCCGGTACTAGTAGACCTCCGGCTGCCTCAGGTAAAATAATCCTTTAGTTGACAAGTTACAAGGAATTTTTTCTTTGGAACATTCAAAAACTTCTCAAGTTAACTCTTACTTTTATTATTTGAAAATGTCTTTGCTAACAATGTATTGTTTAGGTCCTCAATTGCAGGAGACTCCTACTAGCCAGGTTGCCCATAGAAGATTGTTGAGTGCAATGTCAGCCACAAGGGCCATGCAAACATCAATGCCTTCAAGGGCTATGGCATCTGGTAAATCATTGTTTTACTATATTTGGTTTTGTGCTAATTATGATTTCATAATTTGTACTTTAATCTTGGATGCATCACATAGTGGATTTATTTTTTGGAGCAGGAGATACCCTGGTGGCACCACTTGGTACACCTGCTACCGATCAATCTGCATGTATTGGTGAAAATTCACCACCATTTCCTGGATCTACCCGTGTTACTAGCATGGGTGCGACGCAGACATCATTATTGATTGACAATAATGAATCAATGCCTATAAAATGTCCTAAGATTCTAGGTACTTTAAATAATTATTTTTTATATTGTAATATGCATTTACCTATTCATAACAAGTTTTGGATTGATTATCCCATGACATTTTTTGCAGGAAATGATATGTTTTATAAGAAACTTTATGACCTAACATTGCATATATTCAGGCCCACCATACGTAAAAGGTGGAACATCATAAGTGAACTAAGTTTATCCCACTATTTTTTTTTCATATCATTAATTGGTATAGTATTTTTCCTTTCATTCCAGTCTTTTCTTTTAGTGGCTATATCTAAAAATTTTGTGTTTTTCCTTAAAACGTATAATTTGCAAGAAAAAAGTTTAAAAGATCAGCTCATCAAGATTTACAGCATGAGTTTGGCAATAATATTTTTGATGAGAAGAAAATTTTGGAAAGAGCTTGCAAACATCTTAAGACTGTGAGGGACCAATATAGAAAGAGTCTCGTCTAGAACCCAAAGTACGAGCGTCCTCCCTTTATTTCAACGAGGGATTGGAGTGAATTTATTTTAGATGCAAAGGAGAAAGCGGACGCTCAAAAAGGAGTTTCACCAAAAAATGTGAGAAGGTATGCAATAGTATTAACTACTAGTGATAAGGTGTTTGGCATGGACTTTTGAGATGATAATTAAATTTTGAATGCAATCATCATTTTTCAATATAATATCTTGGTATGATGTTTTAGACATTTTCACCATTGAAGGCAATGTGTTCAGCATTTCAAAGTTTCATTTGTTATTCCATATACATGTTTTTATAACCATTTTTTCAAACTTTTCATAGGTTGCAGGACACTTCAAAGGCAAAAAAGGCCAGGCTGGAAAAGATTGGGCAACACAGACTTGGCGCTGGTGGATATTCAAAAATTAAAGCTCGCATTGTAAGTAGCAGTAAATGAATTGCAGAGAAAAATTATTTATAAAATGCAAATAATTTTTTTTAATCAAAAAATGCAAGGCTCTGATTTTAATTTAGAGGCCACGAAAGAACACAGAAAAATTGCCTTCAAGGAAGGCTATCAAGGCGTGGCTGAACGCCTATGGCAAGCTTCCACTGGCCCAACTGAAGAGTCTCTTGCATCATGTGCACAGGTAAATATGCCAAAAAATATATTAGATATTGAATACTTGAGCAACAATCAATTTGATAATAATGTCCATTACATTGCAATGCAGCCTACAGCGCCGCATCTTGAAGCCACTGATGTGGATCATACTATCCAAGGAGGTGCTCATTTGCTATTTAAAACTAATTATGTAATTATTAATATAATTTAACATCTTAAATTGAACTTGGTGTAACATTTTTATGTATATTTTAGAGGATACAGAATCAGGTCATGTTGAATGAGTGCCGGAGGATGTTCAGACTGATCACCATGTAGATCATGTGGCACATTCAGGTAAAGAAAATCTATGTTTTGTTCTTTTAAATTAATTTTTTGATTTATAGTTCTTTTACTTACATAAATACTTGTAATTCAATAATATAAAAGTGTGAATTTAACTCATGAAGTAGTTATTGCAGCAGACCCCCCTTCAGCGCAGCGGCCTCCTATTCCTGAACAAATGAGGAGGAGACACATGTTGGGATTAGACTCAATAAAGGAAGGGAATGATGAGGACATTGATCTTCCTCTTAGAAATTATATGATTAAAAAAAATAGCAAGAAACCCAAAAAGAAATGATTGTAATTAACATTTATTGCTAATGAAAGAACTTTGTCTTAATGGATGTAATTTTGTACTAGTAATGTTGATGAATGTTGTGTGTTAATGAATTATTTATGAATGTTGTGTGTTAATGAATTTTATGTGTTAATGAATGTTATCATGTGATTATAATGATTGAATGTTATATTTCAAAAATGCCGGATGAATGAATGAATGAATGAATGTTATTAAATGTTAATGGGGAATTTAGAGTGATGTTAGGGGGGGGGGGGGGGGGGGAAGGGGCCAAATGAGCTTCCACCTTCACGTGGTTGGCCTTGTTTAGTAGAGAATATTAAACTATTCTTGAAACCAAGTGAAGCTCAAATTTTAAAGACAAGCTTAGAGTTTTTGATGCAGAGCCTTCTAATATCCCCTTAAGGAACCCTGTTCAACTCGAGGATTCAACAACATCTTGGAATCCACTCAAGGAACTAGAGTTCAACTTGAGGATAAATAAGAAGTTCTTGACTTTAGGATATCAACCAAACACTCCTCTGCAATAGGTTCACTGCCTTGATTCATTTTAGACAACGCTACTTCCCAGTAGGTCACTCATCCCAATATTATTCTAGTTCAAGTGCTCTTTACTACAAAGGTTCCTCCAATGTTAAGCCCACTTTGCTTGTAACCTGATGTAGAGCTGGTGTGTGGCATCCATATTGATTACCTCAGACAACAAATCCACTCCACTTTGCAATTGCTTCTTTACTTCAATATCCCTCAATGCCTTGACTCCCAAGTGTACCTAGTTTCTCTCAAACACCAAACCTTCACACAAGAATCCAACCTTCATTTTAAATTCACAAAACATATTTTTATGACCTATCCACCATATTCCCACAACCCATTTGATTTGGACAACCCATCTTCTATCCAACACACACAATTAGTCCTTGAAGCTTGTAGCCCTCACCAGTCATTAAATTGACTTTTCCTCTTACTTTCCCCAAACAACTAAGTAAACTCAAATATTATCTAAATACCCATTTGGGCTCTTTAAATCCTCTAAAAGATTCAACCTATACTCCTTTGGACCATACCCAAGATCCAATACCCCTAGCCTATCCTCACCAGGCCTAATTCTCCACTTTTACATAGCAACCCCTAACTCCACTTGCTCCCAAGACTCAAAAGGCTGAAATAGTCATTCTAGAGGTTGAGAAATGACACATTTCCAACTCACCAAGTCTCCACCCTTCACTTAACTCATTTTCCACCAAACCCTTGCTTTTAGGGACATACCATGAGGGTTTGATCAAAAGGACCCCTTCCATCAACTCCAGGACAAACTAACTGTGTAAACACCTCACTATAGACCCCCTTATAGGTAATCCATCACCAAACCTCTTCAATCATGAAGCAACCAACTTTCAACATGACTGGTGTCTGTTCAGGCTTAACCTCCATCAACAAATTATCATCCAACACTGCTCCTTCACCAAGCTTCTCTATTCTCCTACATTAGATCATTATGATACAAAGAAATACATGGTTGTGGGATCATGTACGTGTTAGAGGTGGTGCATATGGAGGATTTTGTGATCTAGATTCACATTCAGGTGTCTTATTATCATTCCTTTTTGTTACTCTATGCTTGAGATTCTTCAGCTTGATATGAGTTTTAAACTCACCTCATACGGCAAAGAAGTACGGCAGAAACATACTTCATATTTCTGGTATGGTTTTCAACATTCATTTCAATCTATGTTTTCTTGGAAACAGTCAAATTTTTAATGCTTTTATTTTAATAGAATTATACATTTCTAAATTAGAATTTTTGAAACCAGCACAGCCATTGCTAGAGCCAAGACAAGAGGTACCACACAAGATCAGATAATCTATCCATTCATGACGTGGAGGCAACTTCATGGGAGACTATTCCAACTGCACTATCTAGAGCACTTGGACCTCAGTCACAATGCCTTTTTCCCTCCTCTTGCCATCCCATCACACTTTCACAAGCTCAATAATTTAAGGCATTTAAGCTTGTACGACTCTATTTTCATTGGTCAGATTCCAAGAGAGATTGGTAACATCTCTAGTTTAATTAAACATTTTCCATTCTTCTTAGACTTACAGATTTTCATGATGGTGATCTTGTTTAATTAAACATTTTCCATTCTTCTTAGACTTACAGATTTTCCTTTGTTAATTCATTTCAAGGATGTATTTGTGCAAACATTTATGTTGCAGCTTGCTGTATTGTCTAATCATCAAAATGGACGGGATACCCATATTCGTCAAGTAAAGATTTATGGTCCCTATCCATAAGTATTGTTGTTGCCTTCATATTTTGAAAGACTATTTTAGTTCATTTTAGTATAAAATGGTGGCACTTTTTCTTTAGTTTCTATATCTTATGCTTTGTGAAAAATAAAACATTTTCATCATTTCTCATCATGTTTCTATTTTGTGCTGAAATAGAAATCCAATTCCCCTCCAGGAGTTCTAGTTTAATTCCCTTGAGTTTACGATGTATTAGAACCTCAGATAACAAGTGGATCTACATGTTCAAAACCTTACCTTTTATTTATTGAGCACAAAGCTTTGTATTTGATAGCCATACATTTTTCAAATATTTGAAAAGATAAAAATAACACTTAATAATTGAACTATGGGTGTATTTTAGTATGTCTCTTTTGTGCCTATGGGGTAGATTAGTACATTGATACCACACTGTGTTTTCCTATACATCTTTGTTTATGTCTTGTGCTGTTCCATGAGAAATAAGCTTGAATTTCTTATGCTTGAGAAATGGAAATTCATTGTGTTGGCTTTGCATTCCATATTTTGTTGAAGATTTAGGGACTCTAAGTCTATGTGCTACATTATTTTCTTGTCAATTTTTTTGTGTGTTTATATTCTTCAATAAATCCTAATACATTGTATGATGGAAAGATTAACAACATAGGTTTTTGAAGATTACTATTTAATCATGATTGGTTTGTCTCTGCTCTTTCTGTCTTTATTACTTTAAATTCTAGATCAGATATATATTTCTTAGTCATTTTTGAAATGATATTGTTTATGGTATTTTTCTTCTTTATGCCAACTATTGGTATTTATCAACTTTATGATTGCAGGTACCTATGGATCTTGTTGTTGACCACTCAGTGCAGGTTGATGTGGCAAAAGATTAGAAAAAAATTTGACAAATGCATGCAATATTTCCTTGCTAATGGGGGGTCATATTCTTATGATGATGAGACCAAAGGCGACATCAAGTGGGTATCACCAATGCATGTAGATTGATCAGTATCTGGTGTACTTTAATCTTGGGTGCATCACATAGTGGATTATTTTTTTGGAGCAGGAGATACCCCGGTGGCACCGCTTGGTACACCAGATACTGATCAATCTGCATGTATTGGTGATAATTCACCACCATTTCTTGGATCTACCCATGTTACTAGCACGGGTGCGACGCAGACGTCATTATTGATTGACAATAATGAATCAATGCCTATAAAATGTCCTCAGATTCCAAGTACTTTAAATAATTATTTTTTATATTGTAATATGCATTTACCTATTCATAACAAGTTTTGGATTGATTATCCCATGACATTTTTTGCAGGAAATGATATGTTTTATAAGAAACTTTATGACCTAACATTGCATATATTCAGGCCCACCATACGTAAAAGGTGGAACATCATAAGTGAACTAAGTTTATCCCACTATTTTTTTTTCATATCATTAATTGGTACAGTATTTTTCCTTTTATTCCGGTCTTTTCTTTTAGTGGCTATATCTAACAATTTTGTGTTTTTCCTTAAAAGGTGGAATTTGCAAGAAAAAAGTTTAAAAGATCAGCTCATCAAAGATTTATAATTATGTTCATTGGCTAGTAATTTATTACCTCTAGTTGATTTGAATTATTCCCGTACAGGAAGGAATAGCAGTTGGCAGAACTTTTGCACTGTTCAAGAACTACAATATTGATGGCAATAAAGAGATGATTGCCATTGACACGATGAACATTGAAGGTTCATGCACATCTTGCTACATCACAACTGGTAATCACTCCAACACTCCTAAATTTCTAAGCTACAAAATATTATTTAATTCTAAGTTTTTATTGAATTCAAAGCATTGTAGCTTGAATCTATTTTTCCAATTCAAGCTACTTAAGAGAAAGGTGATTTGTCTATGTTTATTTTAAAAGCTTATTTTTCAATAGACATAATGAATGTCCTATGTGTAGGGTCAGATTCTTGAATTCAATCATGCAGCTTCCTGAATGTAGTCATGCTTGATTCAATTATTTATAACCCATCTTTCAAATAACCCATCTTTCGAATAACTCATCTTTTGAATAGTAGTCATTTTTAGATTAAGTTTTGGTAGAATTTCAAAAATGTCATTTTTTAGAATATATTATGTTAAGCATAATATTTTAATGAATTGCATGATGGTATTTGATATTGAAGAAGATAGTCCATACGACTACTGTTCTCCCTCCCCTTAATAGTTTATAACTTTATATATTATTTGTTATTTGATGTTTTGAGTAATCCAAGTAATAGCAATGTCATGAGCACCCATTCACCATAACCCTTCTCTTCTGAGCTCTTCTACTTTGACACATCTCTAATCCACAGTCTTCATTACATGGATTGTTTATTGGGGACCTTAATAAAGTTTACAATGTACATAGGATAATGAGATGGATAATGGATGAAGAGGAGCATCTTGCCAAGCTGAAGGAAGACACTTTGTAGTATGTTATTATAGATATGGGCCATAAGTTCTGAAAGCTTACATATTTGATGCATCATTTCTTTTTTGTAAAAGGATTTCCCTTCACTTGTAATCGGTTTTCTAGTAACAAAACTATGGAGCAGAATAAAATGGAATAAATGCACCCTAATTTTATCATATACAACCATTCCTGTTTCCTTTATTCTGGGATTTAGATATACAGCTGTATATGGTCAAACTCCAGCAGGTTTGGTTTGTATTGTACTTTGGTGCTGCTTTTCATTCTCTTTTTTTGCTTATGCCGCTGTAACCACTGTTGACACTAGTGGAATCAAAATGCTCAAAGAGCTCAAGAGAATAATTGAACTGAAAGGCTTTCAGGTAACTATTATCATAATTTTGGTTTGAACAAAATATTATTTTGGTTTAAATAATTTATTTTAAGTTTTGATTTGTTTATGTCATTCATCTAAAATCATTTAATAAGTGGGTATTATTGAATTAAGTAATAGCATTCCTAACAAATTTAATAAGTGGGTCTTATTGAATTAAGTAAAAGCATTCCTAATAAATCAACCAAAGAAATGAAAGCTTAGAATGTGTTGTTTAAACATGTTCAGTAGTATGTACTCTGTATAAAACATGTCAACTATATCAACACTTGATAGAATTTTGGTTTAAATAGTAAACTCTAAACTTTGACCTTTTTAAATTGCGTACTGTTTCATTACTAGCCTAAAACCTACATATAAATCAATAAAAATCCAAGTGCTCACCAAGCTTACAAGTTTTAAATAAGTGTGACTATCTTTATGTTATAACAAAATTTAACAAAAATCTATTTTGTATTGTAAACAATGTGAATTATACTAACAAGGAGTATACATGATCTTTAGCTTGCATTGAGCAACCCTGGGTCAGATCTCATGGAGAATCTTCAAAAGGAAAAGTTCACTGAAATTCTGTGACCAAATTGGCTGTTTCTTACAGTTGGTGAGGGTGTTGCAGTTTGCAGTTCTCTTCTCCAAGCTCATCAGCTCAATAGATAATTGAATGTCAACGGTAATAACTAGGCCGGTCTCTACAATTATAGTTTGCATGGTTAAAGACTAAACCTGAGAGTTACCCTTGTCTATCATTTCATTCTTATAATGAAGAATGTCCTCACTTACCTCGCTATATTTCTCTAATGAATATTAATTATAGTTTACAATACTCAAAGGTTGTAAGAAGCCATGGAGGCTTTGTTTTTAATTTGATGAATCACTTTGCAAGCTATAGTGGTGATTATGAAGATGTTAAATAATATGAATATAATGGAAGGGCTAAAATTTTGTTAAAATCTAATTAGAAAATTTTTTTTTGCCTATGTTCCCATCAAGCTTAAAATGTTATGTGGGAAGACTCGATACACTCTTTGGGAAATTTTACTATGGACCATCCAAACCTAGAAATCTTCTTTAAACAGCCACTTGTAATGTTAAAGAGATGAGAAGAGCTCTGCCTTTGAGGTTCAAATTACTTAAGAGCAAAGAACCCTATAACAGCTGCTCTCTATCCTCTACTGTAACAATCAAACTGAGGAAATAGAATTCTAACTTCCTTGAAGCAAACCATCTTCCAGGTACTCACCTTCTTGGATGCATTTTTTGAGTAAAGCCTCTCTCACTGTTTTGTCTCCAAACATTTCTCCTATATTCCTTTGAGACTGTAATCTTCCATTTGACTGCAACCTTTTGAAGATCTCAGCCTCAAGGTAATGTATCCTCAATCAATGCTCCTTTTTTGAAGACTGATCCTCTGTCTTTGTCATTGAGACTATTCTTTGTCAAGGACCCATTTAATGCCTATAAACCTAAAACCACTTAGACCTTAACCCTATATGACCATTACATGACATTTTGACTCATTACATGGGATTTTCACTTATTACATTGATTTTATAGCATTATTCCTTATTACATTACAATGACCTTTAGACTTGATTATGAATTTTGCTTTGAATATTGAGTCTAACATTGCAATTGAACATCTCTGAATGCCATTCCACTCCTGGGCTCAGGTGCTCTGCTGGATGCCCCTACATCATCAACCAAGTGGTACAAATGATCAAATCCCATAGACGGTCTGTAGCTATGATAGAGTCTGAAAAGGTAGAGAGACCTACACTGGTGACTCAGAAGAAACTTCAGCTTTCAAAAACAAAGCCAATTAGGTTGGCAGACTTGTGGATCGGGCCGGCATTTCGTGGAAGAGGAAGAAAGATTACTAGAACTCTAGAGGCCCACTATAATGGCTTTCTATATTCAACCATGAGAGTAGAAGAGAGAGCTGATATCATGTATCAAAATATTAAACACACATTCTTCCAGCCAGTAGAGAAGGAGATGATTACTTTGCTTCATTTTCATTTGCATAACCATATTATGGTGGGAACTAAGAAGACTAAGGATGTCCAGTTTTATGTGGAAGTAATGGACGTGGTCCAAACTTTAGGAGGGGCAAGAAGGTCCATGTATGATCCCGATGAAATTGAGGAAGAGTAGCAAGAGAGGCACATGAAAAATAAAATCAATGGAGAGTTTGAAGGGTTTGTTAAACGAGTAACAGAGCTATGGGAGCAGCCTCATCTAAAAGATTTTGAACTAGAGTTTGATATACCATTTAGAGAGCTAGGTTTTCATGGAGTTCCTTTCAAAGCCTCTACTTTTATTGTTCCTACAGTAAACTATTTGGTAGAGTTGGTGGAATTGCCTTTCTTAGTAATAACCATTAGTGAGATTGAGATAGTTAACCTTGATAGAGTAGGACTTGGGCAAAAGGCATTTGATATGGCTATTATTTTCAAAGACTTCAAGTAGGATGTACTCCGCATTGATGTTATTCCTCAATCTTCTCTTGATGGCATCAAAGAATGGCTAAACTCAATGGATATAAAGTATTATGAAATCAGAATGAACTTGAACTAGCAGCCAATTTTGAAGACCATTACAGATGATCTAGATAAATTTATTGAAGATCGTGGCTGGGAATTTCTGATTTGGGAAATCCATCTTCCATTTGGGTGATAGAATCCAATAGATGCTTCAAAATGTTTGAAGTTATTTCACCAAGCTTTATCAAATGGATCTCTCATGAGAATGAATGGAACAGTTAGCACTCATTGGCTCTAGGTGATTCTTATGGAGGTGAAGCACCAGGACTTCCTAGGAGGTCATCCATCCCAGTACTACTCCAACTCGAGTACACTTAACTATGGAGTTTCCTCCTTGGTTAAACCCACTCTGCTTGCATCCTCATTTGTAAAACCTTCACCAAGTGTTGTGCCTTACGAACCAGTTGATGAGCTTAAGGGGCTTTCTAATCGATGGTTCATAAGGCACAACACTTGGTGAAGGTTTTGCAAATGAGAATGCAAGTAGAGTGGGTTTAACCATGGAGGAAACTCCGTAGTTAAGTGCACTCGAGTCAGAGTAGTACTAGGATGGGTGACCTCTCGGGAAGTCCCGGTGCTTCACCTTTGTGAGCATTAGCTAGATCCAATGAGTGCTAAGTGTTCCATTCATTCTCATGAGAGATGGGTTCGTGTGAACCACTACTCATGAATCATGAGTCAATGAGTTTGACTCAAAAAACTACACAGTTGAATCTTGATAGCAATATCACAATTTGACTTGCTGTGGAAAATATCTCCTACTTATTAATTGACGAGCTTAAGGGGCTTTCTAATGAATGGTTCATAAGGCATAACACTTGGTGAAGGTTTTGCAAATGAGGATGCAAGTAGAGTGGGTTTAACCATGGAGGAAACTCCATAGTTAAGCATGCTCAAGATGGAGTGGTACTGGGATGGATGACCTCCCAGGAAGTCCCGGTGCTTCACCTTCGTAAGCATCACCTAGAGCCAATGAGTGCTAACTGTTCCATTCATTCTCATGAGAGATCCATTTGATAAAGCTTGGTGAAAGAACTTCAAACATTTTGAAGCATCTATTGGATTCTGTCACCCAAATGGAAGATGGATTTCCCAATTCAAAAATTCAGAGTTCTTTTCATTAACTTGTGATTCATGAGTAGTGGTTTACATGAACCCATCTCTCATGAGAATGAATGGAACAGTTACCACTCATTGGCTCTAGGTGATGCTTATGGAGGTGAAGCACCGGGACTTCCCAGGAGGTCATCCATCCCAGTACCACTCCAGCTCGAGCACGCTTAACTACAGAGTTTCCTCCATGGTTAAACCCACTCTGCTTGCATCCTCATTTGCAAAACCTTCACCAACTGTTATGCCTTATGAACCATTCATTAGAAAGCCCCTTAAGCTCGTCAATTAATAAGTAGGAGATATTTTCCACAGCAAGTCAAATTGTGATATTGCTATCAAGATTCAACTGTGTAGTTTTTTGAGTCAAACTCATTGACCCGTGATTCATGAGTAGTGGTTCACACCAAAGAATCAAAACTCAGACTCGACAAGGCCAACTCGACCCATGACTCGCCGATGACTCAGCAACGACTCGGCTATGACTCAGCAAAAAAAAAAATAGAGATTTCTTAAAATTTAAAACTTGTTTCAGGCACCCATTATTGAATAAAGCTTTAAAACACATCACATCACATCTAAAGGTCAAATAACATCTAAAGGATATGGTTAAGAGAACAAAGTATAATCGATAATGAAGGGAACGAATGGTAATTGTTATGAATAGTCATGTCACTTCATTATGAACTAACATGTCATTTCTAATGTGAACAGTCATGTCTTTTCTTATTTGCTAGTTCAATATATATAGATATTCAAATGTGTAGATTCAATCAATAACCAAGGCAATTTGATCACTTTTTTTTCCATTACATTCACTGTTTTCATTCCATCTCTCCAATTTGAATCTTGTGGATCATTGATTCTTAGCATTTCAATCTTCATTGTCCCAAGGCATTTGTCCTACTATTTCCTTTAACAACTCATGAATGCTCATTGATGAATCATGGCTGTTCTAACTGATATTCTTGTGATACATCATCAGCTGTTCTCATTTCTTTATGATTCTTCTTTTTTATTCATTGGCTAACTTTTTTGACATTCCTTGGACTGCTCTTCATGACCTATCATTTACTTACTATTCTGATCCTTATTGTGACTGCTCTAACAGTGAATGTCACTGTTTCTAATAGTATATGTCATTGTTTCATCATGTAATCACTGCTATACATCACTGCTTTGATCGATTTTCTTTTCATTGCTATCACATTGCAAAACACTACTTTTAATCATCTTTTATCAGTGACTTTTCATGACTAATGATTGCTTTAGGATTCATTCTTCTGTTTGTTGTCTTCTTTCTTTGAACACTATCCTTGAACACTCACTGAAGACTACTGTCATCAAAAATTTATGAAGCCTACTGTCATTAGAGATTCATGAAGATGATCAATGTCCTTAGATATTGATGTGACTATTTGTTAATTATCATGTCCTCTCATAACAGTCATGATTTTCACCGATATTCTTCTGCATTTCTCCATTTCTGATCACTGTCATAAAAATGAAAGCCACTGTCCTCCAGCATACTGTCTTCTACATCCTTTTGTTTGCTGCTCTCATTCATGGATTATTGCTCATATCATTGTTATTATGACTACATCATTGGCACAGTCTTCCTTCTTGAAACAACAAATTATTGTCTTGTTCTAAGTGATTTTTCTCATCCTTCAACAACATGTATATCACTGTTGTTGACAAGTCTATGGCTCAGGCCTACCGCGGCGTGGGTCATGAGGCATGGACCTGCAAGTTATGGCCGTGACCCACTGACTTGGTGAGTCACACGAGTCATGCCCCATAACTCAGCCCATGACTCAGCCGGGTCACCAAAACTTGGGAGCCATGGCTCGACCCGTGAGTTAGGATAACTCGCCTGACTCACCGCGGGTTTTGATACTCTGGTTCACATGAACCCATCTCTCATGAGAATGAATGGAACACTTAGCACTCATTGGCTCTAGGTGATGCTCACAGAGGTGAAGCACCGGGACTTCCCGAGAGGTCACCCATTCCAGTACTACTCCAACTTGAGCACACTTAACTATGGAGTTTCCTCCCTGGTTAAACCCACTCTGCTTGCATTCTCATTTGCAAAACCTTCACCAAGTGTTGCGCCTTACAAACTAGTTGATGAGCTTAAGGGGATTTCTAATCAATGGTTCATAAGGCACAACACTTGGTGAAGGTTTTGCAAATGAGAATGCAAGTAGAGTGGGTTTAACCATGGAGGAAACTCTGTAGTTAAGTGCACTCGAGTTGGAGTAGTACTGGGATGGGTGACCTCTCGGGAAGTCCCGGTGCTTCACCTTTGTGAGCATCAGCTAGAACCAATGAGTGCTAAGTGTTCCATTCATTCTCATGAGAGATGGGTTCATGTGAACCACTACTCATGAATCACGGGTCAATGAGTTTGACTCAAAAAACTACACAGTTGAATGTTGATAGCAATATCACAATTTGACTTGCTGTGGAAAATATCTCCTACTTATTAATTGACGAGCTTAAGGGGCTTTCTAATGAATGGTTCATAAGGCATAACACTTGGTGAAGGTTTTTCAAATGAGGATGCAAGCAGAGTGGGTTTAACCATGGAGGAAACTCTGTAGTTAAGCATGCTCGAGATGGAGTGGTACTGGGATGGATGACCTCCCGGGAAGTCTCGGTGCTTCACCTCCATAAGCATCACCTAGAGCCAATGAGTGCTAACTGTTCCATTCATTCTCATGAGAGATGGGTTCATGTAAACCACTACTCATGAATCACAGGTTAATGAAAAGACCAAATTTGAGGTCAATAAACATGGCAAACTGAATCAATGACTTGAAAGAATTTTTTTAGCTTGCTACTACAGGCTGACTGAACTCCACATTTTTTAAGTGCTTGGAACCCATGAATAGTTCATTGCTTCTATCTTCTAGCCATATTAATCTTTGATGTTCATGCATCTCACATCTTTTTCCATTCTACTCACATCTTTTTCGCTACATTCTTGATATTGATTTCTTTTGTGGATTTGTTAAACAGCTCACTGGTTTTTTTTGTACGTCCATATCTTGCTTACATACTGAATTATTCCTTATTACATTACAATGACCTTTAGACTTGATTATGAATTTTGCTTTGAATATTGAGTCTAACATTACAATTGAACATCTCTGAATGCCATTCCACTCCTGGGCTCAGGTGCCCTGCTGGATGCCCCTGCATCATCAACCAAGTGGTACAAATGATCAAATCCCATAGATGGTCTGTAGCTATGACAAAGTCTGAAAAGGTAGAGAGACCTACACTGGTGACTCAGAAGAAACTTCAGCTTTCAAAAATAAATCCAATTAGGTTGGCAGACTTGTGGATCAAGCCAACATTTGGTGGAAGAGGAAGAAAGATGACTAGAACTCTAGAGGCCCACTATAATGGATTTCGATATTCAACCATGAGAGCAGAAGAGAGAGCTGATATCATGTATCAAAATATTAAACATGCATTCTTCCAGCCAGCAGAGAAGGAGATGATTACTTTGCTTCATTTTCATTTGCATAACCATATTATGGTGGGAACTAAGAAAACTAAGGATGTCCAATTTTATGTGGAAGTAATGGACGTGGTCCAAACTTTAGGAGGGGCAAGAAGGTCCATGTATGATCCCGATGAAATTGAGGAAGAGCAACAAGAGAGGGATAGGAAAAATCAAATCAATGGAGAGTTTGAAGTGTTTGTTAAATGAGTAACAGAGCTATGGGAGCAGCCTCATCTAAAAGATTTTGAGCTGGAGTTTGATATACCATTTAGAGAGCTAGGTTTTCATGGAGTTCCTTTCAAAGCCTCTACTTTTATTTTTCCTACTATAAACTATTTGGTAGAGTTGGTGGAATTGCCTTTCTTAGTAATAACCATTAGTGAGATTGAGATAATTAACCTTGAGAGAGTAGGACTTGGGCAAAAGGCATTTGATATGGCTATTGTTTTCAAAGACTTCAAGCGGGATGTACTCTGCATTGATGTTATTCCTCAATCTTCTCTTGATGGCATCAAAGAATGGCTAAACTCAATGGATATAAAGTATTATGAAATCAGAATGAACTTGAACTAGTGGCCAATTTTGAAGACCATTTCAGATGATCCAGAAAAATTTATTAAAGATGGTGGCTGGGAATTTCTGAATTGGGAAATCCATCTTCCTTTTGGGTGATAGAATCCAATAGATGCTTCAAAATGTTTGAAGTTATTTCACCAAGCTTTATCAAATGGATCTCTCGGGAGAATGAATGGAACAGTTAGCACTCATTGGCTCTAGGTGATGCTTATGGAGGTGAAGCACTGGGACTTCCTGGGAGGTCATCCATCCCAATACCACTCCAGCTCAAGCATGCTTAACTACAGAGTTTCCTCCATGGTTAAACCCACTCTACTTGCATCCTCATTTGCAAAACCTTCACCAAGTGTTATGCCTTATGAACCATTTATTAGAAAGCCCCTTAAGCTCATCAATTAATAAGTAAGAGATATTTTCCATAGCAAGTCAAATTGTGATATTGCTATCAAGATTCAACTGTGTATTTTTTTGAGTCAAACTCATTGACCCATGATTCATGAGTAGTGGTTCACATGAACCCATCTCTCATGAGAATGAATGGAACAGTTAGAACTCATTCCCTCTAGCTGATGCTCACAGAGGTGAAGCACTAGGACTTCCCAAGAGGTCACCCATTCCAGTACTACTCCAACTCGAGCGCACTTAACTATGAAGTTTCCTCCATGGTTAAACCCACTCTGCTTGCATTCTCATTTGCAAAACCTTCACCAAGTGTTGTGCCTTACGAACTAGTTGATGAGCTTAAGGGGCTTTCTAATCGATGTTTCCTAAGGCACAACACTTGGTGAAGGTTTTGCAAATGAGAATGCAAGCAGAGTGGGTTTAACCATAGAGGAAACTCCATAGTTAAGTGCGCTGGAGTTGGAGTAGTACTGGGATGGGTGACCTCTCAGGAAGTCCTGGTGCTTCACCTCTGTGAGCATCAGCTAGAGCCAATGAGTGCTAAGTGTTCCATTCATTCTCATGAGAGATGGGTTCGTGTGAACCACTACTCATGAATCACGGGTCAATGAGTTTGACTCAAAAAACTACACAGTTGAATGTTGATAGCAATATCACAATTTGACTTGCTGTGGAAAATATCTCCTACTTATTAATTAACGAGCTTAAGGGGCTTTCTAATGAATGGTTCATAAGGCATAACACTTGGTGAAGGTTTTTCAAATGAGGATGCAAGTAGAGTGGGTTTAACCATGGAGGAAACTCCATAGTTAAGCGTGCTCAAGCTGGAGTGGTACTGGGATGGATGACCTCCTGGGAAGTCTTGGTGCTTCACCTCCGTAAGCATCACCTAGAGCCAATTAGTGCTAACTGTTCCATTCATTCTCATGAGAGATGGGTTCATGTAAACCACTACTCATGAATCACAGGTTAATGAAAAGAACTCTAAATTCACCTTACGTATGTAACAATTTTTTTTTAAAAAAATAGCCTTGGTCAAAATTTTGACCAATGCCACCAAAAACTCCACCAAAGGATGGTCAAAATTTCAACCAAAATAACAAAATTTTGACCAAAACAACAAAATTTCAACCATCTCATCCGTCGAACGTATAGCATCTCGGTCGAACATTTGATGTTTTCATCGAAATTTTGACCAACATTTGGTGGAAATTTTTGCTGCCACCGGTCGAAATTTTGATCAATACTAGGTGGAAATTTGTTCGACAATTGGTCAAAATTTTGACCATTATAAAAAAAATGACAACAATTTTGAAGCATGGACTCAGTCGAATTTTCGACCTATGTTTTAGTCAAAATTTTGACTGATTATAAGTATGTCAAAAATTTGACAAAAAAAGACCGACGATAATGTTGGTCATAAATTCGACTAATTTCGGTCAAAATTTTGACCAATTCTTGGTCAAAATTTGAGGCCAAATTTACTAGTGCCACCAGAACCATCTCTACTTCTAGCTCCATCAAAAAATAGTTCCCAAACCTAATTACTCTGATCCTCTGAATTAGTGTCTTCTTTGAGAAGGCTTGGTTCTATGGATCCACTTTCTTGTATCAAATAACTTCCCAAACCAAAATCCCAAAAAAGATTTTCTTGGGCCTCTGAAGCTCTTTCATCTAGAAGAATTGTTATACACTAAGTTTACGCCTTTGTCTCAAGCTATCGTAGTCTTGATAACCTAGTATAACATGGGAATCATCTCTAGGTTGTGGGACCTATGCTAACAGAGATGAGACCTCTAGGTTCTAGGCTAGTTCCTCTTGGATAATCACCTTAATTTTCTTTTGACATGAAAAGTAAAACTTTTGAGGGAAAGGGATAGAAGGAATGCTTGAAAGGGAAATGATTGAAAGAAAACTATCCTACTAGGTGATACACCGAAACTAGGGTTTGGATCTCAGTATGTAGGATGAAATCAATGAGAGACTTAGGTCTAGTAGGTCACAACTTACTAAATAGGCTTGCATAAGTATTTCATAGGAGGGGTCTACAAACAAAGAGGGTATTCAGGGAAAGAAAGAGATCCTTTCACAAATAATGACACTCCTTGGGGGAGACAACAATCTATGACCTAAAAACAAACACTCACCTCTGCAACTAGGTATAGGAATGAGACAACATTGTTAAGGGGTTGTAGTATACCCACAAAAGAATTCACATCAAATCATTCAAAATAATACACATGAATTGTAGAAAGAAAGAAGGATCAAGAACCCTAAGATATCATTGAGAAACATATAAATACTTTGATTCAATAAGAGATGACTCACACAAAAAAGGCATAGGGACATGAGAAATGTCACAAAATATCTTTAATCTATGAATTACCAATGGGAGGTTACATAATGTAGAAGACTAGAGGGCAGGAAAAGCCACAGATAGCCTTCTAAAAAAGAGACTTTATTCTTACAAAAAGTGAACTCTCTAACCTCTAACCTCTAAGCACTAAGGCTCCAAAAATACAATATATGCATCTCCTGCATGCAGGCAGGAGCAAAACCTAACTAGGGTTATATAAGTTTACAATAAAATATCAAACCCTAATGGTACATTGATTTCCATCATCAAATCTCTGAGAACAGCTGGTGATCAAATCAAATCTCTTCCTTGCGTGTTGATCCTGGTACTGAGCCCACCTATAGACACATCAACCTTGATCCATCTACCTACCTGCAACTCCACTAACCCATGAATGCATCCAAATCTGATCTTGGTCTGATACCTAGGTTTAAAAAGATTAATTTTGTAAGGTGGCGACAAGCCCATTAAAGCTTTCAGCACATCGTGGTACTCTATAAAATCCATGGTGTTGATGATCAGATCCTCTATTATCATCCCCTCAACCTTCATATCTTGAGGAATTCAATTCCATCTACCCATTTGTCATGCATGGCCGCATAACCCAAACCCTAGAAAAATAAATTTTTTAATTTGAAAAAGAATGTCTAGTAGGTTGATTTAAAATGCAACCGTCAATTATT
Organism: Chamaecyparis obtusa; assembly: GCA_027943335.1. Classification (NCBI taxonomy): domain Eukaryota; kingdom Viridiplantae; phylum Streptophyta; class Pinopsida; order Cupressales; family Cupressaceae; genus Chamaecyparis; species Chamaecyparis obtusa. The sequence continues at coordinate 90,970 of BSBK01011081.1, read as the reverse complement.
CTATCTCTTGATAGATTGGGCAGATCAAATGCACCTTTTAAAATAGTTTAAAACCCTTTTGACAAGTCAACCACCACTGTGGAAGTCAGCAACCAATCACCGATGAGAAAATTAGCATCCCTGACAGACCTTGGACCCACGTCCCTGAGAACACCATCGGACAGTTGTCGCTATATCGTGATCATAACGATCGAGCTTTTTGGATCTCTGATATAACGACAGTCATGAGATCTGATCACATGTTAACTTCTTTAGAAACCCCTGACCCCATGGGCCCATTGACATTGGCCACGTTGCACTCTTACGAACCAATCAAACACCACCCCATCAGATACACATCACATTCTTCTAACATCAGACCCACTACCTGAGATTCTGATCTAACGGCGGGGGTATGATCTCATAGGGTCAAAAGATTCTATGAGATCATATGACCACTGTAGATCCTAGAATTTATAACACATCTATAGATACTTGGCCCCACTGACATCCTTCCACCTGTATTCAACCTCAGCCAATCACAAGCTGCCAAAATGGATCCATGTTGCAACTATCCCTGACATAGGACCCACTCTCAGAAGCTCTGATGATGAAGGAGGATCAATGACTATCACTATACCACTAGATTAACTAGTTCGCATCTTGAGCCCCTAGTATAATGATGACCACATGATTAAGTCAGACCTTAACCCACCAAGGAAGACAGCCCCACTAACAAGCTATCGAATCAGACACCACCAATGAATTAGGAACTGCCAAATAAGATGAGGTGGCACCGGTCCCACTGACAAGATGAACTTTTTAGGTAGGAAGATTGACGATCATTTCAAGATCTCATGGGATCTTCTAGGGCCATGAGATCATGCGACAACCATCAGATCTAGAATCTTGACTTGGCCACCAATCTGAGACCGCTAATTGAAAGGGTAACCGCTCGCAGGATCGCTAAATCTTAAGGGGTTAGCCACAGGAGGAATCGGAGACTTGGCGACTGAAGGATTTTAAAATGCACATGCAAATAGGATGACTTAAGTGATCAGGATAAAGTAACATAAAAATATAACATGGCCAAAGTGTTTTGCAAGGTAACAGCTAGTTTATGAATTTTTCTAAGGGTTTTTCTTATAGCCAGAGACCTAAAAGATATTGCAAAGACCAGGGGAAAAGAGGTAGACTCATGAAATTTTTTTTGGTGTTTGACAAGATAAAAAATAGAGGCTTGGGGATGGTTTTTTACCAAATTTGATGCATAAGAAAATTTGGTTAACATTTTGGCGATTTCTGCTGGATGTTAGCCTGCTAGACATGGGAAACCAGTGACCTTGACAATCCATTGGGCATGGGGTTATTACAGGAACAAAAATTTCTACAAAGGGACAGAACTAAAAAAGTTCTCAGAGCACTTCTTGAAAAGTAGGAAACTATACTAGAAAGCAAGGAAAGAAAATAGGGAAACTTTTACAAAATTTATAGAGAGGGGTTAATCTCAAAGTAGGGCTTCAAGTGGAAACCATTTACTGATATTGGCAAGGAAAGTCCTTCAAGATTTGATAGCTGGAAAGCATTAGACCCCTTGCACTCTATTATAACAAATGGTCCACCCCAAAATGAATCAAATTTTGTATGTCTGCCAGGCTTGGATCTGAACTCATCCCATTTGAGAACTACATCTCCAACATTGAAACTTTTGATCTTGGTTCTTTTATCAAAGCTTTTATTTGTTTAGATCTAATGGAATTCCATATCTTGCATTGATTTGTCTCTTATTTCTTCTAATTCCATTAACTAAGCATAGTTGACCTGCAAGGGATATCCTTCATCAAATAGGGCATACTGAGTAGCTAGGTCCAAAGCTAGTAATTCAGTTGAAATGGACAACTTGGCCTCTCTACCATACACTAACATATAAGGAGAATTACCAATGATTTTCTCTAAGGTAATTCTATCTAACCACACTGCAGGCCTGAGCTTAGTATGCCAATCTCTCTAATTTTTTTGAAGAGTCTTCTTGATTATCCTAATCAAGTTCTTATTGGTGGATTCTGCCAAACCATTGCCTTGGGGGTAGTAATTGGAATTGGTATTCAAATAGATTCCATTCTTGACTACCCACTCTAAGACTTTGAGGCCTATGAATGCTAAGGCATTATCTAAAATTATAGAATCAAGAGTGCCAAACCTGTGAACTATATCATCATAAAAACTCAATACAACATTCTCATTGGCTTCTTTTAATGCAATTGCCTCTATCCATCTGGTGAAGTAATCTATTGCAGTAATTATCTATTTATGTCCTGTACTAGATGGAGGATTGATCATACCAATGAAGTCTATGCCCCACCTCATGAAGGGCTACTCTATTCTGACTAGCTATAGGGGCAAAGCTACAAGCCTTTCTTTTCCTACAAACATGGCACACTTGATGCATCTTCTGACATAATCATAACCATCCTTAAAGATAGATGGCCAATAGTATCTAGCCCTCATGATTTTAAAAGCAGTAGTCCTAGGAGAGAAGTGACCTCTAGAAGGTCCATCATGAAACTCAAATAGGATGTCTGCTACCTTTTTTGAATCTATGCATCTTAAAAGGACACCATTGTGATCCTTTCTAAAAAGAACCTCATTTATCAACATAAAAGGAATATATTGTAACCTATAATACCTTCTTTTTGATGAATCCAAACCCACAGGGCATTGTCTTGTCTTCAAGTAATTGATCATGTTAGGAAACCAACTTGTTGCCTTGTCTTGTTCTTTTGTAGAATGCACCACCAAAGATGCATCCACTTGTTCTAATTTCTTTGAACTTTTATCCCCTTCCAAATGCTCACAAAGACCTCTTCCTCTAACTATCCTGGTAGTCTAAATATTAATGTCATATTCCATCACCTTGGTGATCCAACCAACCCTTTTCTCATTTAGGTCTTTGGAAAGCAAAAACTCTTTGACACTTGGATGAGTAACTTTTAAATATATCTTGCTATCGGTCAACAAATATTTGAACTTTTTAAGGCTCTTTACCATGACAAGTACATGTTTCTCTACAAAAGAGTATCTATGTTCATAGTCTTCTAAACCTTTGCTAAAGAAAGCAATAGGCTGCTCCAATCCATCTAAATTTTCTTGGGTCAACATTGCAAATATGGCATCATGACCTCCATAAGCATAAAGGATGAAATCCTTATTGAAATTTGGGTTTAAGAGGGCAGGAGATTCTTTTAGGGCCTCTTTGATAGCCTAGAAATTGGCTTTCCCTTCCTTAGTCTAACTGAAAGTTGAATTCTTCTTTAACATGGTTGTCAAAGGCTTTAATAAATTTGCAATGTTAGGCAAGAACCTCCTAACAAAATTAATCTTTCCTATGAAAGATTGGAGACCTTTCTTGTGATGTGGCAATGGTAGCTTTAGAATAGCTACAATTCTCTTAGGATCTACTGTGTTTCCTTCTTTGGATACTACATATCCCAATAATTTTCCTTCCTGAACTGCAAACACACATTTCTTGGGATTAAGAGATATCTCAAATTCTCTACACCTTTCAAAAATCTTGCTCAAATGTTTGATATGGTCTACTGCATGTTTAGAATAGATAGTTATGTCATCTAAGTAGACCAACACAAATTTGTACATGAGGCTTTTAAAGGCCATATCCATTGCCTTTTGGAAAGTTGCACCTGCATTTGACAAACCAAAGGGCATCTTTTGATAAGCCATGGTTCCCCACTTTGTTGTAAATGTAGTCTTATATTGATCCTCTTCATTAACCAAGATCTAATTGTATCCTGAATAGCCATCCAATAATGAAAATCTCTCAAATCCAGAGACACATTATAGAATTTTTTCCATGGAGGGTAGTGGATGATGGTCCTTTAATGAGGCCCTATTAAGATCCCTGAATTCAACACATAACCTCAGCTCCCCATTCTTCTTCCTGATAGGAACAAGGTTGGAAACCCAACTAGTATGCTTAATGGGGTAGATGATACCACTTTCTATTAGTTTGAGTACTTCTTTATGCATAAGTGTCTCAAGCTTGGGATTAAAAAGCCTTTGCTTTTGCCTCACCGATTTGGCATTAGGTTCTAACTCAATGGTGTGTTGAGAAAGAGATGGATCAAAACCTTTGAGATCTTCATATTGCCATGAAAATACATCACTAAATTATTTGAAAAGTTGAGTGTAAGCTTTCTTTTCCAATTCAGTGTTTATCTTTCCAAATTGTAGACTCTTACCTGGTTCCAACTCTAGTTCAACACAATGTTCTTGTTGGACTACCAGGCCAGCTTTATTTTTCTTGACATCATCATCCTTGTTGAAGATAGTCTCTAATGTAACAAGACCTCTAGGAATCTTATTAGACTTAATTTTTATCACTTGATCACCATAATTTTGTGATAACCTATCTTGATTATGCCTTGAAAAAACATGTTCTTCAAACAAGAACTATAGAATTTGTTCATTATTGTCAAACACCTGCCAATTAACATCATTATCAGGAATAGATGGTCTGACAATCACTTTGATATGTTGTTGATCCATTTCTTTTGAAATGCTATTTTTGATGTCATATTGGGATCCAACAGTAGCCAACCTATCTGCATTTTGATTTAGCTTCCTAGGGATAGCAACATTATTGAAAGCACGAAAATCTTCAATTGCACCCCAAACTCTATGCTTGTATGCTTTCAAATTATCATTTTTTGTTGCACTTATCCCTCTTACTTGGCTAACAACTAATTCACTTTCACCATAAACTTTTAAGGCCTTAAGCCCTCTTTTTCTAGCCCACTCTAGTCCATTGACTAGGCTTTCATACTCTGCAGTATTGCTAGTGCAAGAGAAACTAAATCTAAAGGCAATATAATACCTTTCTCCTCTTGGGGACACTAGCATGGCACCACCACCTGAACCATGCCTACTTCTAGCTCCATCAAAAAATAGTTAAACTTGAATGCTCTGATCCTCTGAATCAGTGTCTTCTTTGAGAAGGCTTGGTTCTATGACTCCACTTTCTTGTATCAAATAACTTACCAAACCAAAATCCCAAATGAGATTTTCTTGGGCCTCTGAAGCTCTCTCATCTAGAAAAATATCAAGGATACTCTCTATCTTTGTGCTTGCTTCACTAATAGTTTGGAAGTCACTATCATGAAATATAGGGTAGTTTACGTTGATGGTGTTGGACACATATGGTTCTATATGGTGTGTTTCTAATGGTTCTAATTTAATGGTAACCTTGGTCCCATACCTTGTATGAAATAACATGTGAGACCAATCTAAAGATAGATAACCTCCTCTCTTGGTAATAAACTCCATTGACAAACATATAGCGAATAATGTAGGGAGATCTATGATATATATATCAAGGAGGATTGAAAAATTTGGACTAGCATGTAGGATTAAACTGGTATCCTTGGCCACACCTATAGTATTGACTGAGGATCCATCAAGTTGTGTTACCTTCTTTTGGAAGGGTTCATACATTAGTCCTAATTGGTCAGCTACTTTCTTAGGCATCATAGTGCTAGTAGCTCCACTATCTACCATACAATTATGTAGTAAAGATTTTCCAATGATTAAAGATACATGAAAGGGATGTGGCTTTGAATTTCTACCTTGAATGGAATTAGCCTTGGAGTTTCTACTTGGAGCCTTCTTCTCCTAATCAGTGTTAACCAACACTAGCTTTGTAGCTTCTCTTGCAGGTTGAGGAGTTGCTACTTCTATCATGGCCTTCTTCAAAATTTTAGGTTGTCCTAGAAGAGCCAAAGAGTCCCACATGGACATGGTGACATTAACCTTCTTCATGTTGTCTACAATATTAAAAGGTGTCATAGTGTGTACTCTTTGATGTCCTTTCACTATGATGGGCTCCACTTCTTTTGGAACTTGGCCTTCTTTTCTTGTAATGACAAGAGCCTCCTTAGGTGTGATGGAAGTAGCTTGCTAGAGTGGCTCTATAGATGTAGTGGCTTTGGCATTAGAATCTACTCTCTCTATGCCTTGATCTCTTCTCTTTGCTCTTGTAAAAGCAACAAAAGCAACTTCATCATTGACTCCATTGAAGTCTAGTTGTTCCCAATTGAAAAGAGCAATCTCATTATCTTGTCATTCTTGCTGAGGGACTGATCCAATGGCTGAATCCTTTGATTGAGCTTGTGAGGCATTTTGAACCATTAAAGCTTGGTTCATCCATCCATTTGAACATGTAGCCTGATTGTGAGGCTGATTACAAGAAAACCACCATTCATTATCCATAGCCATATTGTTTTGACTCAGAACCATATGCCTCACTGGATTTGTAGAATTGAGAGGTGTAGGGTTATATGGTTGGAATGGTCTCTGATTAAAATTTTGTCTTTGTCCTTGATACCCTCCTTGGTATAGTGGCCTATTTTGCTGATAAGGTTTTCCTTGATTTTGATATTGCTGATTAGGACCTTGGCCTTGTGGCTGAAATGATGGTCTAATTCCTTGACCTTTTTTCTTCAAATTTGTAACCTCTTTAGTCAAGTTCTACAAAAAGTTTGTCATTTCTTGCTTATTTCTTTCTTGACTATTCTTTATCTCTTGTAACTCTTGAGAGAAGCTAACTATTAGCTCTTGACCACTAGTACTAGTCTAAGGTGCTAATATGGTGGGAATAGGGGTAAATGGGGGTACTTGGGTAGGTGAAATGGGTTGAAGGCTAGGAAAAATGGTCATTGGTGGCCTTCTTTGTATCATGCCTACTTGGATCAAACAATTTTCAGCCCTGACAGCTATGTCAAAAGCCAGGGGTAAAGAAGTACCACCCATAGACTAGATCATGACAGAAATCTGACCATTCAGACTTTGCAAGTAATAGAGGAAAGCATGGTCAGCTAATGGTCTTACTAAGACTAGAATACTATTCTATGTTTTGTGGAATCTACTATTATAATCTATCATTTTCTCTTGAGGGTCTCTCTTAATAGTTGTTAACTACTTAAATAGAGACAAGTTACCTGATTTATCCTCAAAATGGTTACTTAATGCATCCCCTAACTCATCCCATAAAGTAATGGAACCAACAGTTAGAGTTCTAAACCATTCAAGAGCCTTACCTTTTAGAGAGGCTGCTAATAATTTTGTGGCCACATCTTCTTGAGTAATGTTGTGTATGTTGTAGATGGTGGTCACATCTCTTATGTGTTCAAAAGCAGTTGTTTGTCCTTCACCTGTGAAATCAGGGATACTCTTAAGTGCCACCAAAGGCACATCATGATGTTGAGCAAAGGCTAATGGGCTACCCTGATTAAAGGGTGCAAATGCAAATGGTCTAGCCATTGTAGGAGCTGGAATCTGAAGATTAACAACTATATGAGCTGTATTTGCTGTTGGATTTGAATCCTCTTCTAGATCTATGGTTAGAGATCTGCCTCTTCTTCTGGAATGAAAGGGAAAAGGTCTTCTTTCTGAAGTATCAGGAGGTGTTGATTGAACTCTCCTTGCAGGGGATGTTCTTTGAGTTGACCTGCCTTTCTGACTTCTCCTTGAGGGAACCTCTGAAAATTTAGTGGGCTCTAAACTTCTAGTCTCAATCTTTCTCATAAACCTTAAACAAGCTTGGCCTGGATCTTTGAAATCAGTGGAGTCACCAGATATACTTGATAGAAAAACCTCTAAAGGCCTATACTATGCAATTTGTATATCAGAGATAGCATAATCTTGAACAATGAACTTCTTGTGTAGCCCCACCAGGCATGCCAGAATTGTTATACACTAAGTTTACACCTTTGTCTCAAGCTATCATAGTCTTGATAACCTAGTATAACATGGGAATCATCTCCAGGTTGTGCGACCTGTTGGTTGTGGATTATTCCCTTTGATCTTCAACTTCCAAATTTACACTTTGATGGATAATTCAAATAAAATCCAGACTCTATCACCACTCCAAAGTCCACAAGGAAGAGGGCCAACTGACAAGGATCAAAGGATCCTTCTTCTCTTTGAGCCTCAGTGCTCAAGTGGGTGTACCCTTGACTCACTTCTCTAAAGGAGTCCCAAAATGATGCCTACAATGCTCAACACAAGTCTATAAAAGGTTTATCAAATGAATGTTTATGTTTGTGGTTGTTAACCATGCATACCTCAAGAGGAAAGACCAGTGCCTTATCCTAGGGCTCAGAGTCACCCAACTATATACCTCAACTAAATATCTCAAATCAAACACAATGGAAACTAGAGTAAGTGCTTTGCCTATTACCCCTTTCCCTCAAGCACAAGGATATCAAATTCTATACCTGGCTGTAAACTCACTAAATCCACCTAAAAGGCTTTAATTGTAACTTTGTTAGAAACTCAGAGATGAATTCAAAGTACTCTTTGTTTACCATACATTAACACACTTTGTGACATTAACATATATGAGCTTAGAGACAAGCAAGAAGACATACACAAGATGCCAGATTAAGATTCAATGGTGTTTTCATTAACAAATCTAGAATCAGCATACAATTAGAATAACACCAAGATAAGAGAAAATCACAAAACCAAACCTCTATTAGTATAATACAACCAAAAACTAGGGACTAAAAAATAACAATGTTTTGGAACCCTGTCAAAATTTTAAAAAAAACAACTTATACCACTAGCCACCTTGGAATTCTTAGAGAGAATGCAACAAGCTACAGATAGCTAGGGCCAAGGTCTCAACCACCCGACATGCCATAAATTACAGCCAAATTTATTACAAGGGCAGGAAACCAAGCAGTCCAGAGAAAGAAAATCTCAAACAGATCTGCAATCATGAAAATCTGCAAGCCAAGATAGAGAACTAGGAGCTGCCATGAAAATCAGTCAAATCAGCCACCTGCAAACACCTCTCAAGCCAAGAGTGTAATCATTCCTCATGGTACAAATCCCTTTGCAAAAAACCACCAAGCACTCTAGACCACACTGCAAATCGCTTCTCACCAAATAGAGTTGCTTCTACATTCAATTCCATAAAAATATGGTACCCTCTGTCGCTAAAAATTCATAGAAAATCAAACTTGAAAATGCAATGGTTACATACATTTCATGGGCCCTACGTTCTCTAGCCTTTTGCCCCAATCGCACAACCATGCAGTCATAACTCACTATTACAGGAAACAGGCTCGAAATTTACATGGTCGCATGATCACAAGGCACCAAACTAACCCTTACAATCATGCGACTATGATCTCCAAGCCACAATCAATCAGTCTCTGCATAGCCCTCGGCCACTTCACTATCACAACCTGGCAACCACAACAAATGGATGGTTAGTCACATGATCACATAGCCCGGGGATGGGCTATGCGAACATGCGGCAACCTGCAGATCTCAATCCTACCGCAACCGCCACCATTAAGTCCTCACACAAATGTCAGTCGCATGATCACATAGCCTTGAAAAAGGCTATGTGAACATGTGACTAACCATTAGCATTCACCACCGAATGCAGCCCCACTCTATCGAGTCAGTGCAAATATGGACCCCACATATTTGGTGAACTAGTGACCAAAGAACTTCCACCAGGTCGCTGAATACTTCCTACCTCCGTAAAAGAATCTAGGGATCCCACGATCGCCATTCACCAAGTCGCCAAATGAAATGGGGAACCACCAAACCATCTCACAAATACATGACAAGACAAAACTTTATCAGCATCATCAACTCTCTTTTATCTGGGCTGCCAAAACCAAGACCCCACCTGGGCCTACCTGATGCCAAATGTCACACCACCACATGCTGCAACCACTGAGAAACCCTCACCTGGGCCGGTGTTCAAACTCTCCTTCCCGCTAGCACTGACCAACCATAAATCGCCACACATCCAGCCACCAATAAGAGCCATCACCGCAACTGCCATGGACATGTGGTGCCCTATCACATGATCACATAGCCTGGAAGTGGGATATGCAAACATGCAATAGCCCACTACATTAACCACCATCGATTAACACCACCGCAGGAAAACTACCACCGCAACCACCATGGAAACTGCCACCGCACAACTCCACAACCGTGAACAAGGACATGTGTCAGCCGGTCACATGATCACATAGCTGAGAGAAAGGCTATGTGATCATGTAGTGGCCAACCCAAATCCACCATGTTACCACCTTCGTGACACAGAACTACAACCAGACCAACCTACTGACAGGACCTCCGAGGACATGTGGCAAGCGGTCGCATGATCGCATAGCCAAAAGTAGGGCTATGCAATCATGTGATAGCCTATTATAGGCTGCGACATGTCCACCTTTGGGACCATACCACAAAAGCCAAACTCTCTAGAGGATCAGACGGTTGTCGTAAAAGCACATAGCCCTGACAAAACCTTTGCGCTTTAACGACAATCATTGATCTTCTAACACATTAAGACCCACTGTGCCTTCGAAAAAATAGGTCCCACCACCATCGCACTTGCGCACTTAGAAAAGAAGACCGCTAGGAAACTGCATAGAACATGGGACCCACACGGCCATGTGGCAAGCGGTCGCATGATCGCATGTCAAAAAAGTTTGACATGCGACTATGCGACAACCAATAGGGAAGAAGCCTTTGAAAATTTGGGCCCACCAAACAGAAGCAACGTTGGAAAAGATAAGATCAACGGTAGGCACATGATCGCATGGGTAAGGAATATTCCATGTGATCACACACTGACCATTGATCTCCTCCCTCTGGCCCCACACGGTCGCATTTGCACGGTTAAGATAAAGAACAAGGAGAGCTGGCAGAAAAGAAGATAGGCAAGGTCAAAAACACATAGTGTTTTCTGTGAAAGATCGAAAACACACAAAGTTTTCAACATGACACAAAGGCAAACAAAGAAGCCAAAAACAACATGGGATTTTATGCAGGCCAAAAAGCTCGAAAACAATGTGGATTTTTTAAAACACAGTATGTTTTCGACACTATGGCATAAATTTAAAATGCTTCCCGCAGACCTTAGAATTTGCAAATCTTTCTGGGTTTTGCGGATTAGGAGATGCAGTTTGAACCAGGGCTAGGTCACAACATAAACTACCAGGGGTAGGACATGCATACCATAAAACACTAAATATTTTCATCGCAAGTCAAGACTGAGATTACAAGCACAACAGGATAGAAAAATAAAAACATTGCAGGGAAAAGGCCAATTACAAAGGATTTTGCAATGACAAAAAGTTGACCTAATAGTGGCTCTGTCTAGGGATGTATGCCTCTTGTAGGCATAGCAAGGACTTAGAATCACTGGTTAAAGTAGACCATCCCACAGGACAAAAATGCAGAGACCAAGGAACAAGCAAGGCAAGACTAAGCAATCATGACCAGAAACTGACAGACCAGGGCAAAATAGGGTAGGGGAAAGCAACCTATATATAGAGATTTACAAGATATACAACCCTAACTACTATTCATGGAAAATAGAGTACCTCAAATGAAGTACTGCTTCAAGAACTATCCATGAACTGGCAACTCTTGAATATCACCATTAGAATCCTTGATGATGTATGAATCTTGGCCCCACTTCTCATGAATCAATTATGGCCCTAACCAGATGGGATCAAATTTACCATGTTTCCCCTTATCCTCCAATCTAGCATTCCAAACTAACACCAAATCACTAGGCTCAAATTTTTTGTCAATAGTCTTTTTATCATATAGATTCTTAACCTGTAACTACAATTTGGCATTCGTTGCAATTGATTCTCTTCTAGTTTCATCCAACCTAATGAGGTCCTCAATTCTCAACTACATCTCATCGTCAATGTCATCATCATACAACTACACAAACTTGTACATCTCCAACAAATTATTCTGAGGCATTCTAGCATGAATTCCATACACCAGGTCAAATGGTGCACAACCAATTGCCCTCTTCATAGTTACCCTATCAGCCCATAGAGCTAATGGTAGCTTCGAATTCCATTCCCTCTTATTCTTCTCTAGAATTCTCTTCAAGATTTTAATCAAACCCTTATTAGTAGATTCTGCCTGACCATTTCCTTGCGGATGATAAGGTGAAGAATTAGAAATCTGAATTCCCAAACCTTTGAAAAAGTCCTTATATTTGGTAGACTTGAAGCACATAGCATTGTCACTCACTATCCTCTCAGGGTACCCAAACCTTGTAACAATATTATTCATCAGAAAGTTAATTACCACCCTGCTAGTTGCATTCCTTATAGGTACAGCTTCTACCCACTTTGTAAAGTAGTCAGTGGCAACTAAGATCCATGAATGTCCTCCACTTGACTTGTTTGGTATCTCCCCTATGAAATCAATTCCCCACTACTGGAAAGGAGCTTGAACTTCTACTAGTTTTAATGGTACATTACCTGAAAACTTAAGCTTACCAGAGAACCTTTGACAAGCATCACATTTCCTTACCAACTGTTCTGCATCCCTGAAGACTGTGGGCCACCAAAATCCTACTCTCAAGATCTTATGAGAAGTTTTTTTACCCATATAATGTTCACCACAAACTCCCTGATGCATCTCCTTCAACAATAGATTAGCCTGATTCTCATCTACATATTTCAATAGTATGCAATCCAATTTTTTTCTATACAACTTACATTTCACAATCACATACTTAATGGCCTGTAACTTCAATGTCCTCTTTTGATTATCATTCATACTATCTAGACACCTCATGTTTCTTAAACAGTAAATAATATCCTGATACCAAATACAATCATCCATATCACATGTATAGTCAATTTTAGAATGATTTACCTGGTTTGCATCTAGATTGGATTGGGCCATCAGCTTTGCCAATCCCTGTCCTCTAACCAATTTAGTGATCTGGATCTCAACATTGAATTCTTGGATCCTATTGATCCATTTGCATCTTCTTCCAGACACCTCCTACTATGAGAAAATATCCTTCACAGCTACACATGGCACAAAAGCAATCACAACAGCTCCCATCAAGTAACATCTAAAAGCCTTAATTGCCTTCACAATTGCATAAGCTTGCTTCTCATTTATGTCATACTTTAATTCTACAGCCTACAAAGATTTACTAAAAAATGCAATAGGCTGCTCAAAACCATCCTTATTCTTTTGTAACAGAACTGTAGCAATAGCGTGAAAGGATGGAAAAGAAAAGATATGCATTGGGACACTATAATCAGGTGCCTTTAGCACTGGTGCATCTTTAATAGCCTACTTGATATTCTTGAAAGCCTCATCAGGCTCACCCTCCCAATTGATTACAAATCCCTTCTTCAACATCTTGAAAATAGGTCTAGTAACCTCTGCAAAGTTTGTCACAAACCTCCTCAGAAAATTGACCTGACCAAAGAAAGACTGAATCCCTTTAACATTCTTTGGTCTCTGAATTTTATCAATTGTTGCTACCCTCTCTGGGTCAATTCTCACTCCTTTCTTCCCAACTAAGTGGCCAAGCAACTTACCCTCTGTGACACCAAAAGCACATTTCCTTGGGTTTAATGAAATGCCAAATTCCAAGGCCCTCACAAATATTTTTTCTAAATGAGCACAATGGTCCTCTTCCTTCTTGGAATAAGCAGTTAGATCATCCTGATACACAACAAGGAAATCATTAATGAAATCTGAGAAGGCAACATCCATTGCCCTCAAAAAAGTAGCGCCAACATTTGTGAGACCAAAAGGCATTCTCACATAAACATATGTTCCCCAAGGTGTTGTAAAGGTTGTCTTGAATTATTCTGATTCCTTAACAATGACCTGATTGTAGCCAAAGAAACCATCCATCATTGACATCAATTCTGATCTGGTTACTCTCTGCAGCATAGCCTCCATATTGGGCAAACAATAATTATCTTTCAGTGAGCTGATGTTCAAATTTCTGAAGTCCACACAAAGCCTGATGTCACCATTCTTTTTTCTTACAGGAATAAGATTTGACACCCAAGAAGAATGCCTTATAGGCTTGATAATTCCAACATCTCTCAACTTCATTAACTCTTCTTGCATCTTGGGTGCCAAAGTAGGATTAATAGGCCTTTTCTTTTTCCGAAAAGGTTTAGCATCTTCTCTCAATGGAATAGCATGCTGAAATAAATCCTCTCTATAAACCTTTAGGTCATCATATGACCATGCCAAAACATGCCTAAATTTCCTCAATAATTCAATCAAAGGTCTCCTTACCTTTTGAGATATATCTCTACCAATGTACACTTTCTTAGGAGCCTCATGTTATCTAAGATTTATCTCCTCAAGATCAGCATGATCTTCTCCTTTGATATTCTTTTGAACTCTATCTTGGTTGTCAAAAATAGTCTCCAAAACAACAAGCCCCTTGGGCACTTTGTTAGTTCTAAGCTAAATGACCTCATTGCCTAAGACAACCTCCCTTCCTTCTGTTGACTCAACCAAGGCTAAACAGTCAAGTTCCTGACCATGATACTGATCCTTGCATTCCATAAACTTCAAAATATCATTATCATCATCAAAAACTTGCCAATTCTCAATAATGTCTAGTATATTAGGCCTAGCCTGAATTTCAACTTTAGAAATACCAGAGAATGTAACATCATTAGTATTGATTGCAATATTGGCCAACAAGTCAGCCATCTTGTTGTTACTCCTATCCCTCCACTCAATATTGAAGGCATCAAACTGCTCAATCAAATCCCACACTGCATTCCTATATTATTTCAACCTTCTATTCTTGGAAGCATACACTGACCTGACTTGGGACACCACCAACTCAGAATCACCAACAACACTTATGCATTTTATACCATGCTTTTATGCCAACCTCAGTCCTAACAACAAAGCCTCATATTTTTCTATATTGTTGGTACAAAATAAATTCAATGTGAAAGAGAACTTGTAGGTGTTTCCATCAGGAGAAATAAGAAAAATACCTGCTCCTGTACCATCTTTGCAATTTGCACCATCAAAGTACATGACCCACAAATCACCCTTCACAGAGTCAGCACCTACCTCAGTAGAAATAGGTGACAGAATACGCCCATTTTCAAATACAGGGATCTTTGTCCTAAAAGCATTTACATCAGTATCCACAAAACATGTAGTTTCATTATCTATGTTTCTCTCAATCATATGGCATACTCTTGACTCTCATTCAATCTTGACAAACTGCTCATCAATCTTGAAAGTTGCATAGGACAAATCACACTATAAACTTCCACCCATGGCAGCTTTCCATCTTCTAGATAGCAACATCCCATAATGAGGGGGAATATCCACCACCAAAACACTCATTGTTAGCTCTTTCTCTAGATATGCTGCCAACCTATATGGCATTGTATTGATAGTCCCAATGACTGGTACCTTCCTTTGATCCATTGCACAACATCTGCCCTGCACTGTATCAACTTTAAGGCCCAACCTCTCCATGATTTTGAAGGGCATGATAGTATTAGAGGCACCACTATCAATCATATAATTTCTCAATTTCATCCCATTCACAAGAACACTTAAGAAGAATGGGTCAATATTTTCAAGGTTGGCATTGACAGAACTATCCAAATATATTGGAGGAATTTGAGACACAATTCCCTGAGTAGCAACATCCTTCAAAGATTTATCGTAAGATCCATCACATGAAGTATCATTTTTGTGAGTATTACCAACCCATGCAATAACCTTATCTTTATGTTCAGGGATCCTCAACAATTCTGACAATGGAACCTTAACTGTAATTTGTGATAACACAAATAACATGTCAACAGGGGTAGAAGTAGGAATCTCAATCTGCACTGCCTTAACATCTTTTTGCTTGTCTGACATATTAGGTGTATTGACCACCTTCATTTTTTCAGCCTTAGCCATTCTGTTAACTAGCTTTTCAATCTCACAAGAGATCTTTTCAATTCCAACTCCCTTAGGCTCACAATGTTTACCTTTTACATTCTTTAATTTCACCATGTGATCAACCTTTGATTTGTTCTCATTATATTCTCCAGAGTTGGTACTCTTTATAAACAATCCTGTAGCTTTCTCATTTGTGTTCCTTGCCACCATGCCTCTAGTTTGCACCTGGAAAATCATTTCTACAGTAATCCTCTCAATCTCTTCTCTAGAAGGTCTTCTCAAATTTACTGGCTCGGAAGAAGAGTTCATGTTACATGTTTTCTGATCAACACATTCACCATCAGAAAAAACCTCTTGATGAAAAAGGGCCTGATTATGTCTCTTCACACTCACATCTACCTCTTCATCAAAATCAGACTCATCTTCATATCCTAGATATGAAGAAGCCATGTTGCAACCAACATCATCTTGTTCTTCTTCTTGTTCTATCTCCTCATTGCTACAATCTTGATTTGTAGCCATAGATTGTGCAACCACACAATGCTCTACAGAATGAGGGGACTGGCATGCAACACACCATGGTACATTCTCCATGACATTTATTGAAGCTTTATGTAGAGGGCCCAGGACACCTCTGTCATTATTTCCTCTTGCAGCAGGGATAATAGGCTTTCCATCCTTGCATTGGGTGTTGTATGGGTAGTTCTGCAATCTATTCTGCTTACTAAAATTATTGTTGAACTGAGGCCTCTCATTGGTAGGAGCACTGATTTTTCTATTTGCAAGTTCCTTCATATCCTTCAATGCATTAAGCACCTTATCCAACTTATCTTCTTCTTGCCTCCTAGATCCAACACTCTTGATATTTTCTTTTTTATATTTGCTGTCCCCAAACAACTTTGGGTCATCTCTCTTTCCACCCAACTTTCCTAATATTTTCATATTGTTCTCAATATTGATAGCAATCCTAAAAGCATCCCTAAGATTTCTTGGTTCTTTATCCCTCAATAAATATATCATCTTCCCATCAAATGCATTGAAGTATGTAGTCAGACAGACATTGTCATCCAACCGCATGACTTGGAACAACTTATGCATACCCTTCTAAAATCTCATGTTGAACTCAGTTGTAGACTCATTCTGATTTTTCCTTATGGTATTAAATTCATTCAACATGAAGCTAGCATTAGGCCTATCACCATACTACTCTTTGAAACATTTCTCAAAAGAGTCCCAAGTATCAATACATCTATCAGGAAGCCTCTTAAACCAATCTCTACCATCCTCCATTAGAGATTGAACAAACAATTTCATGACAACATCCTCATGCTCTACCTCATAATCATTAAGCATATCAACAAACAACCTAAGATGCTCGTCACAACTTATAGCATTATTTCCAACAAAATTAGGTACCTTATCTCTAATATCATTTGGAAAAGCATTTGGATAGCCAGGAATTCCATCAAAACTTATTTTCCTATAGCCTTCTAATTGCATAGGTCTTCTTTGAAAGCTTGAACTAGTGTTAGCCCTAGGATCAACATTAGCATCTACATTTATCTGTGCATTTGACTACTACCTAGGATCTGCACCTATCATAGCAGATGAAGAAGGAATAGAACTAGTAGCATTACTAAGAGAAAAAGTAGTAGTCATAGATGGCATACCTAGTTCAGTAGCAGATGGGCCAAGAGCATTGGCTAAAGAAGCCCGCAAAAATTGGATCTTCCTTTTCTTTTCCATAATGGCAGTGTCAACCTCAGCTTTCTCTAGTTCTCTTGCAAGGTCCTCATCTTCTTTTCTCCTTCTCTCCATTTCAATGTCCTTATTTGAATCAGGTGGTGGGATCCCTGGTATTGTCACTGGTTTGCTTTTTTGGTCACCCACCATCTTCTACTTTCCTTTCTCATTTATGATAACAATAGGTTTCGTAATCCTATGCCCATCCTTATCTTTAGGCAAAGGGACATAACTTTGCACTTGTCTAACCATAGGGCCCTCATTATCAAATTCATGATCCTGCAGTAAGCATTCTTGCTCACTCCTCAAGGCATCAAGATCACCAAAAACATCATGCTATAGTGTTTTGGGAGCAGAAGCAAGCATTTTTTTTCTCTCCTTCAATTCATTTATTTTTCTCAGAAGAGACTACCTCTCTATCAAAGCATTTACCTTTTCAGCCTCTCTCTCTCTTCTTGTAATCTTTTATGTATGGCATCCTGCTCTGCCAACTGCAACCTCAGTGCATCCAAGTCATCAGGATCTACCATAATGTCATCATAACCAGATGACACATCCACATCAGGAAGATTTTGATATGGGAAATGAACTTGCCTATGTCTCATGGGTTCTCCCCTGAATTGATCTTCATCAAGATCCAAGTCAACCTCTAAACCCACATCTCTATTTTCTTCATTTTGACCTATGAGAAATGGACGTTTATCCTGAAATGCAGCCTTAGGGGTATCATGAAATCTCTCTTCAGAGTGACCACCTTCTGATCTAGAAACTCTATTCTGTGAACCATCCTCACTTGAGGATACATGTGGTCTTCTAGCTCTTACATTTCTTTGTTCTCTCATTGGAGCACTGGTAGGCTCACCATTCCTCCTAATCCAGCTCTTGTTTTCTTGTCTAGGAAATTTCTCCAGAGTGACCTCCAGATTCTTTCTAACATATGACCTAGTATTTCTCCTCTTATTCATTCTTCTTTAATATGTTGCATTGGTTTAGACCTTTGAGCCGCCACCCACCTAGATGGGAAATCTTCAAAACACTCAGGAAAATAAGAATAGAAAATAACCTTTCTCTTTAGATTCTCCCCAATAGAATCACTGACTCTTAACAAATGCATATCTTTTAGTTGTCCCCAACAGAGTCACCATTTTGTTGGTTGTGGATTATTCTCTTTGATCTTCAACTTGCAGATTTAAACTTTGATGGATAATTCAAATAAAATCCAGACACTATCACCACTCCAAAGTCCACAAGTAAGAGGGCCAACTAACAAGGATCAAAGGATCCTTCTTCTCTTTGAGCCTTAGTGCTTAGGTGGGTGTACCCTTGATTCACTTCTCTAAAGGAGTCTCAAAATGATGCTTGCAATGCTCAACATAGGTTTATAAAAGGTTTATCAAATGAATGTTTATGTTTGTAGTTGTTAACCATGCATACCTCAAGAGGAAAGACCAGTGCCTTATCCCAGGGCTCAGAGTCACCCAACTGTATACCTCAACTAAATATCTCAAATCAAACACAATGGAAACTAGAGTAAGTGCTTTGCCTATTACCCCTTTCCCTTAAGCACAAGGACATCAAATTCTATACCTGGCTATAAACTCACTAAATCCACCTAAAATACTTTCATCCTAACTTTGTTAGAAACTCAGAGATGAATTCAAAATACTCTTTGTTTACCATACATTAACACACTTTGTGACATTAACATATATGAGCTTAGAGACAAGCAAGAAGACATACACAAGATGCAAGATTGGGATTCAATGGTGTTTTCATTAACAAATCTAGAATCAGCATACAATTAGAATAACACCAAGACAAGAGAAAATCACAAAACCAGACCTCTATCAGTATAATACAGTTGAAAACCAGGGACCAAAAAACAAAAACATTTTGGAACCCTATCAAAATTGAAAAAAAAACAACTTATACCACTAGCCACCTTGGAATTCTCAGAGAGAATGAAACAAGCTACGAATAGCTAGGGCGAGGGTCTCAACCACCTGACATGCCATAAATTACATCATAGTTTATTACAAGGGTAGGAAACCAAGTAGTCCAGAGAAAGAAAGTCTCAAATAGATCTATAATCATGAAAATCTACAAGCTAGGATAGAGAACTAGGAGTTGCCATGAAAATCAGTCAAATCAGCCACTTGCAAACACCTCTCAAGCCAAGAGTGTAATCATTCCTCATAGTAAAAATCCCTTTGCAAACAACTACCAGGCACCCTGGACCACACTGCAAATTGCTTCTCACCAAACAGGGTCACTTCTACATTCAATTCCATAAAACTATGGTAGCCTCTATCGCTAAAAATTTACAAAAAATCAAACTTGAAAATGCAACGGTTACATGCATTTTGTAGGCCCTACATTCTCTAGCCTTTTGCCCCAGTCATGCAACCACACAGTCATAACTCACTGCTATAAGAAATGGGCTTGAAATTTGCATGGTCGCATGATCGCAAGGCACCAAACTAACCCTTGCGATCATGCGACCGCGGTCTCCAAGCCACAATCAATTGGTCTCTACATAGCCCTTAGCCACTTGACTATCACAACCCTACAACTATGACAAACAGACGGTTAGTCACATGATTGCATAGCCCAAGGATGGGCTATGCAAACATGCAACAACCCACAGATCTCAATCTTTCCGCGACCGCCACCGCTAAGTCCTCACGCAAATGTCAGTCGCATGATCGTATAGCCTCGAAAAAGGCTATGCGAACATGTGACTAACCGTTAGCATTCACCGCCAAAGGTAGCCCCACTCTGCCGAGTCACCAAAAATATAGACCCCACATATTTGATGAACTAGCAACCAAAGAACTTCTACCAGTTCACTGAATAGTTCTTGCCTTCACAAAAGAATCTAGCGATCCCGCGATCGCCATTCACCAAGTCACCAAATGAAATGTGGAACTGCCAAACCATCTCGCAAATACATGACAAGACAACTCTTTATCGGCACCACCAACTTTTTTTTTTTTTGGGCCACTAAAACCAAGACCCCACCTAGGCTTGCCTGATGCCATGTGTCACACCACCACACATTGCAACCACTGAGAAACCCTCACCCAGGCCCACATTCAAACTCTCCTTCCCACCAGCACTGACCAACCAGAAACTACCACTCATCCACCCACCAACAGGAGCCATCACTACAACTACCATGGACACATGGCACTCTATCACATGATCACATAGCCCAGAAGTGGGCTATGCAAACATGCGACAGCCTACTACATTAACCACCACCGGTTAACACCATCGCAGGAAAACTGCCACCGCAACCACCATGGAAACCACCACCGCACAACTCTGCAACCGCGAATAAGGTAATGTGTTAGTCAGTCACATGATTGCATAGCCAAGAGAAAGGCTATGCAATCATGTGGTGGCCAACCCAAAGCCACCACATCACCACCTCCGTGACATGGAACTACAACCATACCAACCTACCGATAGGACCCCCGAGGACACGTGGCAAGCGGTTGCATGATCACATCACCAAAAGTAGGGCTATGCAATCATGTGATAGCCTATTCCAGGCTGCCACATGTCCACCTCCAAGACCATACCACAGAAGCCAAACCCTCTGGAGGATCGGATGGTTGTCATAAAAGTGCATAGCCCTGACAAAACCTTTGTGCTTTAATGACAACCATTGATCTTTTGACACGTCAGGACCCACTGTGCCTTTGGAAAAATAGGTCCCACCACCATCGCACTTGTGCACTTAGCAAAGAAGACCACCGTGCAGCTGCATAGGACATGGGACCCACATGGCCACATGGCAAGTGGTCATATGATCACATGTCAGAAAAGTCTGACGTGCGGCCATGTGACAGCCAATAGGGAAGAAGCTTTTGAAAATCTGGGCCCACCAAATAGAAGCAGTGTTGCAATAGATAAGATCAATGATAGGCGCATGATCACATGGGTAAGGAATATTCCATGTAATCACACACCGACTGTTGATCTCCTCCCTCTGGCCCCACACAGTCACACTTGCGTGGTTAAGACAAAGAACAAGGAGAGCCAGCAGAAAAGAAGACATGCAAGGTCAAAAATACATAAAATTTTCAACATGATACAAAGGGAAACAAAGAAGCTGAAAATAACACGGGCTTTTATGCAAGCCAAAAAGGTAAAAAATAACATGGATTTTCGAAAACATAGTATGTTTTCGACACTGTGGCAGAAATTTAAAATGCTTCCCGCGAACCTTAGAATTTGCAAATCTTTTTGGGTTTTGCAGATTAGGAGATGCAGTTTGAACCAAGGCCAGGTGACAACATAAAATACCAGGGGTAGGACACGCATACCATGAAACACTAAATATTTTCATTGCAAGTCAAGACTAAGATTGTAGGCACGACAGGATAGCAAAACAAAAACATTGCATGGAAAAGGCCAATTACAAAGGATTTTTCAATGATAGAAAATTGACCTAATAGGACCTATGCTAACTAAGATGAGAAATCTAGGTTCTTGGTTGGTTCCTCTTGGATAATCACCTTAATTTTCTTCTTGACATGAAAAGTAAAAATTTTGAAGGAAAGGGATAGAAGGAATGCTTGAAAGGGAAATGACTAAAAGAAAACTATCCTACAAGGTGATACACCGAAACTAGGGTTTGGATCTTAGTATGTAGGATGAAATCAATGAGAGACATAGGTCTAGTAGGTCACAATTTACTAAATACGCTTGCATAAGTATTTCATAGGAGGGGTCTACAAACAAAGAGGGTATTTAGGAAAAAAAAGAGATCCTTTCACAAATAATGACACTCCTTGGGGGAGACAACAATTTATGAACTACAAAAAAACATTCACCTCTACAACTAGGTATAGGAATGAGACAAGATTTTTAAGGGGTTGTAGTATACCCACAAAAGCATTCACATCAAATCATTCACAATAATACACATGAATTGCAGAAAGAAAGAATCATCAAGAACCCTAAGATATCATTGAGAAACATATAAACACTTTGATTCAATAAGAGATGACTCACACAAAAAAGGCATAGGGACATGAGAAATGTCACAAAATATCTTTAATCTATGAATTACCAATGGGAGGTTACAGAATGTAGAAGACTAGAGGGTAGGAAATGCCATAGATAGCCTTCTAAGAAAGAGACTTTCTTCTTACAAAATGTGAACTCTCTAACCTCTAACCTCTAACCTTTGAGCACTAAGGCTCCAAAAATACAATATATACATCACCTGCATGCAGGTAGGAGCAAAACCTAACTAGGATTACATAAATCTACAATAAAATATTGAACCCTAATGGTACACTGATTACCATCATCAAATCTCTAAGAACAGCTGGTGATCAAATCAAATCTCTTCCTTGCGTGTTGATCCTGGTACTGAGCCCACCTATAGACACATCAACCTTGATCCATCTACCTAATTGCAACTCCACTAAGCCATGAATGCATCCAAATCTGATCCTGGTCTAATACCTAGGTTTAAAAAGATTAACTCTGCAAGGTGGTGACAAGCCCATTAAAGCTTTTAGCACATCATGGTACTTTGTAAAATCCATGGTGCTTACGATCAGATCATCTGTTATCATCCCCTCAACCTTCACTATCCTGAGGAATTCAATTCCATCTACCCATTTGTCATGCATGGCTGCAAAATGAAAACCCTAGCAAAATAAATTTTTTAATTTGAAAAAGAATGGCTAGCAGATCAATTTAAAATGCAACCATCGATCATTCTATCTCCCAGCAGATTGGGCAGCTCAGATGCACCTTTTAAAATAGTTTAAAACCCTTCTAACTAGTCAACCGCCACTGTGGAAGTCAGCAGTCAATCACCAGTGATAAAATCAGCATCCTTGACAAACCTTGGACCCACGTCCCTGAGAACACCATCGGACGGCTGTCGCTATACCACAATCGTAACGATCAAGATTTTTGGATCTCTGGTATAATGATAGCCACGAGATCTGATCACACGTTAACTTCATTAGAAACCCTTGACCCCATGGGCCCACTAACATTGGCCATGTTGTACTCTCACCAACCAATCAAATGCCAACCCCTCAGATACACATCGCATTCTTTTGACATCGGACCCACTGCCTAAGATTCTGATCTAACGGTGGGGGTATGATCTCATAGGGTCAAAAGATTCTATGAGATCATATGACCACCATAGATCCTAGCCTTTCTGACACATCTATAGATACTTAGCCCCACTAACATCCTTCTACCTATATTTAACCTTAGCCAATCACTAGCTACCAAAATGGATCCACATTGCAACTGTCCCTAACATAGGATCCACTGTCAGAAGCTCTGACAACGAAGGAGAATCAATGGTTGTCACTATACCACTAGATTAACTAGTTTGCATCTTGAGCCCCTGATATAATGATGACCACATGATTAAGTCAGAATTTAACCCACCAAGGAAGATGACCCCATTGACAAGCTGCCAAATCAGATGCCGCCAACGAATCAGGAACTGCCAATTAAGATGAGGTGGCACCGGTCCGACTGACAAGATGAACTATGTAGGTAGGAAGATCAATGATCATCCCAACCTCTCATGGAATCTTTTGGGGCCATGAGATCATGCGACAACCGTCAGATCTAGAATCTTGACTTGGCCTCTGATCTGAGACCGCCAACTGAAATGGTAACCGCTCGTGGGATCGCTAAATGTTAAGGGGTTAGTCATCGGGAATCAGAGACTTGGTGACTGAAGGATTTTTAAAACACACATGCAAATAGGATGACTTAAGTGACAGGGA
Organism: Chamaecyparis obtusa; assembly: GCA_027943335.1. NCBI lineage: Eukaryota > Viridiplantae > Streptophyta > Pinopsida > Cupressales > Cupressaceae > Chamaecyparis > Chamaecyparis obtusa. The sequence continues at coordinate 66,689 of BSBK01011081.1, read as the reverse complement.
TAAAGTAACATAAAAATATAACACAGCCAAAGGGATTTGCAGGGTAACGGCTAGTTTATGAATTTTTCTAAGGGTTTTTCTTCTAGCGAGAGACCTAAAATATATTGCAGAGACTAGGGCAAAAGAGGTAGACTCATGAAATTTTTTTCGGGTGTTTGACAAGATAAAAATAGAGGCTTGGGGATGGTTTTTTGCCAAATTTTATGCATAGAAAAATTTGGGTAACAAGAATATCAGGGATACTTTCTATCTTAGTGTCTGCTTCACTAATGGTTTGGAAGTCACTGTTATCAAATATGGGGTAGTCTGCATTGATGGTATTGGACATATATGGTTCTATATGATGTGCTGCTAATGGTTCTGACTTAATGGTGACCTTGGTCCCACACCTTGTATGAAATAGCATGTGAGACTTGTCAGAAGATAGGTAGCCTCCTATCATGGCTGTAAACTCCATTGAAAGACATATAGCAAATAATGTAGGGAGGTCTATGATGTATATATCAAGGAGGATGGAGAAATTAGGACTAGCATGTAGGATTAGACTGGTATCCTCTACCACACCTATAGTATTGACTAAGGATCCATCAAGTTGTGTAACCTTCTTTTGAAAGGGTTCATATTTTAGTCCTAATTGGTCAGCTACCTTCCTAGGCATTACAGTGCTAGTAGCTCCACTATCTACCATAAAATTATGTACTAAAGATTTTCCAATGATTAGAGCTACATAAAAGGGAGGTGGCTTTGAATTCCTACCTTGCATGGCATTAGCCTCAGAGTTGCTACTTGGAGCCTCCTTTTCTTGATTAGTGTTAACCAACACTAGCTTTGCAGCTTCTTTTGCAGGTTGAGGAGTTTTCACTTCTATCATGGCCTTCTTCAAAATTTTAGGCTATCCTAGAAGAGCCAAAGAGTCCCTCATGGACATGGGGACATTCACCTTCTTCATGTTGTCTACAATATTAAAAGGTGTCACAGTGTGTACTCTTTGTTGTGCTTTCACTATGATGGGCTCCACTTCTTTGAAAGTCTGCCCACTTCTTTGAAAGTCTGAACCTCTTTACTTGTAATGGCAGGAGTCTCCTTAGGTGTGATGGGAGTAGCTTGTTGCACTAGTTCTGCTGATGTAGTAGCTTTGGCACTGGAATCTACTCTCTCCATGTCTTGAGCTCTTCTCTTTACTCTTGTATAGGCAACAAAAGCCACTTGATCATTGACTCCACTGAAGTTTAGTTTCTCCCAATTAAAGAGAGCAGTCTCATTCTCTTGTGATTCTCATTGAGGAATTGAGCCACTGGATGAAGCCTCTGATTGAGCATGTGAGGCATTTTGAACCATTAGAGCTTGGTTCATCCATCCATTTGAACATGTAGCCTAATTATGAGGCTAATTACAAGGAAAGAACCATTCATTATCCATAGCCACATTGTTTTGGCTAGGAACCATATCCCTCATTGGATTTGTAAAATTTAGAGGTGCAAGGTTATATGGTTGGAATGGTCTCTAATTAAAACTTTGTCTTTGTCCTTGATGACCTCCTTGGTATGGTGGCCTATTTTTTTGATAAGGTTGTCCTTGATTTTGATATTGCTGATTAGGACCTTGGCCTTGTGGCTGAAATGGTGGTCTGATTCCTTAACCTTGTTTCTTCAAATTTGTTACTTCTTTAGTCAAGGTCTGCAAAAAATTGGTCATCTCTTGCTGACTGCTCTGTTGGCTATTATTTATCTCTTGTAACTCTTGAGAGAAACTTATTGTTATCTCTTGGCCACTAGTAGCTTGGGGTGTTGATATGGTAGGAATAGGGGTAAATGGGGGTACTTGTGTAGGTGCAATGGGCTAAAGGCTAGGGAAGATGGGCATAGGAGGCCTTCTAGCAATCATGCCTGCTTGGATTAGACACTTTCAGCCCTGATAGCTATGTCAAATGCTTGACGTCAGGAAGTACCACCCATAGACTGGAGCATGACAAAAATTTCACCATTCAAGCTTTGAAAATAGTAAAGGAAAGCATGGTCAGCTGATGGTCTCACAGAAACTAGAATTCTATTCCATGTTTTGAGGAATCTACTATTGTAATCTGTCATTTTCTCTTGAGGATCTCTCTTAATGGTTGTTAACAGCTCTACCAGAGACAATTTATCTAATTTATCCTCAAAATGCTTACTTAATGCATCTCCTAACTCATCCCATGAAGTAATAGAACCAACAGTTAAAGTTCTAAACCATTCAAGAGCCTTACCTTTTAGAGAGGCTACTAATAATTTTGTGGCCACATCTTCTTGAGTAATATTATGTATGCTACAGATGGTGGTCACATCTCTTATGTTCTCAAAAGCAGTTGTCTGCCCTTCACTTGTGAAATTAGGTATACTCTTTAGTGCCACCTAGGGCACATCATGATGTTGAGAAAATAGCAAGGGACTTCCTTGGTTGAATGGTGCAAAGGCAAACTTCCTAGCCATTGTAGGAGTTGGAATCAGAAGATTAACAACTATATGAGTTGTATTTGTTGTTGGGTTGGAACCCTCTTTTAGATCTCTGGTTACAGATCTGCCTCTTCTTTTGGAATGAAAGGGAAAAGGTCTCCTTTTTGAGGTATCAGGTGGTGTTGATTGAAATCTCCTTGTAGGGGATGTTCTTTGAGTTGACCTACCTTTATGACTTCTTTTTGAGGGAAACTCTAAAAATTCAGTAGGATTTGAGATTCTAGTCTCAATCTTTCTCATAAACCTTAAACAAGGTTGGCCTGGATCTTTGAAATCAGTGAAGTCACCAGATATACTTGATAGAAAACTTCTAAAAGTCTGTGTTATGTATTCTGTATATCAAAGATAACATAATCTTCAAATAATGAACTTCTCTTACTATAGTCCCACCGGGCATGCTAGAATTGTTATACACTGGTACCAAGGTGGGGTGTACTTGAGCTTGAGTCTATACTGATAGTCCTTGTGTATTGGACTTCCTTAATCCTTTTGCAGATGAACCAACATGAGCACCTTTCAACTTCAATCTGATCTTTTTAGTCCCACCTGGCATGCTAGAATTGTTATACACTAAGTTGGCACCTTTGTTTCAAGCTCTCATAGTCTTGATAACCTAGTATAACATGGGAATCATCTCCAGGTTGTGGGACCTATGCTAACTAAGATGAGACCTCTAGGTTCTAGGATGATTCCTCTTGGATAATCACCTTAATTTTTTTCTAGCATTAAAAGTAATTCTTGAGGGGAAAAGGGATAGAAGGAGTACTTGGAAGGGAAAATGCTTGAAAGCAAACTACCTACTGGGTGATACACCAAAATTAGGGGTATGAATTCTAGCATAGAGGGATAGAATCAATGAAAGGCTTAGGTCTAGTAGGTCACAACTTACTGAATAGGCTTGCATAAGTGTTTCATAGGAGGGCCTGAAAATAAGACACAACCTATGACCTGCAAGTAGACATTCACTTCTGCAACATGGTGTAGGATTGAAACAAGACTTTTAGGGGGCTAAAGTATACCCACAAAAACATCTAAATCAGGTCAAACACAATAACACACACAATTACAGAAAGTAAGAGGGATCAAGAACCCTAAGTTATCATTGAAAAAATGCATAGACTTCAATTCATTAAGAGATGATCCAAACAAGGAAGCATAGGGACATGAAGAATTGTCACAAAATACCTCTGCAATATTTGAATTATCAATGAAAGATTTACAACTATATAAGCCAGAGGGTAGAAATGATACCATAGATGACCCTTAAGAAAAGTGAAATTCTTTTACAATTGTCCAACTCTAATCTCAAAAGCTCCAAAAATACAATATATACATCTCCTCTAAACAGGCGGGAGGAAAACCTAACTAGGGTTACAGATTTACAATAGAATAACAAACCCTAAATCAATCAAGTCTGATCATAAATTTTACTTCCATAAATATCTCAACCAATTAAATACTCATCTTTGTGTGCCCATCCCTGTACTAAAATCAACCTGCAGACAAGAAACCTCAATTCACCAACCCTCCTACAACACAACCTTGCCATGAAGGCTCTAAATCTGATCATACTTCCCTAGGAATAGTACCATTTAAAAGCTGGCACCAACTCTTTCTAGCATCTCTTGGCATGAAAACATAACATAGTACCCTACAATGCTGGCCAACAGTCATCTCCATCACCCTCTCAACCATAACCATCCTAAGAATTTAATTCCTCAACTAATCGACATCATGCATGGCTGAAAATAGAAAAACCTTAGCAAAACTTTCATAGGAATTTTGAATTTAAATGCTAATGGCTAGTAGGTCTGAAATTAAAACACAACCACCAATCTCATATATTTCCTAGTAGATGAATAGCCATGATACACTGAGAAAACAACTTAAAATCCCCCTCTAACAAGTCAAAACCATCGTGGAAGTCCACAACCAATCGAAAGCGAGAAAATCAGCATCTCTGACAGCCACAGACCCACTACAACTAAGAGTCCAATCTGACGGCGGGTGCATGATCTCATAGGGTCAGAAGGTTCTATGAGATCATACGACCACCATAGATCTTAGCCTTTCTGATACATCTGCAGACCCTCTGACATAGTCCCACTGATAGATCCAAGCTATCATTTGGCCAACCAATGACAAACAAGCACATCAGAAACTGAGGACCCACCTAACAAAGCCCGAAGATAAAGTAAGATCAACGACCATCACATGATCACATCCTCTAACACAAAGCCTTGTGGACATATGCCAACCATTGATCCTCTACAAATGTCAGAGCCTCTGACTGCTGAAAGGTTCTAGTCCCACTGATAAGAGATGACTCATTAGCATGTGGACCAATCAGAATATGCCACTTGTGCACACCTGGTAGTGGACCCACCTATTTGAAGAGTTACATCACAAAGGATAATTGATGGTTGACACATAATCTCATGGCTCTAACAGAACACATGAGATCATACACTGGCTATTGGATCGAAAAGGTGTCAGAGGGCTGGGCCCAGGAGACATAAATGTTGGAAACATTAGAAAAGATTAAGCGCTGGGACTTAGGAAAAATTAAAGCGCTAAGAGCTAGAGACTTACAAAATTATTAAAGCATGTGGACCCTTTGAGACTTTAGTGGCGGAAAAGGTAATGAAAGAATATAACAGGCCAAAGAGATTTTTAGGGTTTTCTTCCTGCAAAGGCTAGTTTTATGAATTTTTTTACTTGCAGACCAGAGATTTTAAAGGATTTCAAAGGCTAGATGGTCTGCAATGAAGCCATGAAATTTTTAGGGATGCTTGGCAGGGTTAAAACAGGGACCTGGGATAGATTTTAGCCAAATTTGTATAGAATAAGAAAATTATGGTAACAAGAGACAAGGGAGCAACAACAACTTCAGATCGATTTGCCTAATGTGAAGTGAGAAGTCTAAAAATGTAAATTTGTAAGACAACTAAAAGTATACAACTTTAGTTGTACATTTCTGCATTTGACAGACTGGTTTAGTAAATTAGCATTGGCAATAGCATCTACAACTGCAAGACTGCAACATTGATCCTATTCAAAAAACAAAGTTCAAACTTGTTACTTTAAACTCAATTGTAGACTCTAGTATTTAGGATAATATCAAAGATATATACTAAAGATATAGAGATGATTGAAACTGAAAGTACTTCCACATACTATGATTGATGAGATCAAGATGATTCTGTCAGTTTCTTTAGTATGCTCCATTCTTCGTCAGTTGGAAGGGAAATTTTTTTGATGTTATAGTAAATGACCTGCAACTTCATCAACCATCCATACTTGGAAGAGTGAGTTTAAAGCAATGTTCCTTCCATTATTGCATTCAAAATTGTGAATGTTTCGATGCACTTTGCAATGCCTTCATTAGTTTTGTCTTGAGAAAGGTTGCCTAAATTAGACATCATTGTGCCCTCCAACTTTTTTTTTTAAGCTTCTCTTGCAATGAAATTTGTTGATGAGTTATCAGGTCCAGGACTCGACAAACCAAGAGATATCAATTTGGTTGTTTTACTATTCATCTTGGTGAGCTTTGGCCTGAATAAGGCAAGAGTTTCATCTGTTCTATTAGTTTCTGACATATTTGAAAGATAGAGGTCACTTTTATTGTTGCACCAACATGGTCCTGAATTCCCTTGCTTTCCAAATGCATGTTATTGGCTTTGTTGATTTCTTATATAATCTGCTTTGCAATTTTCTATCTTTGACAAAAACTTTTGTTCTTCACAATGTGCTATTTTAGCTTCCCATAAACATCTGTAACAGTTTCATTCAGTTCAAACCTATCACTAGACATCTTTATTTCTGAGAACTGGTGTTCACCATGTTGTCTTATTTTCTCTACTTTATCTTCCCACTCTTTTGCTTTCTCTTCCCACTATTTTATTTCTACCCTCTCATTCTCTGATTCTTTCTTTAAGTTATTGGTTGCATGTCCTGCATTCTCCAATTTTTTGTAGAAACTTAATGAAGAGGCTTTTTCATCCTCAAGTTTCTTTTCGCTATGTTCCAATTTTTCCCTAGAGTTTTTAGTTCTATGTCCATATGTTCTTGTTGTCCAATTGCTTCTTTAGAGGATTAATTTTTTATCCTTCTTTCTAATTCTTTGCATCTGTTGTCTGTTGCTTTCTCAGTTGCCTTTACATTTGCTAGGTTTGCCTTTAACTTATCTATTGTGCCCTGGATCTTTCCTTTCTCTCTCTCCAACTTCATTAGTGAACTATAGACCACTTGGTTGGTCATTTTCGACACATTTACCTTGTCCACATTTTTAATTTTGGATAAATCCATTTGGAGGGTGCTAACTTGAAATTGAGATGGATCTAACTGACTCTCTAGTGGATTGTTATCTCTAGTTGGGGGCATAACAACCATGAATTCCATCATATCTTTATTTGGGTCATATGTAGGAAATAACCTATTGGATGTAGGTTCTACATCATGAGCTACAACAACTGCTTCCATCTTCATTTTCTTACTATTTTCTCTATTCGTATGTTTGGATTGTTCATAGTTAGTTACAAAATCATTGTAATGAAAATCAAGGTTTTGTGACATAACTAAATGTTTGAATGGTGAAATAGTACTTGCACTGATGTATGAGCTTCCACCTATGTTGCTTGTGGTTTTTCTAATTCTACCATGAGGATTAGCAACACCCTGACCCATTACAAGTGAAGTTTTTGGACTGTTCTGAGGGTTTTGTCTTGAAGGTTGGGAAATTGTTGGACTCACAGTCACCATTGGCATTGTTGTACTAATACTTGTAGTTGTCATAACCTTTTGTTTCTTTACCCTTCCTTGATCTCTAGGAATAATTTTTTTCATGTCTATCTACAATGTCCTTTTCAAACCACTAGTTGTAGTTGTACCCATGATATCCACAACTGTAGGAGTGGAAATTGATTGAGATTGAATCCGAGTGCTTGCAACAGGTGGAACTGTATTTGAAGCTAGAACTAATGGAATTGACTAAGTTGATGAATGTGATGATGGATCTCCAAGCCCAAGGCCTAGTTTTGCACCATGTTTTGGTGGAGCTACTGGGTCAAGTGTAGACCACAACCCTTGTCCACTGGGACCCAGACCACCACTACCTTGGTAGCCCATTTTTTGTATAATATCTTCCCTTTGGTATATTTATCTTTTGTGGACTTATCAAGTCCTCTACTAATTATGGGATTCACACTGGATGTTGGATCCACAGAGTCCTAGTCATAGTCATCATCATCAATGACATTTTCTTCATCTAGATGCTCCTTATTCCACAAGTCGTTAAACATTTTATCCTCTTCCACCTCATAAAGATCTTTAGAGGTCTTTGGCTCACTGAGATTCTTCCTCATTTCCCAAAAATCTTTAATTTTGGTTCGAGTCCAATTATCATCCATACATTCATCCATTAGGTCATTTGGAATAGATTTTGTAGACGGTTGAATAGCTTTCTAGTAGAAATTGGACGATGTCATGGCCTGCACTTTTCCTTTCTATTTGTGCAATGCCATAATTTATGATGACAATTCTTGTATTGACATATTATTTTCAGTAGCATATTTCTCCATCTCTTTTTTGACCTCCTCCCAGGAATCCATGTTTTTAAATTTTTCAATCAATGACATACTTTCATGTTGACATTTGCTTGCAGAGTTCCCATTCTCTCTAAGCTTTGTTCCAATTATGTTGAGTGGATCATACTACCAGTGACTATGAAAATCAAAGCGAAAAATTGTAAAAAAGGCTTCTGCCACTTTGAATCCTCTTCTCTCAAATGTGAACCCTCCAAATGAGAAAGGAAAGGAAGGAAATATCATTTTATTTTGTTGACCATTAAAGAGTACATCTGTTCTCTCCATCTGTCGTACATATTCCAATGCAAATACCCTCTTTGTGACATGTATTGAAAGTTTGTAGGGTTCTACTACTGAACTATAAAACCTTAACACTATGTACTCTTCCATGAAGTACCAGTCAACCAATTGTATTTTACTTCCAAGTTGAATTAAATCTCTACAAGTAGCAGGTAATCTAGGCATTGGAGTGCCTATAATTTTATCGTACATTGGTGCCAAAAAGAAGTCTACAAAATTGTTGTAGTTCCTTCTGTTATCAATCATCCTTATCTGAGGTGTCAACTCGTATATTGGATTTTGGCCTTGACTACAAAGCTTGTTTGTCTAAAACATTGCATGATGCTTTTCTAAGAGAAGATAGCACAAGTAGGTGGTGAATCTAATTATCTTCTGTGAACCTATTTTAATCATTAGTAATTGTTCTTCCATTCAACAAACAATGTGCTCAATAAAACAATATTTTACTGGTTCTTTTTCAAAATGAATATGAAAAAGCATTTCAAGAATGCTGGCACCCACTTCTTTGTTACTATCCAATCCCAAAAAAAATGCTAGCAAGGAAATACTGTCCTGAACCCATGGCACAAAAATTTCATAATCATAAGGAGGCCTATGATCTGGACTCAGACTTGAACCATTTGTTATTCCTCTGATATAAGAATCTCTCTTTGTTGCATCTATTTTTTCATAATCCTCTGCCAACTTTCTCAGGTCAATTTGCACATTTGAGTTTTGCTGTTCAAACCCTAGGTTCAACAGACTAGCAAATTCACTGTCGGTTATGGACAAAATTTCCTCCTAAGTATTTTTATTCACAATTGCTTTTTTATTTTCATCATAATTTTTGGCATAGACCATGACAATTTTTGGGCAAGGGAATACTTGAGGTAATGCCATGCTTGTTGACCCAGCATTCCACGATGCAATTTTATTTTCTGTTAAATTTACCTTCGGGTTAAATGAAGAAAATTTTGAACCCTTATTTGGATTGTTCCACTTGTTTTCAATTGAAAATCTAATTTCCATTATTCCCTTATTTCCATGAATAACAGGATCATAAATATCATGGAATAAATCTATGAAACCTAGTGTTGTAAGCAAATTGTGGAATTCTATTATCTAACTTGTCTTTTTACTCATAGTCTTATTCTTGATAAAAAATTTTCCCATCGTGGTAAGCTGGTAAGTGGTAACCTAAACCGGTATCACTATTTACTCATAGGAAAATTCAAATATTTATACATAGCTACAAGTCTTCAATTTACAGGGGTGATTCAAGAATCAAAATTAAACTCTAATAAGTAACAAGATAATTTGTTTCTATAATATAAATAGTAAAGTTGTAAATCAAGAGATTTGAAAAATTTAAAATGTGGGACCTAGGCCTTCAAGATTTTAGTAGTTACCCATTACCCTTAGTCTCAATTTTGCAAACTTTGACTAGGAATAGAGCTTCAGTTGAGAGACTTTGTTGCACTTGCTTTCCTCAACATAGAAATTTAGAATCTGTAAACCCTTTCTAAATCCACAAACTACTAGAAAGTGAAACTTGAAGTGCCAAAATTGTACAATCTAGATTCATGACATCGTCACAACTCATTTGACAGCTGACTCACCTCACGACTAGGAGTCAGATGTGTGTGACATTATCATCAAATGGCATTGTTGGTAGGACAATACGAGATAATGAGTGGAATGTCTTACGTGTTTAGTGACATGTGTCATGATTCTGGAATGGGTTTGAAAAGATGGGGTTACTTTTCCCTTTGAACCTAAAATACAACTTTGATCGTTGATCTACAATAATGCAACGATCATAATGGTGTTGTGTGCCTATGGTGGCCTTGGGCCCTGTGGATCCCATTAACTCACCTAGTCACCACAAATCTGACGGATGACTCACCTCACGACTACGAGTCAGATGTGTCACATCATCATCAAATGGCATTTTGGTAGGACCATGCGAGACTATGAGTGGAATGTCTTACATGTTTAGTGACATGTGTCATGATTCTAGAATGAGTTTGAAAAGATGGGGTTTCTTTTCCCTTTCATCCTAAAATACAACTTCGATCGTTGATCTATAATAATCCAATGATCATAATGGCGTTGTGTGCCTGTGGTGGCCCCGGGCCCCGTGGGTCCCATTAACTCACCTAGTCACCACTCATCTGATAGATGACTCACCTCACGACTACAAGTCAGATGTGTCACATCATCATCAAATGGAATTTTGGTAGGACCATGTGAGACTGGGAGTGGAATGTGTTATGTGTTTAGTCAGACGTATCATGATTCTAGAACGGGTTTGAAAAGATGGGGTTTCTTTTCCCTTTCATCCTAAAATACATCTTTGATCGTTGATCTACAATAATCCAATGGTCATAATGGCATTGTGTGCCTATGGTGGCCTCAGCCCCCATGGGTCCCATTAACTCACCTAGTCACCACTCACTTGACAGTTGACTCACCTCACGACTACGACTATGAGTCAGACGTGTCACATCATCATCAAATGGCATTATTGGTAGGACCATGTGAGAGAACCTGTTACATGTTTAGTAACATGTGTCATGATTCTAGAACAGGTTTGAAAAGATGGGATTGCTTTTCCCTTTCATCCCGAAGTCCATCGTACATCGTCGATCTGTGCTCATCCAATGGTAGTTATTTGTAATAGACACTATTAAATGTTATAATGTTATTTTTTACTTTATAAATATTAATTAATAATGGATAATAAGTTAATAACATTTAAAGTTATTTAATTGAATAGTAACAATTTTGGCCAATCAAATTCAAAATGCACTATTTTTTAATAATATTAAATTTTAATAAATTTCAGAGGCTGAAGTTAAGGTTAGTGTTTAGAGATAACGAGATTTATGTGGTCGCTGACTCACTAGGTCTCCCAAACATGAGTTAAAGTAATATTTTTTATTGATTATATAGTATACTTTATGTTAAAATGATATTTTTTTATTGATTATAACTTTAACATTGATAATTATAATCACATATAATTATCATACCTTATAATTAGAAAACAACAAATTATTTCTCTAACCTTATTAATTCATTTGTCTATCAAATTCATTATATAGTATTCTTAAAGTTAAAATGATATTTTTTATTGATTATAACTTTAACGTTGATAATTATAATCACAGATTCACATATAATTCTCTTACATTATAATTAGAATACCATAAATTCTTTCTCTAACCTTATTAATTCATATGTCCTTCAAAATTCTATAAATCTTTCATATTAAATTTATGAGTGTGTGAATTTTGACAGGTAACATTACCCAAAATTAATGTCAATACTCAGTGATAACTGATAAGACATTTCTTTTATTAACTACAACTATCAACATTATAATTAGAATACCATAAATTCTTTCTCTAACCTTATTAATTCATTTGTCCTTCAAAATTCTATAAATATTTCATATTAAATGTACGAGTGTGTGAATTTTGACAGGTAACATTACCCAAACTTAATGTCAGTACTCAGTGATAACTAATAAGACATTTCTTTTATTAACTACAACTGTCTACATTATACAATTGTGATACATCATACATATCTAATACACAGATAAATCATAAAGAAACTAATTAAAATATTGCAATCACAGTGACAGAGAAGTCTAAGAACCAATTTTTGTACAAATTGAAATGAGCTAAAGCTTGTGAAATTTTCATTGTTTTCTTTTCATAAAATTATAATTACATAAACATTGCCCAGTTCCACTTCCAGAACAAAGAGGAACCTACTATAAACAAAAAAAACCACTAGTAGACTAGTAGTCTAGTGTCTACTTCCAATACAATAGTAAATACTACAAAAAGAAACATACTATAAACAAAAAATTCCATAAACTTTTTATCAAAAAAAACTAGTAGTAGTCCACTACTGATTTTGGCCTTTGGCTCCATCTAAGTAGAAATTCACAAGAGATGATTATCTATGTGAATTCATCGAGCCACCCGAATTGGCCCACCTCAGCCTCCTCTTCGTCAAGGGAAAACCACTTTTAGAGGAAATCCCTAGCAACCAGGGCCCATTTCCTATGGCGCTTATACTACCCAGCATTGAGTTCCAAAAGAAAAGGTTGCATGGCCACATTCTGGCCTGGGAGGAGAAGCTTGGGTATTTCACTTGCCCAAGGGATCCCCACCCCCATTTTTGCAAACATGACAACATTAACATTGTCCCGCAGGTATTCTTCTTTAAAAACCCTCCTCGGTAGCATTAACATCTCCACCTTCTCTCCTTTGAGGTTGAGAAGAGATGCCAAAAAATGGTATGTAATGTCCATGTTGACCCGGTGCCTATCTTCATTATTCTGAAACTCTCGGCCTAGCACCATTTTGACAGCCTCTATAATGAAAGGCCCATCCTCCTTACAAATAGATTCTAAGGTTTCATCAGTAAAGGAACCTAGAAAGGCCTTTTGGGCCTCCTCAGATGTGCATACAAGCCTAATTGTAGTGTCCATCTGAAACAGTAAAACTACAAAAAACTTAAAAATAAATTATTTGCAAAGTGCAGACTGTGGACCCTAAACCAACAAATTATCTAGCAAATGCCAAAGATGAATCAATGAATAATGAAGATAGATCATCTATAAATAGCCCTTGAATTCTTGATTGTTACTTAGCAATAAATTATTCTATCTTTAATGGTATTAAATCCATTGTCTTTAACATGCCTCTAAATCTTTCATGTAAATCTTTCCCCTCAATGCATGCATGTGAGAAATTAAAATTTTGGACTTAAATGGTAGTAAATCTTTCCCATAAAGGCAAAAGATGTCAGATATTGGTTATAGCATCTGTACAAATTTAGAAGTGGTGTGTCACTATGTGTCTACTCTGCGTGACAAGTTAAAGAATGTCGCTTGTCACTGACAAGGCATTTATTTCTTACAGAGTTAAGAGGTTTCAATTTGCACTATAGTAATAGAACGGTGAATATCGATACCAACATGTGTACACTATATTCTACAAACAAGTAACCCTTATTTGATACGTGTCAACATTTCGGTGACTTCCTCCACAACTCTATTTCCTTCAAGAAATTGGGGCCAAAATTAAAATTCAACCATTGATCTTGGATCATCAGACGGTATCAAATAATATATTTAATGTATGTATGTTAGGTATGTTAGTCTAAGGTATTATAACAAAATATTTCCCATCTTTTGAAAATCACCAACAAAATAATTTTTTTTTCCACAATTAATGAATGATTAGCCTGTTATACCCTGAGTTTGTGCCTTTTTCTCAAGCTCTCTTGGTCTTGATAACTCAATATAACATGGGAATCATCTCTAGGTTGTGGGACCTTTGCTAACTCAGATGAAACCTCTAGGTTCTAGGCTGGTTCCTCTTGGATAATCACCTTAATTTGCTTCTAGACATGAAAGTAAAATTTTAGGAGGGGAAAGGGATAGAAGGAATGATTGTAAGGGAAATGAATTGAAAGCAAACTACCTGCTAGGTGATGCACCGAAACTAGGGTTTGGATCTCAGTATGTAGGAATGAAATCAATGAAAGTTTAGGTCTATTTGGTCACAACTTACTGAATAGGCTTGCATAAGTATTTCATAGAAGGGCTTGAGAATAAGACACAACTTATGACCTGCAAATAGACACTCACTTATACAACTCAGTATAGGATTGAGACAAGACTATTAAGGGGGCTGAGGTATACCCACAAGAACATCTAAATTAGATCAAACATAGTAACACACAAAATTGTAGAAAGCAAGAGGGATCAGGAACCCTAAATTAACATTGAAAACATGCACATACTTTGATCCAATAAGAGATAATCCAAACAAGGAAGCATAGGGACATGAAGGATTGTCACAAAATACCTCTATAATGTTTGTATTATCAATGGGAGAAATACAACTGTATGAGCCAGAGGGTAGAAATGATACCACAGATGGCCTTTAAGAAAAGATGAATTTTCTTCTACAAATTGTCCAACTCTTGAGCACTAAAGGCTCCAAAACAATATATACATACTCAACTACACACAGGCAGGAGTCAAAATTAACCTAACTAGGGTTACAAATCTATAATAATGTCAAACCCTAAAGGTATTGTTGCCCAAAATTTCCTACTCTGCAATCTTGGCCAAGTTCCAGGTCTTTATTTTTATCCCGACTTGCTACAACTTGTTTTAGCTTGTGAAATAGATCCACAAGGTTTCATGCTTTGTGCTCTAAACCCCATGTCCTTTGATGTGTCACCTTGCCCCAATTTAGATCGCATCACTTAATTTGCAAAGCCCTCAGAGATATTCAAGTTTAAGTGCTTGCAAGAAATACTTAGGTTGCAGGGGTTCCAAAAAATATTCAGTGTCAAAAATCCTCTATGTTTTCAACCTTCAAGAGAAAACCCTCTGTGTTTTTGACCCCTCATCTTTGCACTAGTTCTTCCTAGTGTCAGCATTTTTCACAAGTGCACAATTCTGACAAGTGGGGCCCAATTGGTTTTCGACAAGCTCTTATGCGGGTTGTCGCATGATCACATAAGTCCTTTTCCCCTTATGCGACCATGCGACTAACCGTTGACGGTCCTATTGAAGAATGCTAGTGGTTTGTCACATGATCACATAGTCCCTTTTTAGGCTATGCGAACATGTGACTAGCTGTTAACCACACCAATAGGAGCCTGTAGTTTGGTGATGTGTTCATTTTTCATTGGCCAACTGGTGATGAAAATTTGCTAGTGAAACTGTAGCTTGCGGTGCCAGTGCGGTGAAGATCCGATGGTTGTCGCATAATCTCATGGAATCTTCTGATTCCATGAGATCATGTAACAACTGCCTGATGTGATCTCAGTGGCTTGTGGGTCCAGAGTATCTGCAATGGCACAAGTTTGATGAAGAGCTAATGGTGGGTCCTCTGTAGGTGATGTGTCCGGTCTGTGGTGGGCCAGAGGTATAGCATGGGCCTCGTAGATGCAAGATCTATGGTGGTCACATGTTTGTATGGGATCTTCCGATCCCATGCAATCATGTGACCACCATTGGATTCTAAGGGCATTTCTTGTGGTCCTGTCGTGGGTCAGACTAAGGTGGTAGATCTTGTGGGCCAGGTGTCCTGTGTGGCAAGGAGGCAAATTTTTAAAGGCCAGTCACATGATCACATGCGACCTTTTGGGCTCATGTGATCATGTGACCAATGACATTTTCAAAGTGGTGTAACCATTTTTTGTGGGCTATCTTCTACAAAGGACATGTGCGAAGTGGTGGGGTAGCTCAGAATTGATTTCTGAGGACATTTTCTAGTTGCGAGCATGATGATGGATGATCTAGTCAACGGTGCCATGGATTTTGCAAGGTACCAATTAGCATTCATGGTGAGGCTTGTTGCAGGAAAGGTTGTTGAATCCAGGTTGTTGTGGCTGCAGGATGATTTCAGTACAGGGATGGGCACGCAACCTGAAGTCTGATCGACCATAATATTGCGGAGACATATTCATGTTCGGACTTAGCATTAATTCTCAAGGTACCTAGAGTTGGTTATTAAATTGTAAAATTTGTACCCTAGTTAGGTTTGATTCCTGCTTGCATGTAGAGGATGTATATATTGTTTTTTGGAGCTTGTAGTGCTCAGAGTTTGTAATTTGTAAAAAGAATTTTTTTCTCTTTCTTGGGAAGCTATCCGTGGCATTTCTTCCTACCCTCTAGTTTCTCACATTCTGTAAATTCCTATTGATAATACAAATATTGCAGAGGTAGTTTGTGACAATCCTTCATGTCTTTGTGCTTCCTTGTTTGCATTATCTCTTATTGGATTAAGGTTTATGAATGATTTTAGTGATATTTAGGGTTCCTGATCCCTCTTACTTTTGGCTTATATGTGTACTATTGTGTTTGATCTGATTTGAGTGATTTTGTGGGTATTCTTCAGCAACCTGTCATTTTGTCTCATTCTTGTGCCCTTTTGCTAAAGAGAATGTCTGCTTGCAAGTCATAGGTTGTGTCTAATGTTTAGGACCTCTTATGAAATACTTATGCAAGCCTATTCAATAAGTTGTGATCTACTAGACCTAGGGCTTTCACTGATTTCATCCCTCTATACTGAGATCCAAACCCTATTTTCGGTGTATCACCCAGTAGGATAGTTTGCTTTCAGTCATTTCCATTTTATGCAGTCCTTCTAACCCTTTCCCCTCAAAGATTTACTTTCATGTTTAAGAGAAAACTAAGGTGATAATCCAAGAGGAACCAGCCTAGAACCTGGAGGTTTCATCTCGGTTAGCCTAGAACCCAGTTTCTGCATTGCTCATTTTTTATTTCCACTTCACACACATCCTCTGCAGAAGAAAGCCCACAAAAAATGGTTGCACCACTTTGAAAATGTCATTGGTTGCATAATCGCATGAGCCCAAAAGGCCACATGTGATCATACAATTAGCCTTAAAAAATTTGCCTCCTTCCCACACAGGACACCTAGCCCACAAGATTTGCCACCTCAGTCTAACCCATGACAGCACCACAAGAAACACCCTTAGAATCCAACAGTGGTCGCATGATCGCATGGGATCGGAAGATCCCATGCAAACATGTGGCCACCATAGATCTTGCATCTAGGGGGCCCATGCTATACCTCCAGCCCACCATAGACTAGACATGTTGCCTCTAGAGGACCCACCAGTTGCTCTTCGTCACACTTGCACCATTCTAGATACTCTAGACCCACAAGCCACTAAGATCACATCAAGCGGTTGTCTCATGATCTCATGGAATTGAAAGATTTCATGAGATTATGTGACAACCGTTGAATCTTCATTTCACTATCACTGCAAGCTTCAGGCCCACCAACAAATGTTCATCACCAGCCAGCTAATGAAACACAAACACATCACCAAACTGTAGGCTCCTATCGGCACGGTTAAGGGCTAGTCACATTTTTCCATAGCCTAAAAAGGGACAATGCGATCATGTGACAAACCACTAGCATTCTTCAACAGGACCGTCAACGGTTAGTTGCATGGTCACATAAGAGGAAAAGGACTTATGTGATCATGCGATAACCCACATAACAGCTTGCCAAAAACCAACTAGGCCCCACTTGTCAGAATTGTGTGCTTGTGAAAAATGTTTTCGTTAGGAAGAACTGGTGTGAAGATGAGGGGTCAAAAACATAGAGGGTTTTCGACACTGAACATTTTTTGGAACCCCTACGACCTAAGTATTTCTTGCAAGCACTTAAACTTGAATATCTCTAAGGGCTTTGCGAATTAAGTGATGCAATCTGAACTAGGGCAAGGTGACACATCAAAGGACATGGGGTTCAAAGCGCAAAGCATTAAACCTTGTGGATCTATTTCGCAAGCTAAAACAAGTTGCAGCAGGGCAGGATAAAAATAGAGACCTGGAACTTGGCCAAAATTGTAGAGTAGGAAATTTTGGGCAACATTTTGGCAACTTCTGCGGGATGTCAACCTGCTAGACATTAGACCAGTGGCCTTTGAAGCAATCCATTGGGCATTGAGTCATTTCTAGAACACAAAAACTTGACAGGGACAAAAACTGAACTAGGAAGACAAACTTGTGCATGAGCACTTCTTGGAAAATAGGAAAACTAAGCTAGAAAGCAAGGAAACTAACCTAGCCTAAACTAACCAGTGTAGAAACATGGTTAAACAAAACCATTCAGTGGTTGTGAAAAATAGCTACCTTTCCTCAATAAGACATTTTGCATCAGGCACATGAGGATAGCTACGAAGATAAGAGGCATACAAAGATTTGGCAAATGAGGATGCACTGCCTCTGCAAAAACAAGATCAAGTTCACTCACCTCAAACGGATCATATGGAGGTGTCTCAGTGAACTCCTTCTGGGCCAATTATCTGATGGGGTAGCCTCTTGAAAGTCTAAAGGAATGACTTTCCTTAATGGCTTCTTCTTTATCTTCATGGTTTCCTTCCATCATGGACAACCAAGTCAACTCATCATCCATAGTTAGGGGATTGTCATCTTCTTTCTTTAAATAGGCTAAGAGCTCATCAAAGTTGTCCATATCCTAAAGATTTGGAACTGATTCTAAATCTTTCTCATGCAATAGCTCCTTGTGAAAAGCACAATCCAAGACCAGGCCCTCTTTAATAGGAATATGACCTTGAACCTCCACTCCAAGGAATAGGGGTTCAACATCCAATTTGTCACAAAATACTTCAATGATATTAAAAAATTCATGCTCTTCTTCAAGGCTTTTGTTTGTGTCCTTTTCTTGGAAAGGCTCTTCCATGGCTTCATCATCTTGCTCCATAAAACAAGGTAGCTCACCCATCAAGGACATGGCATTCTCTTCTATATCAACCTCCTGTTGATGGTGAAACTTTTGTTCTAATTGACCCTCAGCCATAAGCAATGGGATGGTCTCTTCTTCATCATCAACAAAAAGAGGGAGCTCATCATACAAATCAGCCAAGACCTCAGGCCGGGCACTAAACTCCATCACCACACCTTGCTACTCCATTTCACCACAGTCATCACTCTGCACTGATACCTCAGATTTCTTCTCCTCCTCTTCAAATGAGAGCTCATTTACCATAGGTCCTTGCTTAGACACTAGACTAGTATCCTTGAAAAGACTTGGCATTTGACAACTAGGAGGGAGAGTCCATTAGGGAATCTGAATCACCTCATCATCTTGAGAGACCAAAGGGGTCTCTTGCGATAACTCACTTCTCTGAATAGGCTGCTCTTGTAGAGTGGTGGGCTAAATCTCAAGCACAGGCTCTTAAATGGAATTTTTTGACTTGAAACTTGGGATATGAAATTGAGGGGGCTTAGAGGGAGACACAGGAGGCATACCCATCTTGAAGTTTGGAAATGAATGCTTTTTTGGCTCTTCATGTGTAGGCTCTTGAGGCAAATGGGTCCTCCAGCTTGGGATATTAGGTCTAGGAGCCTCTTGTTGAACAATTTGTGATCTCAACCTTGCTGTCTCAATTTCAGCTCAGCGTCTGATCTCCTCTTGGAAACTTGTTGCTCATCAACAAGAGCCTCTATCATTTGGTATGGGACCCACCCTCCCCTTTGCTAACTGAGATGAAACCTCCAGGTTCTAGGCTGGTTCCTCTTGGATTATCACCTTAGTTTTCTATTAAACAGGAAAGTAAATCTTTGAGGGGAAAGGGTTAGAAGGACTACATAAAATGGAAATGACTGAAAGCAAACTATCCTACTGGGTGATGCACCAAAAATAGGGTTTGGATCTCAGTATAGAGGGATGAAATCAGTGAAAGACCTAGGTCTAGTAGATCACAACTTACTAAATAGGCTTGCATAAGTATTTCATAAGAGAGCCTAAACATTAGACACAACCTATGACCTACAAGTAGACATTCTCTTCAGTAAAAGGGCACAGGAAGAATGACAAGGGGCTGAAGAATACCCACAAACTCACTCAAATTAGATCAATCATAGTAGTAAACATATAAGCTAAAAGTAAGAGGGATCAGGAACCCTAAATATCACTGAAAGAATTCATAAACCTTAATCCAATAAGAGATAATGCAAACAAGGAAGCACAGGGACATGAAGGATTGTCACAAACTACCTCTGAAATATTTGTATTATCAATGGCAATTTATAGAATGTGAGAAACCAGAGGGTAGGAAGAAATGCCACAGATAGCTTCCCAAGAAAGAGAGAAAAACTCTTTTTACAAACTGCAAACTTTGAGCACTACAAGCTCTAAAAAACAATATATACATCCTTTGCATGCAGGTAGGAATCAAACCTAACTAGGGTACAAATTTTACAATTTAATAACCAACCCTAGGTACCCTGAGAATTAATGCTAAGTCCGATCATGAATATGTCTCTACAATATCATGGCCGATCAAACTTTAGGTTGCGTGTCCATCCCTGTACTAAAATCATCCTATAGCCACAACAACTTGGATTCAACAACCTTTCCTGCAACAAGCCTCACCATGAATGCTAACTGGTACCCTGCAAAATCCATGGTGCCATCGACCAGATCATCCATCATCATGCTCGCAACTAGAAAATGTCCTCATAAATCAATATCTGGACACCTTAATCCAGACGTGAGCTAAAATGTTGATGCTAAATCATCCCAAACATTTGATACCATAAATTTCTACATAACTTAAAAGTTTCTAGAAGCACCCTATTGTTTACAATCACAGACTACAGAAATAATGTCTATTATCAAAGCTATGATTCTATTTTCGTAGACTCATACAAATTGGTTATATTATAACCCCAATTAAACCGAACCTAGCGTTCTCTTCTCATACATATAAATTATATTGTATCCTTAATGAAACTAGAGTTAGGTTTCTTTTCTCATATTCAAATAGGAGAAATCATAAGCTATTAGAGAATTCTCATTTCAAGAATGACTATATCAAACATTCAACCTTTGCAAAAAATGCATGCACACATCTTTCATTCCTACACACTAGTTTTTAACTATTACATGCATTCACTTTTTAGTATGTTCTATCAACTGCATCTATGCTGACAAACATTTTGTTATATGCTTTTAAAATGTGTATTTTGCAAAGATTACATAGGTTTCACATGCTTAGAGGCAACTAGAAAAGTTGTAATGTAAGGTTAAATACATTTCTTATTTTGTTCCTTGGAAGAGTTGTCTATCCCTACCACCCTTTCCATTATGTATGTATCTTTCTATCATCTCTTTCTGTGATATAGTATCCCTATTTAAAAAAAATTCTAGGGATAGTTAGTCACCCAGTTTCTGCATTGCTGTCAAATGAATATACATTGAAAAAGGTTAACTTGTTAGTCACTTTGATGTTTTTATTTTGATTGGACAAGGTGATTCAAGAAATAATAATCAAATATCTTACACCTTTTCCATTTTTGTTAATTGTGAATGGTGATTATAAATACTCTTGTTTGGATATAGTTCTCTTTAAGATATCCCTATATAATTGATTACTTGTCTTTTTCTTTTTCTATCAAGTCTTAGAAACATCTATTTGATTTTTACCAAGCATGTCTTCATGTGGGCTCCCATGATTTAGACATTTTAGATTCCCATTGTAGAATTAATTTTTGGTTTTCAAGCAAGGGACTAAAACTCTTCATCTTTCTCACATTTTCTTTCTTTAAAACAAGCAAGGTACTTCTTACATGAATTTTTTTGGTTTATTATTATATTTAATTTCTATAATGATAATTATAAGTTATAACATTATAGGAAGGTGGTAATTATTGTTTCATTGGCCAAATAGCTATTTGAACCTTTGATTAATCTCTAGGTCACTTCTATTCATGTATTCTTCATCTTATATATCACTCCATTACATAGAGTTGGTCCCTCTGCTCT
Organism: Chamaecyparis obtusa; assembly: GCA_027943335.1. Lineage (NCBI taxonomy): Eukaryota > Viridiplantae > Streptophyta > Pinopsida > Cupressales > Cupressaceae > Chamaecyparis > Chamaecyparis obtusa. The sequence goes on along the minus strand of BSBK01011081.1, from coordinate 44,963 downwards.
TATATCACTATCTACGGAATATATGTTGATGGGAAGTTGATGGGAATGTTGGCTTAAAAATGTGTGTTTTTAGGAATCCTAACAACCAAAACCGAAACATGAAACCACTTGGGGATATGTCAAAAAAGGTGATAGATAGGATCAATGATTATAAAGTGGCACAAGGGGACTAATTCTTTTAAGTGGGTAAAAATCACCTTCATCTTTAGGCACTACAAGGTCAAGTGGGGGTTTTCTAAGGTCTTTACAATGGGACAGTTGAGAAAAATAATTAGACACCTTTGAGCAACCACATCCAAAAAAATACTAAGATCTCTAAGGTTTTTAATTAAATCCATATCAACACTAACTACATGCAGACCTATGTACAATGTCTTCAATTAAAATAACTCAATATTTCTTGCAGGAGTCTATGAATGAGCATCAAAGCATTCAGTGCCACCATCAAGTTACATGTTTTGCTAATCCATTTGGACAATCTAAAAACATAGGCACTAACATAGCCTCTAGATTAGGAGGTGAGATGCAAAATTGCATACACATGCTTTTCATCTATAGGAATTTCATAATGACTAGTTGCTTTTGCAATGGCTACACCCAGGTTAGGTGCATTGGTGCTTGCAATATTTTCTATATTGATGCTTGTCTAGTTCTTGACAACTTGATCTTTTTGTAGCTTACTGGGAGCTATGGATAAATCTCTACAAATAATAATAGACAAAATTAATTAAATAATGTGAAATTTGCAATGGCAGAAATTCTAGCTCTAGTTTGGATACAATTTCACAAATTTTTTTGCCAATGTAAATCTATCATCCATAGCCTAAATTCCACAAAATAAATGTTTCCTTTTGTATCATCTTAAAATGGAAGCATTTCCATGTTAAGAGCATTTTTCCCTTCGAGTAAGTGGTTTGGGGTCATGTTAAGCACCTTGATTGGGTCTTTGCATGTATTTGGCTTTCCCCCACTTTCCACTTCTTCTTCGCACTTGATTTCTTCATTCTAAGTGAAATTAGGGTTAAGGTCTTAAGGACTTTCCTGATTTTCCTTCTTCTATGGCTCTATTTTCTAGGTAGGATTTAGAAATGAGACCTCCTAGTCCTTCATCACATCAAACAGAGGATTTTCTATCTGTTCCTGACACTGGGTCTTGCTCAAACATCAAATTCTGCATTTCTAGCACCCTTTGAACTCCTGTTGCAGAACCTGACAAAGTTAGGGTTTTGAGGTTAGGGTTGACCTTGACCTTGACCTCTTCCTACCAGAATTTCAAAGTTTCATTTCCTATGAATTTGGCTTTCAAGAAAGTTATTTCCCGCTTTTGGGTCAGCTGTTTCGGGCTCCAAAATGGTAAATCCTTTAATGGTATTTAATCAAGGTATATTTTCTAAAGGTGAGGACCTAATTGGGATTTAATTCTTCAAGGTGGCCCATCTAGAGGAGTGTGCCCTAGTTCACTATAAAAGGAGGCCTTGCTCTCTCATTTTTATATCTCACATCAAGCAATCAAGCTCTCAAGTGCAAACAAGTATTCAAGCATTCAAGTGTTCAAGCATTCATCCATCAAGGAGTTCCATTGTTAGCTATTGAAGGATGCAATCTCCTTGGAGCCCGCTTGAAGATCCATCCTTCTCCATTCATTCAAGTCTTCTCGTATGCAAAGATCAAATCAAGATTGGTGTTGAAGATCAAAATACCATTGATTGGAGACATCCTACTTTCCTTGAAGCATTCTTACTTGTGGATTTGAGGATTCGAATCCTCTACAAGAACTTCAACATAAGCGAGGTGATTTGTTTCAATTACTTTGTTTATGCACCATATATTTCAATTCAATTTCAGGGTTAATTCCTAAATTGGGGTTTGACTAAGGAAAACCCCCCCATACAACCAAAAACCCCCATTTTCTTGTAAGTACAGGTGTGAAATCTTGGATCTAAGAGAAAAATAAGATACCCTTTTTGGAAATCTTTTAGGATCTATGAACAGAATCGGAATCAGACTTCAAATAAATAATGTGGTCTTTGACCTTTTAAAAGGTCAAAGTCGACCTATGTGAATTTGGAGAAAAGATTTCTGGGTTTTTTCCGCCTCAGTATTTCCAGTCTAGAACAGGTGATGAAATCTTTAGAAAGTTCATATAGAAGCTAGAATTCAGCATTTTCCAAATCTTCCCTAATTCAAGGTTAGTATTTGCACTTCAATTATTTCAGATTTCAAGCTTAATCCAACTATAGGGAAGTATAGGGTTTCTCTCCCTCTTTCATATTCTTCATAGATTGATTTGATTGTGTATTAACCTCTTGGTTGATCAAATTGGATCTCTCTTTTGGGAATTTGGATTTAGGAGTGAATCTTAGATTTTCCTCACACACATACACAAATAAAGGTGATTCCAAATCACTACTATTCATTTTGGTGAACCTGACTAGCTTACTCTCTTTCTTTTTGGTGTTAGATTCTCTTTTATCTTGTTAGTATTAGATTTGTCCTTTGGGATTGATCTTGTATGCTAATTAGATTTCCTATTCATGCATTATGTGTTCTTAGTTTAGTTCATTTGCATTATATTGGTTTATGAGCTTTACTACCACTAGTCCTACTTATAACATTCTAGTTAGATGAAGTCATAGATTCATGGGTGCCTTTGAGCCTGAATCTTCTCCTTTCCTTAGGATCCCCGATGATAACTTGATTCTTCATGATTCTAATCCTACTATGGAGTAGAACTCTTCTCTGTCATCTCATGATGAGGATTATGCTTCAAGGGTTCCTCTTGAACAAGTCCAAAAACTTTCCACTGAACTTGATAAAATGAGTAATTGGCTTCTACAAGAAAACCATGGTCAAGATTCTATTCAAGCTATAGAGGCTCTTAAGAAAGTTCTCCATGATAGTGATCAAGGTGTTAACCTCTTGTGTGGTATTACTCATCTTATGCATTCCAATGTTAAACCTTTAACTCAAGAGGCTCAAGAGTTAGGTTTCACTGCTCCTATCACTAGTATTGAACCTTCTCTAATCCTTTACCTAGTATTCCTATCTATACTCCTCCTTTGGTGACTTTGATGGTTCCCTCTATTCCTATGACTATTCCTCCCATGTCTCTTCCTACATCACAACCTTCATATCATAGTGTTCCTTTCACTTATTCCACTTTTCTTCCAACTGTAGTTCCTATTGTTCCTACAGTTGTGTCTTCTATTCCTACAGCTTCTTACACTTTACCTAGTGTGTCTAATGTTTCTACTCCCCTATTTCCTCTACTGGTTCCACCATCATCATTTTGGCTCAAACCATCTCATCCTTACAACAACAACTTGCTTCCTTAACTCAAAACAAGTTTAGTATTCCTACATATGACATGGGAAGTCCTTTGTCTAGGGATATTATCTGAACTCCTGTTCCTCAACAAGTTGTTATGCCTCGTCTTGAGAATTATAATGGAAAGGGAGATCCTATTCATCATGTTAAAACATTCCAAATCCTTTGTAGTGATTATGCTCATGACCATAGGATTTCAGCCAAACTATTTTCTCAAACCTTTCGTGACAAGGCCCTACAATGGTATTGTTCCTTGCCTCCATATTCAATTAATTCCTTTCCACAACTTGCTAATGCCTTTATTCAACAATTTCAAAACAATATTGGCCCGCAAGTGTCTTTGACTAATTTAATGCATTGTAAACAAAGTGCTAAAGAAAATTTGACTGAATTTATTGGTAGATTTAAGCATTTTCATGCTCAGATTTCTTATCCTGTTCCTGGTATTGATATTAAATGTATGTTTATTTCAAATTTGCAAAAGGATATTAGAGATAAGATTTTGCTTACTGAATTTACCTCTTTTCAACAACTTTGTCGAGCGCTTCATCATTATCAATTACAAGTGAGCCAGTTTGAGAGAAACACTCCAATGGCTCCTGTTCCAGTTGATAAGAGTGATGCTGCTCCTAATCCAAATAAGTTTCAAAAATTCAATAATTATGTCAAGATAAACAAACAAGTGAATGCAATTGCTAATCAGGTTGTTGTTGCATCTCATAATGCCACTTCTGCATCCACTTCTTTTTTATTAAATCATATGTTTACTCCTCTTTCTAAAACTTTACATGCTATTATGAATAGGTTGTTGGTGTGCTAATATGATTACTTTACCTCCTATTCGACCTCTTTTACCTACTACGATTGCATCTAAATCTTTTGATCAAAATGCTTTTTTTCAATATCATTGTTAGAATGGTCATGATACTAAGAGATGTTATTATTTAAAACACAAGGTCCAAGATCTCATTGATGCTAAAGCTTTATCTATTGATAATCTAGATAGTAGTGGGAATCAATCTGTCTTTCCTCCTAATTAGAACCTTCAAATCTATATGAATCCTTTACGTACACATGATACTAATACTATTTCTCAACCATCTACTATGGACATTGTATATGATTCAAAAATGGATGATCTGAATCATGTCATTAATCAAGTGGAGCATGTTGCCAAGCCTATATCTCCACCTCAACCTTCACCTCATGTTCAATCTCAACCTCAAGATAAACCCAAACCTAAAGTGAAACCTCAACCTAAACCTCGACAACAATTTAAGGATAAAAGACCTCGGGAACTTTTGATTACCTTTGATGACTCTGAGATTGTTAAGGCTCTTGATGGTCCCCTTTATATTGCTGCTAGGGTTGCCCAGATACCTACTTGTGGTTGTCTTGTTGATCCTACCTCCTTAGTCAATGTTATCACTAAAGAAAATATTTTTATGAAAATCTTACAACATGACTTCTATGATACATCAGATGTGTGGATTCAAACTTGTAATGGTTTTCTTTGTCCCTCATTTGGTTCTATTACTTTACCAGTTGAACTTTTTGGAAAACTTGTGCACACTACCTTTGTTGTGGTTCCTACTTCTAATCAATTTCAAGTTAAGCAAGGTTTTCCTTGGTTGACTCCCATGCATGTTGTTGCTTCACCTATCCATAAGTGTCTTAAGTTCATTCATGATGGTGAAGTGAAGATGATCAATCATAGTCTATATCAACCTTCTAGGCCTAGAGATTGTGCTGCTCTAGATTTCTTTTGGCCTTCATTACCTCATTCATGTCCTCCTCGCCTTGATAATCTTTTTCAATCATATCAAGCTTATAAGCATCATAAGATTCTTCAATTAAGCATACCTCCTGTGGATCTTAATCGTGGTCTTGTACCTACACCTTCGATACCTCCTTCAACTATGGCTTCTTGTTCTGTTAATCAAGTTCCTCCTACTAAATCTATCAAACATCCTATGATTGCTCCTCCTATGGTTGATAATCCTATTGATCTTCCTAAAGAACCTATGAAGGATCTTGCGATTGTTCCTCCTAGTTCTCAACCTATTTCAAATAAATCAAAATGTAACTGATCTACTAATGAATGTCGTAAAAAGCATCGTGCTCATGCTAAAGCTAAAAGATCTCTACTTTCTGCGAATACACCTATGTGTAATATTGTTACCAATAATGATGTTCACATGCATGATTATGATGATTCTATTCATATCTTAGATCCTATTTTGATTAATTTGGATGGATGAACATACTCTTGATGATATTGATAATGTTACTGATGAATATGAGACTATTGACATTGACATTGATTTGCCAAATATGCTTTCATCTCAATTAACTCTTACACCTAGTATGGAACATAGTGATTCTCAAGAGGATCCTTGTTTGGAACTAGCTATCATTCCTACTATATTGGATATAGTCCCTCTTGTGAGTTACCCACCTACCTTAAATGATATACAATGAGATGGGGAAAGTAGGCAGCATGCTTGAGGGGCTTGTCCTTCGTGGTAGTTTTGTTGTGTGTTTGCCTGCTGTACTGTGCTTCTCCCGTAATGTGATTGCTAAATATTGTTACATTATTTTATATGATCCTTGTTACTCAGTTGGTACAAGGTGATGAAGGAATCAAAACTATTGTTCAAATTCATCTATATGTATCTCTATTCTTCTATGTGTTGTTCAATGTTATGTTGTAACTGTGCTATTGTGCGTAAATGTTTCCTTGTGTAATCTTCTTGGATTCGAGATATGGTAGCACTGATTCTTTTTTGTCTCCATATCATGGTCCAAAAAGATTCTCCTTCATATATCTAATGTGATCTTTCCTCATTTGTGATTGTAGTTCTACTTTCTTTGGGGAATGATGTCAATTCATTTACAATAATATCATATATATATTATCTTATGATCATACTGACCCCATGGTAGGTAGATCCCTTCCATGTTCTTTGTATGTTTCTATGTTATTTCCCTTGATTTTTCTTCGTCTGGGGGCATCTCGACATGGAAACATAATCAGTGGAGTTGTTTATGTTTCCATTAAAGCCATTGCTCCTGTTAAAGTGTTAGCAATGACTTTAACATGGAGGCATATGCTCTGCTCACTTATTACACACACGCACTTATAAAAAAATTCAAAACATGCTAAATCTTCTAAAGGTAATGCACATAAGTTGCTAAATCTCGAGGAAGACATGCACTTTAAAATTAATTTTTAATCTTTCTTTTTGGATTAAGAACTAATCCTTAAAGTATAGATTAATATTAGGATCTCTTGATCCATCCAATTTCAAATTCATATATATTGTGATCCCTTAAGGTCGGAAGTGTCCTTAAGATTGGATCTCTTTTTTATTTATTCTTATGAAATAGAATATTCCTAAGGATAAATCCTTGATGGGTTGACTAGTGAGTAGCCACATTCACTAGGCAGTTCAATTCCATCTTTCCGGTTGCACCTTTTTCCTGTGTGGTTCACAATGGGACATAAGTTCTCATTGGGTGAGGTAATCACACTTTTTCTTTTTCTCTTTAGAGATGTCTCTCTTATTTGTGATCTAAGAGTCAATGAAGACTTGAGTCCCTGGGGGATTGAGATTTCTCTTTGCCCCTTAGATTGTGATAAGATTATCTTGTTATTTTTATCTCCTTTACCAAGAGTTTGCATCGAGTCCATACTCTTGCTAAAGTGGGGGCTTAATGTATCATCTTAAAATGGAAGCACTTCCATGTTAAGAGCATTTAGCCCTCCAAGTAAGTGGTTTGGGGTCATGTTAAGCACCTTGATTGGGTCTCTGCATGTATTTGGCTTTCCCCCATTTTCCACTTCTTCTCCGCACTTGATTTCTTCATTCTAAGTGAAATTATGGTTAAGGTCTTAAGGACTTTCCTAATTTTCCTTCTTCTATGGCTCTATTTTATAGGTAAGATTTACAAATGAGACCTCCTATTCCTTCATCACATCAAAAAGAGGATTTTTTGTCTGTTCCTGACACTGGGTCTTGCTCAAACATCAAATTCTGCATTTCTATCACCCCTGGAACTCCTGTTGCAGAACTTGACAAAGTTAGAGTTTTGAGGTCAAGGTCAACCTTGACCCTGACTAGGTCAGGGTTGACCTCAACCTTGACCTCTTCCTACCAGAATTTCAAAGTTTCATTTCCCGCTAATTTGGCTTTCGAGAAAGTTATTTCCCACTTCCGGGTCAGCTGTTTCGGACTCCAAAATGGTAAATCCTTTAATGGTATTTAATCAAGGTATATTTTCTAAAGGTGAGGACCTAATTGAGATTTAATTCTTCAAGGTGGCCCATCTAGAGGAGTGTGCCCTAGTTCACTATAAAAGGAGGCCTTCCTCTCTCATTTTCATATCTCACATCATGCAATGAAGCTCTCAAGTGCAAACAAGTCTTCAAGCATTCAAGTGTTGAAGCATTCATTTATCAGGGAGTTCCATTGTTAGATATTGAAGGATTCAATCTCCTTGGAGCCCCCTTGAAGATCCATCATTCTCCATTCATTCAAGTCTTCTCGTATGCAAAGATCAAATCAATATTGGTGTTGAAGATTAAAATACCATTGATTGGAGACATCCTACTTTCATTGAAGCATTCTTACTTGTAGATTTGAGGATTCAAATCCTCTACAAGGACTTCAACATAAGCGAGGTGATTTGTTTCAATTACTTTGTTTATGCACCATATATTTCAATTCAATTTCAAGGTTAATTTGTAAATTGGGGTTTGACTAAGGCAAACCCCCCATATAACCAAAAACCCCCATTTTCTTGCCGGTACAAGTGTGAAATCTCAGATATGAGAGCGAATTCGGATACCCTTTTTGGCAATCTTTTAGGATCTACAAATAGAATTGGAATCGAACTTCAAATAAATAATGTGGTCTTTGACCTTTTAAAAGGTCAAAGTCGACCTATGTGAATTTGGAGAAAATATTTATGGGTTTTGTCTGCCTTCGCATTTCCAGTCCAGAATAGGTGACAGAATCTTCAAAAAGTTCATACAGAAGCTAGAATTCAGCATTTTCTAGATCTACCCTAATTCAAGGTTAGTATTTGCACTTCAATTATTTTAGATTTCAAGCTTAATCCAACTATAGGGAAGTATAGGGTTTCTCTCCCTCTTTCATATTCTTCATAGATTGATTTGATTGTGTATTAACCTCTTGGTTGATCAAATTGGATCTCACTTTTGGGAATTTGGATTTAGGAGTGAATCTTACATTTTCTTCACACACATACACAAATAGAGGAGATTCCAAATCACTACTATTCACCTTTATATTTTCATTCATACTTGATGACATTAGCCCTTAATAGTACATGTGTTTTAGCCCTAAATTATTTGAAAATTCTTCTCCAAGCTTCTTGAAATTTTTTACCCTCTCTTTTCAATTTGGTTTCAAATACAAATTCTATAGGCCAATTGAAGCTCGTAAATAATGTCTTCCTTCATGATTCTGCAGTCTATGATGTCAACTTTGTCTAAGACAAATGGAGAGGATGAGGCAAATGGGGAGGATGAGTACTGCTGATTTCATGGGTTATATTTAAGTATAGAACAATTTTTTATTTTTATTTTTAATAGAACAAAAATTTACTATTGCATGTTTGATATGTTTATTGCAATAACTTTAAACATAGAATCAATCTACCTATTTTTGACAATAGGTAAGGTCTCTAGTTGCCACTGCAATAACACAAATCTCATTTTTATTTGTTTTCATATGTTCATTAAGGTTAGGGAAAATTATAAAATAAATAAATTGTGAATGTAGATAACTAACGCTGTTAAACCATTGCAATTATCTTTTATAGAGATTGAAATATGGTCATAAATCATTTTTTTATTTATCTTGAGCAACTTGCAAAAAACTATTATCTTGATTTGTCAATGGGTTATTTCACCTTATTGGAAAACTGTGATCTATAGTCCATCCTTGGCCATCTTAAGGTTTTCTTTATATTTAGAGAGTCGCCAAAAGTTCATGTAATAACATTAAAATGAAAGGGAATGAAAAGGAATAAATAAAAGTTTTTTTCTCTACATAAAAGTGAAAACCTTTCAACTAAATATTTTTGTCCTGTTGTGAGTGTGTTGTGCAGAGACCAGCGGATATTGTCAAATTTACAAAAAGTGTGTATTGTCTGGTTTCCATATACCATAGTTGAACACTTTACTTTATTCTCTCTAAGATGATGACCTCTGGCCAAATGATTAAATAGTGTGAAAAGCTCTAGAAGTTAATATATGGGGCTTTATCAGGTCACCTAAAATAGGTGGGTTGATTATATTTTCTTGTCTTGGATGCCAATATTATTGTAGAGGTTAATGTACTGAGCTTTCTATTTTTGTTTAGACTAAGCATTGTAATTTTCTTTGTCAATATTTTGCTAGTTTCACTGTGAAGAAAAGATTCCTTTTCAACAAGCTATCGTGTGTATGTTCTGAATATGTCATTTATGTTCATAGCAGCCTTTCTTGAATTTCATGATACAAGTTAAGCTTCCAATGAAATCTCTTCCAAATCAAATATCTCAACATCAACTTCAGCAGAGTTGTGGCAAGTTTTGTAATTCTCCTGTATTTTAATTATTTGCATTATTAGTTTCTACAATGCCATGGCAGATAGCTTTTGTGGAGGGTAATACGTTAAACGGTGATTAAAGAATTTGATTGATTCCAATGACATCACTTCATTTCCCTACTGTTACAATTTTCTTCAATGTTCATGAGCAGGAGATGATCGAGTGTTAAGGATTACCTCTGCATTATGGATGCTGGCAGATTTTTGTTGGGCAGAGGGGAGGACTTCCACATTTCTATGCAAGGGAACACCCAGATATTGAGGGATGGATCGAGGATCAATGTCTTGGGGACACTATTTTTGCAGAGGGTGTCAACAGCTGGCTTTCATTTTTGGAAAAGTCCTTAAACCAATGCCAGAGAATGCACGATTACAAAGGTTGTTCTTATAAGGGTTTAACATAGTTGGCACATAGACCATTCTCATATTACGTGTTGCTTCAATCAGACAACTTCATACGCTATGGTGAGAAGACCAATGATAAAAGTAAAAAAGGAAAAAATAGCCACTATTTTGGGTTGCTTTTAATAGAATACACCAGTTGGCAATTAGGTATTTTTCCTCCTCATGTAGGTGAGAGGTCTACCCTATGTATTGAGTTTTGTGTACAGATTTTGATGACCGAGCTTTATAAAAAAGGGAATTAAACCCCATTGACAAGCACTTTTTCTTGTATCAGAGCATGTGATATTACTGATGCTGGGAGGTATGGAGTTTCATTTTTGTCTATTACCCTCTATCTATGTATTTTGTGTATCTTCCTATTCTTGTTACTTCCATAATTTGTAGATTTAAAGAATTTGAAATAAAACCAGAAATTACAGAATAACAAGAGTAGATTACAAACAGACAATGAACACATTATTTATCATGGTTCACCACAATAGTGGCTACGTCCACACTAAGAGTAGAGAAATTATATTAAGCTCATGTTAGGCCATTTTTCTATCATAGCAAAAAATTATGAAAATGGCCTATTTTCTCTGCAAGCTTTGTCATTGCCTCTTGTCCTGTGTTCTACATGTTGTCACCAAGCTCTGGTCCAATTTGCATGTGCTAAATCATAAAACCCAGAAAGATATTCAAATTTCATGATCTGTGGGAAGTAATCTTTAAAATTTACCACAGTGTTTTCAAAAATCCACGTTGTTTTCGACCTGTGTGTTATTTTCAACCTTGTGCTTCCTATTTGGTCCACTTATCTTTTGGCATCAGAAACCCTCGATATTTTTGGCTTCCTTGATTACCTTTGTGTGATGTTGAAAGGTCTGTGTGTTTTTGACCCTACATTTCATCTTTTTTTCCGGCTCTCCTTGTTCATCAGTCTTAGCTGTGCATGTCCGACCATGTGGTGGGTCTAACTTCTTCCCTATTGGATGTTGCATGGCCGCATGTCAGATCTTTCTAACATGTGATCATGTGACTACTTGCCACCTGGCCGTGTGGGTCCCAGTCCTGTGCGTCTACTTGGTGGTTTACCTTTCTAACAATGCAGGTGCGACATTGTGGGGCCAGAGATCAAAGATCTACAGTCAGCATATGATCACATGGAATATTCCTTACCCATGAGATCATGCGCCCATCATTCGATTTGGTGCCGATGGTTTGTTCACTTTGGGCCCGCTGGTGAATGTGGTGATGTGGCAGCCTTTGGTTGGCTGTCACATGATCGTATAGCCCATTCTTTGGCTATACGATCATGCGATCGGTCAACATGTGTCCTTGTTCGCAGTTGTGGAGTTGTGCCGTGGTAGGTTCCGATGATGGTTTTCGTGGCGGTTGCAGTGGTAGTTTTCTTTTGGCTGGCGGTAACGGTGGCAGTTAATGTTTGCGGGCTCTCGCATGTTAGCATAGCCCATTTTTGGGCTATGTGATCATGCGACAGGGTGCCACATACCTTGTGGGCCCATTTGCGGCTATTTGGTGGGCTCGATGGAGGGTGCTATCATGGCAGTTTCTGGTTGGACCGTGCTGGCGGGAAGGTGAGTTTGAATGTGGGCCTGAGTTTGGATTTCTCAGTGGTTGCAGTGAATGGTGTGGTGACATGTGGCATTAGACGGGCGCAGGTGCAATCTAGTGTTTGGCGGAGGGGATAAAGAAGTTAGTGGTGCTGACAATTTTAATGTGGTCATGCATTCGTGGAAAGAATGGAGGATTCACTAGTTTGTTTGGCGATTATGCGAGTGGCAGTTGAGAAGTCACTAAGTGTTTAGCGAAGGCACAAAATGTTTAGTGAATTGGTGAAGGTCCTTTATCGCCAATTTGCTAAGTCTGGTGGGGCATCTCTTGGGTGCTGAGGTGTTGATGTTTGATTGGCCGGTGGTGGAGCTGAGGATTTCTTAGGAAAGTTTGTGGTCAACTTTGCACGGTTAGGAATCTGTTATCGCATGATCGCAAGGGCTATCTTTCGGCCATGCGATCATGTGACCAAACATGAATTGAGGCTCATTCCTTATGGCAGTGAGAATTGATGACAACATAGTTGCGTGGCTAAGAGTAAAATGTTAAGGAGCATAAAGCCCGCCAGATGCAAAGTGGCCATTGTTGTTTCAAATTTGAATGTCTGTGAATTTCCAGCGACAGGGGGTACCATTTTTTATGGAATTGAATGCAGACAAGACCCTGTTTGGTGAGAAGCGACTGGTTTGCAGTGTGCTATAGGACGTCATGAGTGTTTGCGGGGGTGTTTTGCTATGCAGTGATGGACATTCTTTGTTGTTCGAGGCTTTTTGTAGGTGACTTTAAAATCTTGATTGGTTGGGAGGTTGAGGACTTAACCCTGGTTACCCGTAGCTTGTTGCATCCTACTGGTTTAGGATTTCAAGGTAACCAGTGGTATAAATGGTGAATTATTTTACTATGTCTGGGTTCTAAATTTTGTCAATTCTAGTGAAAGTTTATGCTCTGCAGGTTTCCCCTTCTCTCTGCATATAGGGTTTTTTGTTTCCATTGTTGTTTCAGGGAATATAATGCATGCTGCAGTAGATTTGTCTTATGTATGAGGACTCAATGTATTCTTACTGTCACTAAGCTATCTCCATTTGAATTTTGGATTCATTAATCACACATCAAGGGTGTCTGGTTTTTTTGCTTGTATTACCTAAGTATTTGCAAGTGGAGTTATCTTCGTAGAGGTAACTGGTTCAGGGTTAGTGTTTATACATGTATAAGCTGAACTATCAAAGATAGGTCATGCTTCTCTTCTAGTGGATGTTGGTCAATGTATCATCTTTTTATAGGTCTCTTCTAAGGGGAGGGTTAAAATCCTTTGATAGATAACAGCATGCTTGAATGCACAAGTGGGTGTTCAGTTGAGGCTTGGTCATGGTGTGTGATTGATGTCAGGCATCAACACATTGAGCATATTGTTTTTTTATTTCATAGCTATCTCTTGTAGTAAGGTATTTGACTCTGTGGACCAATGGATAAGGCACTGGTCTATCAGGGACTTAGGGCATCTCAAGGGACCTTTCAATCATTATAAAATCATTTCATTTCTATCCCACCCTTTCCTTTTCAAGTTGTTAGTGTAGGTCTCTGGTTTTCTTACTCACTCCATGCAAGTAGGGCTATTGCATGAGATATAGGCTTCATTGAGGTATAGGATACCTAGGAGTTTGAGAACCATTCCATAATAATCTATCTGCAGGCCTTTAGTTTTGTCATGAGGTGTCTTGAATGTGCAGATAAGGCAATACCCGCCTGAGTGAATGTGGAGCTCGAAGTAGAAGGAGGATTTCTCTTTATCCTCATCAATTAGTTTGTTTTCCTTGTCAAGCGTGAGTGCCTAACTAGTGTTCTGAGCCCAACTATTTGATTCAAGCTTGGTCCTGTACGGAAAAAAGTCAACAAAATGGTGACTCTATTGGGGAAATGAAATAAGTTACTAATAAGAGTATCGCAGAGTCTTGTTCTATTCAATTTGGGGAAGAGTCTTATATGTTTTCCAATCTGAGAATTGTTTTTTAGATTTACAAGTGTGCTACCTAGATTTGTTGATTGATTTATGTGTGGCTTTGTTGTGGGAGTGCTCAGAGTCTATTGGTGTTTCAAGACAAGTCAGTAAAATTTGTGTCCTCTGAAGAGAGGTGGCGACTCTATGCTAGAAAGAACCTGGATTGTGAAGTTTTGTTGGGACTTTAGTTAGATAAGAATAAGGTAGCAACATTCAGCAGGGTGATCCAGGTATTCTCCATCAAAATTTTTATGTATATGCATGGTCCTTATCAAATGGTTTTGTCATTAAGAAAGGATGTATAAGTGTGAAGTGTGTAGGAAAAGTTTAGTGACAAAAGAAGTATAGTTTTCAAGTATAGATTTCCTGTCATTGGTTTTGAAGATTTTCAAGTGGATATACAAATTTGTAGCTAGTGATGGATGCTCACAGGGTTTCTTTTATCAGAGGGTATGTGCCATTTTGTTATGATGGCATACCTAGTTTCCCTAATAAGATCCCTGATAAAATTAAGGGATACTTGCCTAAGTTTAGTAGGAACCAGTATCAGGCAGCAAGAGAGCATGTTCAGTGTTGTACTGATGTGATGAATGATTTTGAGGTTTTCCATGAAGACCTTTGGATGAAATTGTTTGTTCAAACTCTAGAGGGTGATGCTAGAGACTAGTTTTCTTTCTTGTCGGCATGTTCTATTTTGTCCTGGACTAAGATGCATTCGGCTTTCATGGAGCAGTTTGGAGAAAGGGTAAGCATATCTAATTCTTATGATAAGCTTTTAAAGATTCATATTGAGAAAGATGAACTTGTCCCTTAGTTCAATATCAGAGTTGCAAAAGTTTTGAATGGAATCCCTGAAGGTTATAGACCCAATGACCAAGTGTGTGTAAATGTCTACTTTGATGCATTTGATAAGAAAATGAATTACTTGTTGAGGGAATAAGAACCTAGGACATTATATCAGGGATTTGTAACTGCAATGGATATTGAAAACAATTTGAAATATGGATTGACCAGAGGTCATTTTTCCATGAGTGCCTGCTGGTATAACGAATATGAAAGAAAAGAAGAATGTAGTGCTAATACTACAATCCCAAATCAACATATCAACACTTCTGCTGTGGTTTGTAATTAGGTTGTGATGTCAAATCAGGATATGTGTATAAATGTTGTTGAGTCTTTTGCTGCTGATGAGACATGTATTCAGGATGGTACAACAGTGAGATATATTCCAAACCCTGAAAGGATTGAGCAGTGTGCTGGTGTTTTGAGTTGTGAATTAGCTATCGCAGTCAATCCTTGTGATTTGGATTATAAATATAATACCACTGATGTTCCTCGACATGAAATTGTTGCTTCTATATCTCAGTCCTATGAAAATGAAGAGGCTAAAAGTTATGTCTCTAATGATGAGTTTGAGGATGTTGCACAAGGTAAGGAATATGATTCATTTGCATATTAGTCACAGTCAGTAGAACATAGTGTTGAAAGTGGTTACTCAAGTGAGGGTGATGAAGGCAGTGATGGAGAGGTGTCTTCATATGATTCAGATGCAATATGGGAAGAAGAAAGTAATGATGGTGATGTTGATACAAATGCTGAGAAAAGTGTTGACTATGGGAGCATGGATGAGGTTGAAGACTTGTGGGGAAATCCATGGGATGGCTCTTTTGATGAGTGCAACACTGATTATTCATATGTTGACAGCAGTGATGGTGAGTCATGCTCTGGCTTTGATTCAGGATTCTCTTCTTCTTTTGAAGATGTGTATGATGATGGAAATGAAGACATATATAGTGGGGTTGCAAATGAGTTATTTGATGAGGACACTAGTGAAGACCAGATGGAGCTTTGTTTGAATTACTATGATAAACAATTCCATGTTGTTTCTAACCCACTATTTGAGGAATGTGCTCAGAGGATGGAATTTGTTGAGAGTTACTCACCTTCTGCACTTAAAGCTTCACATACAGTTGATTTGGAGTCTCCCTCACCAATGAGGCCAGTTGAAAGAAAGGTAATGTAGGATGAATGTTGCTTTGTTGATGAAGATGCATTACATTGGGATAGTGTTTTTCTTCTACCATCAAGCAGTGAAAATAATGGTGATAATCTAGTTCATGATGTTGATCATGTGAATCATCCCTATGAGGATAAGGGTGTGATTTATCAGGAGAAATCAGACTTGATAAAGCCAAGTAACCTAATATATGACTATGTTTCAGTGGCCTTGGCTGAGGTAAGTGAAACTGAGTATAGTTGCTTTTCTTTTGATATGCAAGAGTACATTGAAGGTGAGCTGGATGATTGCAGCCAGGAAGAAAAGGTATCAGTTTCTTGTCCCCTTTCATATGTTTCAATCCATGATGATTTTGATGATGCTTGTTTTTCAAGCAGTGAGTTTGTGGGGGTCATGTAAAGGAAGGCATAGGTGATGGTAAATCCAAGGTTGCTTTGCAGTCGGTGCCTGACAGTGTTTTTTGTCATTGTGCATGTGGAAAAGGTTTCAGACCTCTATTTGATTTTGTGAGCAAAAACCAAGTTTTTGATAGAGGAAAAGGATAGCATTCCTTTGGCATCCAGATGTTGCTTGTGTATTTTCTGTATATCCTGTGTTGTGGTGCCAGGTTTTTGGGTAGGGAGCTAGTTTGTGAATTTTGGGGTTTTAAAGTGGGGCGAGGGCCTAATTGTTTTGTTGGGGTGTGGTTTGCTTCTCCCAGTGATTATGAATTCTTGCCATGCCTGCAAGAGACATCCATCCCCAACTAGAGCCACTGTTAGGCCATTTTTTTGTCATAGCAAAAACTTATGAAAATGGCCTATTTTCTCTGCAAGCTTTGTCATTGCCTCCTGCCCTATGTTCTCCATGTTGTCACCAGGCTCTAGTCCAATTTGCACATGCTGAATCATAAAGCCCAGAAAGATATTCAAATATCATGGTCCATGGGAAGCAATCTTTAAAATTTACCACAGTGCCAAAAACCCATAGTGTTTTCAAAAATCCACGTTGTTTTTGACCTGTGTGTTGTTTTCAACCTTGTGTTTCCTGTTTGGTTTACTTATCTTTTGGCATAAAAAACCCTTGATGTTTTCAGCTTCCTTGTTTACCTTTGTGTGATGTTGAAAGGTCTATGTATTTTTGACCCTACATTTCATCTTTTCTGCCGACTCTCCTTGTTCATCAGTCTTAGTTGCGCATGTCCGACCGTGTGGTGGGTTCAGCTTCTTCCCTATTCGCTATCGCATGGCCGCATGTCAGATCTTTCTGACATGCGATCATGCAACCGCTTGCCACCTGGGCATGTGGGTCCCAGTCCTATGCGGCTGCTTAGCGGTTTACTTTTCTAAAAGCGCAAGTGCAATATTGTGGGGCCAAAGATCAAAGATCTACAGTCAGCGTATGATCACATGGAATATTCCTTACCCATGCGATCATGTGCCCACCATCTGATTTGGTGCCGACAGTTTCTTCCCTTTGGGCCCGCTGGCGGATGCGGTGATGTGGCAGCCTTTGGTTGGCTGTCACATGATCCCATAGCCCATTCTTTGGCTATGAGATTATGTGACCGGCCAACTTGTGTCCTTGTTCATGGTTGTGAAGTTGTGCCGTGGTAGGTTCCGGTGATGGTTTACGTGGCGGTTGCGGTGGCAGTTTTCTTTTAGCTGGCGGTAATGGTGGCGGTTAATATTTGTGGGCTATCACATGTTCACATAGCCCATTTTTGGGCTATGCGATCATGCGATAGGGCACCATGTGTCCCTGTGGGTCTATCTACAGCTGTTTGGTGGGCTCGGTGGAGGGTGCTGTCGTGGCGGTTTCTAGTTGGACCATGCTGGCGGGAAGGTGAGTTTGAACGCGGGCCTGGGTTTGGATTTCTTGGTGGTTGTAGTGAATGGCACAGTGACATGTGGCATCAGATGGGTGCAAGTGCAGTCTAGTGTTTGGTGGAGGGGATAAAGAAGTTAGCAGTGCCGACAATTTTAATGTGGTCGCGCATTCATGGAAAGATTGGAGGATTCGCTAGTTTGTCTGGCGATTGCACGAGTGGCAGTCAGGAAGTCGCTAAGTGTTTAGTGAAGGCATGAAATGTTTAGTGAATTGGCGAAGGTCCTTTATCACCAATTCGCTAAGTCTGGTGGGGCATCTTCTGGGTGCTGAGGTGTTGATGTTTGATTGGCCGGTGGTGGAGCCGAAGATTTCTTAGGAAAGTTTGTGGTCAGCTTTATATGGTTAGGAAGCTGCCATCGCATGATCACAAGGGCTATCTTTTGGCCATGTGATCATGTGACCAAACATGAATTGAGGCTCATTCCCTATGGCGGTGAGAATTGATGACAGCGCAGTTGCACGGCTAAGAGTAAAATGTTAAGGAGCATAAAGCCCGCCAGATGCAAAGTGGCCAGTGTTGTTTCAAATTTGAATGTCTATGAATTTCCAGCAATAGGGGGTACTGATTTTTATGGAATTGAATGCAGACAAGACCCTATTTGGTGAGAAGTGACTAGTTTGTAGTGTGGTCCAAGATGTCATGAGTGTTTGCGAGGGTGTTTTGCCGTTTAGTGGTGGACATTCTTTATTGTTTGAGGCTTTTTGTAGGTGACTTTGAAATCTTGATTGGTTGGGGGGTTGAGGACTTAACCCTGGTTACCCGTAGCTTGTTGCATCCTACTGGTTTAGGATTTCGAGGTAACCAGTGGTATAAATGGTGGAATTTTTTACTATGTCTGGGTTCTGAATTTTTTTCAGTTCCAGTGAAAGTTTCTACTCTGCAGGTTTCCCCTTCTCTCTGCATATAGAGTGTTCTACTTCCATTGTTGTTTCAGGGAATATAATGCATGCTGTAGCAGATTTGCCTTATGTATGAGGACTCAATGTATTCTTACTGTCACTAAGCTATCTCCATTTGAATTTTGGATTCATTAATCACACATCAAGGGTGTCTGGTTTTTCTGCTTGTATTGCCTAAGTATTTGCAAGTGGAGTTATCTTCGCAGAGGTAACTGGTTCAGGGTTAATGTTTATGCATGTATGAGCTGAACTATCAAAGATAGGTCATGCTTGTCTTCTAGTGGATGCTGGTCAATGTATCATCTATTTATAGGTCTCTTCTAAGGGGAGGGTTAAAATCCTTTGATGGATAATAGCATGCTTGAATGCACAAGTGGGTGTTCAGTTGAGGCTTGGTCATGGTGTGTGATTGATGTCAGGCATCAACACATTGAGCATATTGTTTTCTTGTTTCATAACTGTCTCTTGTAGTAAGGTATTTGACTCTGTGGCCCAATGGATAAGGCACTGGTCTATCAGGGACTTAGGGCATCTCAAGGGACCTTTCAATCATTTTAAAATTATTTCATTTTTGTCCCACCCTTTCCTTTTCAAGTTGTTAGTGTAGGTCTCTAGTTTTCTTACTCACTCCATGCAAGTAGGGCTATTGCATGAGATATAGGCTTCATTGAGGTATAGGATACCTAGGAATTTGAGAACCATTCCACAATAATCTATCTGGAGACCTTTAGTTTTGTCATGAGGTGTCTTGAATGTGCAGATAAGGCAATACCCACCTGAGTGAATGTGGAGCTTGAAGCAGAAGGAGGATTTCTCTTTATCTTCATCAATTTGTTTGTTTTCCTTTTCAAGCGTGAGTGCCTAACTAGTGTTCTAAGCCCAACTATTTGATTCAAGCTTGTTCCTGCAAGGAAAAAAGCCAACACCTCAGAAAAGAAATGTTTTACAAATGACTACAAGAGTCTTATTTATAAGCTCAATTTGAGCAGCTGAAAAGACAAGGCACAACAAACAAATGTCTATTGGCCTTCCAATCCCAAAAAACTACCACCGGAAGTTAATGGATAATCTAGTTGATTAGGCATTCCCCTACTCTACATGCTAAACTACTTCAGCTTAACAAGTCCAAGAGAAGTTCTTGCACATTCAAACTTCTCTTTGGTTACAACTTTAGTGAATATATCTGCTGGATTTATTTTAGTATCAATCTTTTCAACCTTCAACTTGCCCTCTTCAACAATGTGCCAAACAAAGTGAGCATGGATGTCAATGTGTTTTGAACGTTGCTGAGAAGTATGATTGTGAGCCATAAATATGGCGCTGCGACTGTCACTGAAAAGAACATAATCATTTTGTTGATACTTTACTTCACCAAGTAATCGCTGCAACCAAATTATTTCCTGAGCACCTTCAAAAAGCACCAAATACTTAGCTTCAATAGAAGAAAGAGCAATAGAATGTTGCAGCCTTGAGGCCCAATTGATAGTAGCTCCAACAAACATGAATGTGTAACCGGTAGTAGATCTAAACTTATCCAAATCTATGGCAAGATTTGAATCTATGAATCCCCACATCTGTTCATTATTGCTACCAAAACATAATACCAAATCTGAAGTGCCCTTAAGGTGTCTTAATATCCATTTGATAGCCTCCCAATGAATCTTCCCAGGATTGCTCATGAATCTACTTACAACTCCCACCACATGAGCAATGTCAGGACGTGTCGAAACCATAGCATACATAATGCTACCAACTACAGATTTGTAAGGAGTGTCCTCCATATATTCCTTGTCCTCTTGTATTTGTGGACATGAATTAATTGATAACTAAAAATGTGAACCAAGTGGAGTGGAAACAATATGCACATCAGCCATACCAAATCTCTGAATTACTTTGTCAATATATTCTTTTTGTGACAATGTGATCACTTTCTTCTTCCTATCCTAGGTGATGGTCATACCAAGAATCTTCTTGGCTGCCCCTAAATCCTTCATGGAAAATGTACTTGCCAATTTAGTTTTCAACTCATTAACAATTTTAGAGCTTGTTCCCGCCACTAACATGTCATCAACAGAGAGAAGAAGAATAAAAAATTCACCATTCGGGAGTACCTTGTAGTAAATGCATGGATTAGATTCACATCTAATAAAATTATGTTCAAGCATGAAGGAGTCAAACTTGACATACCACTGTCTCAGGGCTTGCTTGAGCCCATACAAACTACGCTTCAACCGGCAATAGAGATGTTCCTACCCCTTTTTCACAAAACCTTCAGGCTGATACATATACAACTCCTCATTAATTTCTTCATGTAAGAACACTGTCTTAACATCTAACTATTCTAATTCAAGATCCCAAATGGCTACTAATCCCAATACTGTTCAGATGGATGTCATCTTCACAACTGAAGAGAATATTTCAATGAAATCAATTCCTTGTTGTTGAGCATATCCATTTAGTACCAACTGATCTTTGAACCATTTGTGACCTCCTCCTTCATCTTTCAATTTATAGACCCACTTGTTCTTGAGTGGTTTTCAATTTGGTGGAAGAGCAACCAAATCCCAGGTGTCATTTGCTTCAAGCGAACTCATTTCATCTGTCCTAGCAACAAACCAATTGTTTTTATCATTTCTTAGACATGCTTCTTTAAAAGTTGCAGGTTCAACTTGCTCATAAATTAAGAGCTCTGGCTCTACCTCTACAGTAAATAATAGCTAATAATCAGAGAATTTTGAAGGAACTTTCCCTTGTCTTGAGGATCTTCTCAAATCAGGATGATCTGGTTCACGAGAATGAATTCTCTGCAATTGATTATCAAAATTTTCTCTAGGTGAAGGATCTCTATTTGAATCAGTGAGTAATTCATGAGGACTGCCCTTCGAAATGGAAAAGGAGCATGTCCTCTGTATACCCAAATTATTATGATATGCTTTTCTTGTTAAAACTTGTTCTTGATGAACATTATCTCTGCCAAGAGATGTGCTTATTCTTTCCTCCGTAATGTGTCCATGCTAGTCCCCAAAAGTGGACTATTTCATACACTTATGCTGAGAGTGGTCTTCACTGTCATTTGAATGACTGAGAGAGGGATCTTCGTGAGCATGGCTGGTGCTATGTGGAGACTTTACAAAAGTGTGAAGAGAAGCAGTGTGCGGTTTAGTCACTATGAAACCACGTATTAGAACATGAGTGTCGCATGAGAAAGGAGGAATGTCTTGTTGACTGTCATGACTTTCAAACCTATCGTAACTTGTTTGTTCCCCGTCGTGAGGAGAAGCATTGTTCAGATGAGGATTATCGCATGAGAGAGGAGCATCAGTCCCTATTCCTCTTTCGTCAATGTCATGAGAGTAGGGGTGGGTGAAATGGTTAGAAGATTCACCGAATTCAATAAACATAGACTGCACTTTGCCTCTGTCATGACTGGTCTTATGACTAGTATTGCCATCTTGAGGATCTCCGCTACTGTGAGGATTTTGCACATTGTCATGAGTTGTATGTTCCCTATCGTGAATGCTATCTCCTCTTTCATGAGTGTTAGGAGTGCCATAAGAATCTTCATTGTTTCTTATATCATGGCGGTGACTGGCATTTCCTATGCCATATGGAACTTTCTCTCTACTATGAGTGACTCCATGGCTATCGAGAGGACTATGGTAGGAACCGTTATGAGGAGAGGAGGGGAAGAGCATGGGCTCTCCCCTATTTTCAAAAAAACTTTGACTATCATCAGTCAAGTTTCTCTATTCTTCATTGAATAGATGATTTGAGTAATCATCCTCACTTGATGAGGATTGAAAAGGAGGATTTAGAACAGAGGTTGGAATCACCTAAAGGGAACTTCTTCCCCGTTGAGTAGAATCAATACCATTTGAAGGTATTTTGAAGAAAATGTACTCATTTCCAGACTTATCAATGTCTGTGGTAGCTGGAAAATTTTGCTCACTAAAAATGACATCACGACTATGAATGATTCACTTTTCAACCAGATCTTAAACTCTATAACCAAACTACTCTTCACCATAGCCAACAAAAATGCCCTTTTGTGATTTGAAATCCAGCTTTGTCCTCTTTTCTTTTGGGACATGAACATGAGCTTCGCACCCAAAAACTTTGATGTGTGAGTAAAAAATCCTCTTTCCCAGCCATTCCTCTTCCAGAATGCCAAATTCTAGACAAGATGAAGGAGTCCTATTGATCAAATAGACTACTGTATTATAGGCTTCCACCCAAAATTCTTTTCCCAAACTGGCATTGGAAAGCATACATCGTGCTTTCTCAAGAATGGTTCTATTTAACCATTTTGCTGCCCCATTTTCTTGAGGTGAATAAGGAACAACCTTAATTCATCTTATACCATGATCTACACAAAAGTTATCAAACTCCAACGAATAGAATTCACCTCCATTATCCGATTTTAAACACTTAATTTTATGACCCCTCTAATTTTCCACAAGAGCTTTAAAAATTTTGAATTTAGAGAATACTTTTGATTTTCTAGAAAGCATATAAACCCATACCTTTTGGGTTCTATCATCAAGAAAGGTGACAAAATATTATGCGCCTCCATAAGAGGTTACCTCTATAGGTCTGAAGACATCTGAATGCACTAACTCCAAAGGTGTAGTCCTTTTATCATGTCCATCCTTCAAGAAACTGACCCGCTTTTGTTTCCCATGAAGACAATGCTCACAAAATTCCAAATTTGCAGATTTGAGACCCGGTAATTGATCACAATTCAGCATTACCTCAAGGCCTTTCTTGGTCATATGGCCTAGCCTTTGATGCCAAAGTGCAACATCTTTGTCCACAAGTGTTAGAGCAGCTCCCACCTTATCAATGGGTTTCAAAATATAGAGACTACTGGTTTTGTCTCCTTTAGCAATAGCCAATGAACCTTTGACTATTTTCCATGTATCCGTAAGTTTAGTTTTGAATCTTTGGGTGTATAATTAACTGACAGAAATCAGATTCCTCTGTAATTGAGGAACATGTCTAACATCTTTGAGAAGTAATTTTGCTCCTCCTTCAAGATGCAAGACAACATCTCCTTTCCCAAAAATTTTACATGCTTTGTTATCACCCAAAAATACCTCTCCAAATTCACCATCTTGATAATTTGTAAATGCATCCATGAGAGAGGAGGCATGAAAGGAAGCTGCCGAATCAATTACCCATGAATCAGCTTTTGTATCACTTGTTGACAAAATTAGGATACCCAGATCCTTTTCACAAACTATGTTTGCTTGGCTATATAATACTTGTTCTTGTGCCTTCTTATATTTTTTGCAATCCTTCTTAACATGCCCAGCCTTCCACAAAACCAAAAACCATTTTGTCTCCCTCTTGACTATGATCTTCTTGCAAATTGGGACCTCTGATTGTTGTTAAATCTGCCTCTATATTGGCTTCTTCCTCTATTTTTGGTGCTCACCATTGTGAGAGCATTACCGAAAGAGGACTCATCATTCTTTCTCCTTAAATCTTTAGAGAGCAGGGTGGTTGAAACTTCATCAAAAACCAGCTTCTTGGTAGTTGATGCTGAGGTGCTTATGGCTATCACAAGTCCATCCCAGCTATTAGGAAGAGAACATAGCAATAGAACAGCCTTATTCTCATCATCTTGTGTCATGCCAACTGAATTTACTTGGCTGATCAAGGTGTTAAATTCGTTGAGGTGATTTGTCATGGTTTCACCTTCCCTCATCTTAAGTTTATACAACTTCTTCATGATGAAGAATTTGTTCATAGCGGATGTTTGTGCATATGTTGAAGCCAATTTATCCCATATGTCTTTGGCTGTAGTTTTGTCTGAAACATTATATAGCACATTCGCGAGCCTAATGCGAGAAAGATTGTCGCCATGGCTTTCTCATCAAGCTTTCCCTAATCTTCATTCGACATGGCTATGGGTTTCTTCGCTTTTCCTTCAAGTGCCAGCAAAAGCTCTTTGTTCACTAACAGAGACTTCATCTGAATCTTCCATATTCCGTAATTCTTCCCAGAAAATTTATGTACTCTTACTTCTTCCATAATTCTAAAAATGAAAAACTCAACCAACGGTTAACTTCACTTTGATACCAATTGTAGATTTAAAGAATTCGAAATAAAACCAAAAATTATAGAATAACAAGAGCAGATTACAAAGAAACAATGAACACACTATTTATCGTGGTTCACCACAATAGTGGCTATGTCCACACTAAGAATAGAGAAATTATATTAACCTCAGAAAAAAAATGTTTTACAAATGACTACAAGAGTCTTATTTATAAGCTCAATCTGAGCAGCTAAAAAGATAAGGCACAACAGACAAATGTTCATTGGCCTTCCAATCCCAACATAATTAAGTAGCTTCTCATTGTTGTAGTAAGTCCATTCTATTCCTCCTTTTTATATATAGACAGTTTCATTCTCTGGTTTGAGTGCTATTAACCTCCACTTATATCACATTTCCCATCAAGCCCTAAGCTAGGAACACCTATTCCTTTTGTTAATTTTTGTGCTAATTTACAAACATAATCATGTAGTATTTCTATTTCATCTATTCTTGTAGAAACATCTCCACAATTTGAAGGTTAAGCGATTGTTCCTTTTTCAGGTTCTAATCGTTCATACTTGTTCTCATTAGGGCTTCTTCCACACATGTTCCAACACACCAATTCCCCAAAGTATATGCATGTATGTTAGGCCACACAGAGTCCCTGATTGAAATATTCTTTTCCTTAGGAACGTTGACTTGTTCCTGAACCTTATTTGTAATAAGGCATGTAGATGCCCAAATCCTATATAAATTTCATGCCTTCTTAAATACAATTCTCTAGTTCTTTTCAAACTAAAAAAATAATCCATTTGTGATTGTACTTGCATTGTCTAAGTGTAAAGGGTCTATAATAATATTTCAATATAATTGTACAACTTCTTCTAATATTATGATAGCCAAATAATTATATAGACTTGGATCCCATGATAATAGAAACATTTATGATCAGAGAGTTTTGATAAAGCCTCAAATCCATAAAAAATCAGACAAAACTTTACTGTAATTATATGTAGGTTATAAGTCGAGAATCTTTAATATGTCTATAGAATATCATTTGTAAGTAACCAGACCACTTATATGACATAAAAAATTATGAACCCCAAAAACACATGACAGAAAAAAGCTAAGGAGCCATCAGAATTGAACAAGTAACAATAAAAACATAAATATGTTTTCTCAAATATATGAAGAAAGGTTAGAGCGGTACTAAATTTAATAATCACTAAAACTAGTGTAAGAAGCGTGGTCAGGGAGGAAAGCCACATAGTCGAATCTAATTTGTTAAGTGGTGTCTGAACGGTGGATATTCAAGAGTTTGACTTGTTGTTCATTGAAGGGAAAAATTATTATGCTTTTAGAAAATGTTTGGAGACCTTGAAAGGTAAAATATTTTATTTTGAAACTGGCTTATTTCTTCTAGTGCTTTCTTGGATGAAGAAGATGGGATTTAGGGAGCATGTAGGAGCTTTGATCGGGGTGCTAAGTTTTGTAATTCTCGTGTATTTTAATTGTTTAATGCATTATTGTATTTATGGGGCTTCTACTTTTTAATTCTTAATGGGAAAAAAACACTAGTATCAAGGAAATAACTTAGTTGTCATTGTAGCTAATATTTGTTTAGTAGATTTGGTATGTTGAAGATAATTCCTCACATATTTTACCAAAAACTTTCTTTTAATACTTTCAAAAATGTCAAGTTGTCAATTCAAGTAGAGCATGGTTATTCCATATTTTTGGAAACTTCATATTTCAAATCCATTTACCATTAAAATAAAAACTGTGTATAATCTTGTGTGTTTAATTGTTGGTCTCTTTCTATAACACACATTCATAAAACAAAATATGAGATATTTTTCAATTTTTGCTTCATATTGTAGTTTGTAGAAACATATATTTATACGTTTAAAGGGTGCTAGCTCAATGGAAGAGCACTTGATTTAAAAGTAAGAAGATCGTGGTTCGATTCCACCGTATCTTACCATGAATTAATCAAGGATTATTGTAAGATTCATCTAAATAGTGAATTATTTTTTAAATTATAGTTTCATATTATCCCCAAAAATAGAAAAGTTATATTTGAATCTTACAATAAGTGATATTTAAGACATATCTCTCTGTATAAAGATAATATGTATTTTAATTTTAGTTATAGTTTTTATAGAGAAAAAATGAAATTGTCTCTTAAGAGACAATAATACTGGTGTCTTTTTTGTCTTACAAAGACATTTTTTTAAGACAATAATTTGAGACACTTTTTTAAACATGACATTTAAGTATAGACAACTTTTATTTTGTCTCAAATATTGTCTTTAAACCCTCCTCTATGTAGTAGTGACCGGTGCGGCATCAAAGGCTACCAAGACACTTTGTATGTGTAATCCCTCCGTCAATTCTATCGCGAAATTGATATCTACGGCACCGTGGATTTCATCTTCAGCAACGTTGCGGTTGTCATCCAGAACAGCAATATCATTGCCAGACGCCCCATGAGGGGCCAGGAGAACACAATTACAGCCCAAAGAAGAACTGATCCAAATGAAAACACGGGGATTTCCATCCACAATTGCAATGTTTTGGCGTCTTCCGCACTTGAACGTGTAAAGCGATCCGTCAAGACGTACCTGGGGAGGTCGTGGAAGGAATACTCTCGCACTCTTTTTATACAATCCACCCTCGACGATCACATCGACCCCGCTGGTTGGTTGGAATGGAATGGTAGCTTTTCTCTGAATACTTTATACTATGGCGAATACATGAATAGAGGAGGTGGTGCAGGAACGTCAAAACGTGTGAATTGGCCTGGCTTTCATGTGATTACGAGTGCCACGGAAGCTTTCAAGTTTACGGTTACTGAATTCATTCGTGGGAGTTCATGGATTCCGTCTACAGGTCTCGCCTTTACTCAAGGCTTGAACTGATCATAGGGTTTACTTTTTGTATTTTTATTCGTATTGATATTCCAGTTGTTTATTATTCAAGCTCAAGTATGATATTCTTACGCCAGAAGAGCAATTGTTACCTAAAATATTGCTTTGGCTGCTATGTGGAAATTGTTGTTTACGAAACCCCCAATTGTTGCGATTCATTGGATTTCATATATCATGAATCATATAAATGAAAAAAGATTTGTGCGAATCATTACGGAATACTACTGACGTCTACACGGCTCCCATAATCCGCTTGTAATAGATAATTAATTTAGGGTAAAAGGTTGAGATTGATGGTTTGAATATAAAAAACAAACAATGGTATTTAAATAATAAATAAATGGTTTACCTATGTATCTTATGTGTTTTAGTAACTAACTGATATTAAACTAAAACTAAAACTTAAAATATATAAGAAAAGTTTTTTTGATGAATAGTGTCTTTTTTATTAATAAAATATTAAAGTTACATATTTACAAAAAAGTGGCCGGGAGACATAAAAATCACCCTCTAGAGTTCACACAGCAAAAGCGGAAACAGTTAACAACTATTCATAAATTTAAAAAAAAAGCATAAAGCCATTAAGCAGCAAGAGCAGAAAATTTTGAAAAAAAAATTAAGTGTCTTTCTTGTTATGATCTGTGTTTTACTTTGTTTCTTTTAGACGTTGCTTTATTTTTATGGTTGGTAGACTTTGGTTTTTTGGTTTAAGGAGTGGCTGTGAGGCTAGTTTAACTCACATTTTTCTGTTGTTTCTCGAAATTAGAGTCCTTTTTCAATTTATTGAGTGTAAAATAAATAAAGTAAATTTTAATTTAAGGCTAAAATATTTGATAACATCAAACCAATATGAGTTTAGAGATGTAAAAGAGAATAGAAACAAATATAACAACAGATTTTATGGAGAGGTTGATTAGACCTATTTTAAAATCAAGGACTAAATTAAGGTAAAGGCTTTAAACTTCAAACTTCAAAGGTGACTCAAATTCTAATATGCTCTTTGATAGATTACAAAAATTAATGAAGTATTTGATCTAGAAAATGTATATTTAAAATTTCAAGGACTGTTGAAAGTTTGTAGTGGCAAGGATGAATTTTCACATTATATTATGGTAGAATAAATTCTACAATAATCAAAAATAGGTAAAATGTAAGTTTAGGTTTTATAGGTTAAGATGTTGAAGGAATTGAGATCCAACTTCTTGATTGCAAATTATCAACATAATTTGTTCAATCAATTCAAAACATAAAATAAAAGGAGTTTCTTGTATTGGAATAATCAAAATAATTTATGGTTGCAAAGCTAAGTAGGTTTGAAAGAAGATGGAAAGAAAGTTCATGTTTGATGTACAAAGTTAGTTCTGATTCTAACTTTAGGATGAATTGCATTTCATCAAATAAAATACTATAGATGGATTGTGGTTTCAACATTAAGGTAATTAAAATTTATCAAATTGAATACTATTTTGATCTTGAGGATAAATTCAAGTGGGGTAAAGGTAAAATATTGAGTGCAAGAATGATGATAACACTTCTATTAGAGGGACAAGAAGTTCCTCAAAACCTACCTAGAACAAAGATCTTAAGGAAAGCAATGATTTGAATTTGAATCCACTCCAAAGGAAAATGATTATTTATAGGTAGAAGACTTTGAATGAGGTTTTGGTGGTTAAAAATTATCTATATGTAATGAATTCCACAATGCAAAGTTTAATATTTGTGATAGATTTAGGTGGTCCAGATCCTCCTAAATCAAATGGTAGTACAAGAAGAACCTCCTACATAAGAAGCTCAATTAGAGAATGAGATAACTTAATGTTGCATACAACCTTAATGATGCCTTAAAGAGAGATCTCAAACTATGATTGGAAGATAATTAGTGTCTTCTAAAAAAGGAAAAGTGGAAGGAAAGTCATCATTTTCCTATCATTTAACTTGGCTACTTCACAATCTCAATGTCATTATATAACGAAGGAACATCAATCATAGTTTTCAACTCATCTATTAGAATGCTAGCTTGATGTTTTTTGTATTCCAACATTATGTAATGGAAATTTTGGATCTTAATTTGCATCTATAGTCTTAGAATCTCATTTCTATGTATAATAAAAAGGTTGAGAAGATGAGACTGAATCACTTAGCGCAACTTAACATTATATTAGCTTCATAATTTATGAATGAAATTGTTGCATACATGTAAACTAATTATAGAGGTTTCTTGTTTCTAACTCCCTCTTTCTCTTCTAGTTCTATTCTGAGAGCTCATCCAAATAGTTGTTAATTTTCAGAAATTATATGCATTTCTTGTATAATTTCTGTTGTAATTTATACATTTTGTACAAAGGTTAATATAATTTTTCTTTTTAGAAGTTTTGTTTTTCTTCTATCTCTTTCTGCATGTTTTTCTTTTATTTTCCACCTAGATCTATCCTGTATTGTGCAACTATAGATACAAAAAATTTAAAAATCAACATCCAACAAACTAGGGGAAATGGTTCAGCACGTGCCATTTCTTTTTGGTCATATGAGCTTCTTTCTGTGAGTGCCCTTCATGGTCATTTAGGTTTGGTCAGGATAGGAAAAACAAACTAGAACATTGGTATGTTAAGGGAAATGAAAAGCAATTCAAAACTCTCCAGAATGCATTCCAAGCTCCTGGATTGAATCTGCACCAAATTAGAAAGTAAGGTACTTTGAATCTGCCCTTTTTTGGATAAATTCGGGTACAATGGTTTGATGGTGGGTGCGTTGTATTTTAGGTATTTGTTTGAATTATATTGATCTCAATTGTATGAGACGTGAATACCATGATATCATCTTATTAACGCTATCTATTCTAAACTATACAAAACGACCAGTAATGTTTGACCCGGGTAACTATCTGGCCATGAGCAGAAGCGTGGAGAAAGCATGAAGTGCGAAGTACTTTAAATGAACATTATAACAAGAAGAATCAGTAGTAAATGAGCTTAGATGGTTGACACGTACTTTCTTAATCAAAGTAAATGCCTCATGTTGTATAACAACCACTGTGTATAGTCAACGTTGAATGCTATTCTCTTACTCCTCAAATCGTTGAAAATTCACGCGGCGTTTGCATTCCACGTTCTCATATCGGCCAAGTTTGACTATGAGCGAGATGAGATTAAAGTGAAAACAGAAAGAAAAGTCTAGATGAATTGGCGACAAGCTATCAATAGTAGGGAATTAGAATTTCATGGTTGTACTCAAATGTTATCATTTCAGATTCTTTCACGACAATTGATTGTGCAATTCTCAGTCGATAAGTAAGGTTATTTATTTAGGGTAATATAAATGATGAGAAATAATAATCACACAAAGTCTTTTAGTCGCCGATAGTTCTAAGAGTATGAAACTAAAATTAAATGTGTTAGTGTAAATATCCATACATGATACAAGTATATGAAACTAATATTGTAAAAATCCATAAAAATCTATTGCGTAGATGATACAAGAATATGAAACTAGCATTCAATGTGTTAATTTATAAATACTCATAAAAATCTATTGATAAAAATGTGGATAAACATTGTGTTTATTAACAAAATATAATTCAAAATTAGACACTAGATCAAATAGCTTCATTAATACCATTTGAATGGTAGAAATTGTATGTGCACAAACAAGTAAAAATTTTACATTTGGTCAAAGATAAATGATACTTACTAAATGGACTTTTAGATAGCATAAATAATATATGCAAACTTTAACAAGTGCCACGTAGCTAGTACTTGTCTTTAGTTATGTAATTAATTGTAGTCTTAAGTTATATAATTAGTTGTAGTTTTAATTGTATTGTATATAAAATTAATCTTTTTAAATTGATCTAATGTAATATTATAATTAAGTTTGTAGTTAAATTATGTTAAAGTTAGAAATATCTTTAAAATTACATTTTTCAATATTTTTATTTAACATTAATTTTTTAAAGTTAAAGTTGTTGTGTGAGATCAATAAAGATTTATTTTTGTACCAAGTTTAAAGTATACATTTTAACACATGTTTATTTACAATCTCAATTAAATTACTTCAATAAAATTAATCAAATTTAACTCCTCTACTTATACTATTAAATTACATTTAGCTAACTTATTCACATCAAGCTACCTCTAAATACATTTTAGATATCATTTTATTTCTCTCCAAAATAGTTATTTGAATTTGCAAAAAATGCAAATACTATTATTATTTTCTCTATTTTTTTAAAAAGATTATAATTATGAATATTATTATCGCATATTATTTTTATTACAATTATATTATTTTTTATATAATTTTTTTTTTATCATGTAAATATAACAAAATTATGAATTTTATGGAAAAACAAATAAACTATCATCAAATATATCTATACATTGTAATGGCAATACCTACTAGATAAAAGTGTGGCCCACCTCAGATAGGTTGTAATTTATATTTAATGAATTCACCATAGCCAATGGTAATGTGAGAAAGGACTGTGTGGTTACCCAAGGCCTAAGTACTAGGGAAAAGTGTCAGTTAGAAAATTATTATTTAAAAACAAAGTAAACCTTTGCATTGGGAAAATACTGAATCCGTGCGCAAAGAGAATGAATTAATGACCAAATTAGTTACCATTTTTTGAAGGAATTAATGCCCCTGTCAGTTACCAATTTTTGCAGTTTGCTCTGGAATGTAATACATGCCTTCTATTATAAAAATGTAAAAATATTGTTTAAAAATTAAGGAAACTAGTTTCCAAAAAAATAAAATGATATTTTTTATAGAAATAAGTGGCAAAAATAAAGTATTGTGGCTACAAATCTAAAAATTTCGAGTAAAAGCACAAAGTTGTGTCACGTTTCAGGACAACTTATCAGCACAACTGAATTTGAGTATTTATAACTAAAATTATTTTTTATCAGACATATGGTCTAGCTAGATTCATTCTAGCTAAGTTAGATAAGTTCCTCACCTTTTCCAATTGGAAATATCTATTAAATGCATGTTTTATAACAATTACTAAAGAAATAAAATTATTTCAGAAAAATGATGTTTCAATAACTCTTACTATTTTTAATGATATTTTTTTACAAATATGAAAATACCCTTTTTTAGAGCATAGAGTCAAGATTATCATTATATAATTTTTATAGTATTTTAAGTAGAGCTAATATATTATAATTTCAAAATACTGCAAGTAGGTATTTTAACATTCGAGAACAAGATGCTTCAAAAATAGAAAAAAATAGTAAAACTTATGAAAAAAATTGAAAATTTGTATTTAACACTAGAGGAGATAGTTATCTTTAAGAGTGTGTAATTTATTTTCTGAATGGTGTAGATTTGATAGGGGAAATTTGACGCGAGATGAAAACTATCAATTTTAGGTATGTTCGACTTTGAGTAGTTATAACAGAGAAAATATAAATTGAAAACTAATTATTCTTCTTTTCTGCACTAGCTGTACATTTTATCTATGACATATTTTGAAATCAAAGGAAAAAAAGATTATTTGTATATACTTTTTTGGTGCGGACAAGACCCTCATTTTTTAGCATTTTTCAGCAAGTAAAAAATGGACTTAAAAAATTTAAAAACTATGTGAATTCTTGTTCAAAAAAAATTAAAAAAATTATAGGCATAAACTTCATCCACTTTTACACATTTCATTAGTTTACATCATCTCCAAATTTTAAACATAAATGTCATTTTTATGTCGTTAAAGTTAAAAATTTTGTGTGTTGTTGACCTTTTCCTTTATAAAAGTGTGACACAGCTTTGTACTTTTACCCTTTCATGTATAAGACCCAAACTAATTTAACCAATCAAATAATAGAAAAATAATTTTTATAAATTATAAAGTTAAAAATATTGCATCTAACTTTAGAAAACATGAAATTTATTACAAAATACAGAATCTAAAAAATTCTAATTGGTCTAAACAATTTTATTTTATCACTAATTAACACTAAAACTCAAAAAAATGGTGCAATAGTACTTGCTTAGCCTATCAACAAGTACTAATAATAAATCTACTAGAAGTTAACTAATAGACATGATCTTCTATCTAAAACAAATAATTAAACACATCACTCATTTTCTAAATCATCACTATACCTTTGGAAAGTTGTTATGACTAATGAATATGAACATTAAGCTTGCCACTTGTTAGCATTCATCAAAAAATTGAAATCACTTCCTTTTAATTTACATCCATTTTTTTAATAATGAAAATTTAAAATTTTAATGTTGATATTACTTATAGCACCTATTATTCTAATTGATTTGTTTTACTTAAATTACTCCTAGATCATTCACTATAATTTTTTTTTCAATATTATTCTAATTGATTTGCTCTACTTCAATTATTCCTAGCTCACTCACTATAATTAATGTTTTTATTAAGCGTACTTTTGCAAGTGAACCTTATGTTTGAGATTGTTTATTTTTTTACCCTTCTTCAAATATTATGCTTGTATAAATAATCTAGTTATATTTTTTATAATGTGAACTCTCCTATGTGTCATGCACTTCTAATCTCTTTTTTTTTTTCCTTATGCTCATCCTAAAATTAAGATTAATAGTCACGAAACTTATCATCTACTCGAGAGCTCATCCAAAGCATCAAGTGCTTTTGCCAAGCCAATGAGGCAGACAAAATTCTTTCATTCCCCTTTGCTAATGCGGAAACCTTCATTTGCTAGAATGTTGAGTCAGACTTAAAATTTGACGGTGATCCCTACCCTGATTTTTTTTAATGACTATTTTCTTTTTATTTTATGTTTGAATAAAAATATTAATTATATTTTTTTTTAATTTATAAAATTTATAATATATTGTTTTAAATTTTAAATATTTTTATCAATTTAATTAGTTATACATATCAAATATAATAAATATTTATTGCTAATAAAATAGTAATAATCTAGTTATTAGTTCATATTATTATATTCAAAAATATCAAACTCACTAAATAAGTTTTTAAAATTCAAATATTCTATTTAAAACAACATGTATATAGCAATTTATTAATAATATCAAGTTTCTAGATTCAATCATTACAGACAAATTTTTAAATTGTCATATACGATCTAAACATAGAAAAATGACCATCACAACCATCAAATTCCAAGCTTGTATGGAGCTGCCAAATCTTTGACACTAAGTCAAAGAGCTTTTATTTTCTAAATTCAGTTAGATCAAAATTTGATTGGCTATTGGTATTTTAATTGGGGTAATTTTTTTTTTTTTTTAAACTTTCTTTCAATGACATCGTATATGTCCTAAGGTTTTATGACAATGTTTTCTTTAGACAATTAAATGCTAACTAATTATGTCTTAGCCAAATATTTGTAATTTTGCGGGATTATGTGTTGGTTCCTTTTTTGATGTGTCAAGACTTCATGTTTTTTGCAAACATGAGTAATAGAAATTATCAAGTTTTATATTTTTATTGAGATATTTTTTAATATTTTAATAAATAAAACTTTTTCTTTTGAAAGTTATTTAAAAAAATTAAATAGTTTTCAATAATTTACAATTGTTGTAATGATTTTTTAAAAGTATTTTTTTAGTAATTTTTTATATTAAGGAAGATTAATCTTTCTTAATAATTTCTTATAGTTTTTTAAAATATTGATAACTTGATCTAAAAGCAATTTGAAAAAAATACAAATAAAAAGTTATAATCTTGAATGAAAAAAACAAATATTTGACAATTATTGTTACAAATTTTCAAAATTCTTTAATTGAGGAAACTTTTTGAATTATTGATTTTGAAAATTCTTAAGCATGCAAAAAATTATGCAGAATGAATGACAATTATTTTTTATTATGTAACCATTAAATAGAAGAGTATGATGTTTAAATGGAGTATCCATTGAATTCAATTGTCAATTTAATAAAATTTGAACATTAAAAAACAAGCGTAGATACCACTTTTTGATAGGATTATATTTATATGACTTATCTATATATAAATCCAAAGTAATCACATGATTAGTTAGCTAATTCAGTTGCTCTAGAAAATGCATGTTTGGAACCATAGTGAGAACTCTATTAATTTGTCTTTTATTTTTACCTAATACATTAATGATTTCTTGGTGAACTCAGACCTCAAATTATCCTCAATATTATGGAAAATAAACTTGTTTAGAACTATGTTTCTACCCTTGATAATTCTCCTGTTTAGTCCATATGTTTTAAGCATAAAACAAACCTATCCTCCATTTTTAACAAAAGGAAGGGACTTTAGCTCCATCAGAGCTCTTGTATATCAAAAGTAATTAATTGTTCAAACTTCAAGACTGCTTTTAATATCTTCACATATGTTCACATGGGTAGGTATACTAATAGTCATTGTGGATATAATATTTTATTAGCGAGCCCCACTTTTATCACAAAAAAATGTACAGTGTAAAAGTATGAAAGGAGTTGTTTGGTAAATTTTCTAGACTTTGATTTTAATATTATGAAATGGACAGTTATCATGGCTGACCACATGAATATTATATATTTCATTCTCTACATATAATGGAAGAGCATGGTGTAATATATTCATAGGAAACAATTTTTTTTCAGAATTAAATTAGTCATCTCATACAACATAAGCTACATCCGTCAAATATTTGGAATGAGACATTTGATACTAACATAAGATATTACCAGCTTTATTTTTTCCTTCTTCAAGCTTCTTAGCAGTATGTAAGGATTTTGTACTACCTTCAAATAATTAGAGGGAAAATGCTTTCAAAAAGAGGATAGTACCTCTAAATATTTTATTTACTAAACATTTTGTATACTTTATACATTAATATTAGCAAATCCAATTTCAGATATTAGGTGCTATTTCTAATCGTTTATTATATTTTTTTTATTTCATAAATAATTTGGCTGTGCAATATTATTGAAATGAAAAAAATAATAATAAAAGAATTGTATGAATTTATTATTGTAATGCAAAATTAACTTTTTGTGACAATTTGAGGCAAAATACATAGGGGAAATATATAATGTAATAGAAGAAATTGATATAATTTCTAGATATTCTACACTTATGATGTACCCAAATCATATGGATACGTAATCGCAATCATGATGGTAGTGATAGGAATGTGTTCATTAGTTTTTATTAGAAATAAAACATAATTCAATTGTGTTCAAGCCATTATTTGTACTTGATTATATTCTATTCTTTTATAGGAGAAGGATCCTAAGATCCCAAAATACTTTAGTCAAAACTATTGCTATATAATAGTTATTTAAGTAATTTTTTTGAAAATTTATGGGCTTCTATGTACAGCCTTGCTAAATGCATGTTAGGATTAAATCATTGTTTGTAGATTAAACTAGCACAATATAACTTAAAGTATAGAGAAAAGTATATTAAATTTTGAAATTAATTTTCTATGGAGTAATACTAGTACTTTTCCTCTATTCTAAATTTACATTATTTTTCTTTCTAAGATCTTATGAGTAATTGATCTCACATGATTGAATTACTTTAATTAATCTTTATCATAATGCAATTATATTTACTACTTTCAAACATTAGAATATAGAAATAAAATAATTAGTATTCCCCCTAGCCTTCTAAAAAATCAAATAATAACTCAAATTTCATGAACCAATGGTGGGAGTTTTTTTAATTTTAACCTTTCCTCCCAATATAAGTCCTTAGAAGTTATTTTTGGATCATTACATATTATATATGAATTAAGCTCAAAACACTCTATAATGTCATAAGAATTTATAGGTAGACTAACAAGGTGTGTAAAACGCAAGGGCATGTCACATAGTCCAATAAAATTATAATACAAGGCTAGTTAAACTAAAACTAAGAAATTTAATGATTAACACAAACTACCTAAAGATGATATAATGAATCACAAGGAATACACCACAAGATTTAGAACTAATATCTATTGCTACCATGTACGAACCCACATACACCAATAAAAATAACACAATAGAACACATTAAGAAATAAGATTTAACCCTAATCATCATGACCATAAAAATAGTACAAACCTCCCATAAACTATTATATGAAATAAAATTGACCTTTTATAGAAGCTAAAATGCTCAATAATTAGAGTTCGGAATAGTCTAGGATTAAAAAATTTATGAGCTCTCACTTTTCCCTTGAAAGATGTAAAGAGAAATGTGAAAAGAAGATGAAAACAAAACCATAACCTATGAAGGCCATAATCCAAGAAAAGGAAATTATTTCATGGAGTAAGGGTTTATACACATGATCTATTTACATGGATTAAAATTATTTTAATGTAGGTGGAAAGAATAAATAAGGTTTAAAGAATCATAAACAAAAAATATGATAAAAATAAATAAAAGAATTGCATTCGTCAAAGTGAATTGAATTATAATAGTACTACAATAGTAAATATAAAATCAAACAATTTTTTTTAGCTATCACGAGCTTCAATTGAAAAAGAAATAAAACTCCTATAAGATTTGAAATTGTAAAAATGATAGTCTTCAAAAAAAAATATTCAACATTCCTCCTCAACTCATGGGATGTTATAAAAAAGCTAACTGTCATATTTACTAGTCCCACCCTTAAAACATGCATGTATAACATTTGCACCAACCCTTGAATGATGAATTGATAGGCTAAAATTACTTTTATAATATGGAAGGGGTTCTTTTATTTTTTTCCCTCATTATAGTGATCAATAGATTTATCGTACAACTATAATGCTCTTGCTTAAAACAACCTAAAAAGTATAAAAAAAAATCTCTATATGAATATTTAGATAGAATATGTAAATCATAGAGCTGAGTAATTTTTTACCTCTTGAGGGAATTGATATATAGCATTGAAATGC
Source organism: Chamaecyparis obtusa (assembly GCA_027943335.1). Taxonomy (NCBI): domain Eukaryota; kingdom Viridiplantae; phylum Streptophyta; class Pinopsida; order Cupressales; family Cupressaceae; genus Chamaecyparis; species Chamaecyparis obtusa. The sequence goes on along the minus strand of BSBK01011081.1, from coordinate 6,470 downwards.
ATACACTCTATTTATAAAAAAGAACAAATCCTTTTAAGAAATTGGTAGTTGAATGGTTCATTCTTGTCTTTTTAGTTTATGGTTATGGATCAAAGTTCTTAAATATGTTACATACATTTTGTTTAGGATCAATCTTGCATAGCTTAAGTATTTTTCATCTTATTATTCAATCTCACATAGTTTATTATATGATAAATAATAAATTTACATTTCAATTAGAAATAAATAAAGCTACCCACCATTTTTAAATAATATTGAAGTCACAAGGCTTGATGTATTGCCTTACATGATTTCATAAATTGTTACGAAGAAATAAATTAAAAGTATGCCACAATTTTAACATTGTTTCATGTTATACATTATTCACTAAATTTAAACAATTATTGAAATAACAACAAAAATTTGATAGTTAAATTATTCAATATTTAATAATAAAAATTGTCCAAACCTTTAAAAATATCTCTTACCAGCACCTTGTAAAAAACTGTACGATAAGTCGTACATTTATTTAAATTTTAATCACAAACAAGTAAGACTTTTCATCATCATAAATTAAATATTGCCGCCCCCATATTATTCCATAGATTGCCGCAAGGAAAGGAAGCAAAGTTACATGGCAATTTCAGCAGTGTTTTCTTTACACTGTGGCAGATTGCTGCGATGGGGCAAGCAAATTATTGGGCAAGGTTTACACAATGAATTGAATATAGCAATAAATATATCAATAAACACGTTTATCGTACTTATCAGTTAGAAGCCTGAAGTATAAGCCACTCCCATAGCTGGAATCCATGAAGTCCCAGAGATGAACTGAGCAACTGTGAACTTGGCGGCTTCAGTAAAATTGCTGATCACATGAAACCCAGGCCAAGTCACACGTTTCGACGTTCTTGCGCCACCTCCGGTGTCGCTATATTCCCCGTAGTATAGAGTGCTCAGAGCGAAGTTCCATTCCAACCAACCAGCAGGGTCAATGTGGTCTCCGAGAGTTGATTGCATAAACACAGTGCGAGAATATCCTCTCCACGGCCTCCCCAGATATGTCTGGATAGACCCTTTCACCCTTTCCAGATCGGAAGACGCCGACACTGCGCAATTCTGGATGGAAATTCCAGTGTTTTCGTTCGGATCCGTCCTTCCTTGGGCAGTAATTGTGTTCATCTGGTTGCTCATGGGACGCCGGGCGATGATATTGCTGTTCTGGATGACGACCGCAGCGTTGCCGAAGATGAAATCCACGGTGCCGTAGATATCAACATCACATTAGAATTGACGGAGGGAGTAGACATAGAAAGTGTCTTGGTAGCCTTTGATGCTGCACCTGTACACGGCCGAGTGCAACGGCCTGCTGCTTCTCTGGCCCTGCGGTGTTCTCGAACGTCATGTCTCTTGCGATGAATCCGTTCCCAGAAACAGCTGCACAAACACACAAAGATAAAATCAGTCACATAATTCATTTGGGACTTGAATTCTAGACTATTTCATGGACTGGTTTTGAAGTATTACCGACGGTTGCAGTTTGGAAGGTGGTGACGCCGTCTTGGACGCTCTTGCTTCCACTCACCACGGTTGTATCCTTTCCGTCTCCCACCAACATCAAATTCGTTATCTTGTTCGATATGTCGATGTTCTCCTTGTAAGTTCCCGCCTTGATGTAGATGATGTATCTCGTGCTGCTCTGTCCAGGCGCAGCACTGATTGCTTCGGCGATTGTTAGGTAATTGCCGGAACCGTCTTGGGCTACCACCGCGTTCGCTTGGCTGGCCGGGTTTGACGCCTGCAACAGCTTCCGATCTCCCATTGACAGCCATTCGGGAAATCCATCTTTACTCTCACGGCCATGCTGAGAATAGAAATCTCCGTTTTCGTTTCTATTTACGGATAGCAGGCGGCGGTTATTAATGGTCTTGGTAGGCAAAGTGGAGAGCTTGAACATGGAGAGGGCATTGCTGACGAGCTCAGACAAATTGACAGCTCTGGAGGACATGAGAGCTCTGATGGGATTGGAAGCACTCAAATTGAGATCACGAAATCCGTTCATGCAGGTTTCCTGGTTTGTGAGAGCAGCACTGAGCCAAATGGGGGAGTCAGTGGCGAAGGATAAGGAACCGTTGTGAGAGCAGACGTTGAGACGATCGATGGTGTCTTGGAAGAGCTCGCAACAATCGTGCCACGCCGCGCGCTCTCTTTCATTCATCACATTGTTTTGGAGAGTGAGAGCGAAGTCGTGGACTTTTTCGAACCCTTTGCAAGCTCACTTGGAAAGCGAGGTTTGTGATATCGTCGAGCTTGGCTGTCTGAAAAGCAGGATAGGAAGCCATGGACGAGATGCATCGCTCGGGATAACGGGCCTTGCTACACGCCGAGCTCGCCACTTTGGAGACCGTTCTCCAAGTGTGATGATGATTATGATGATGGCTGGTGTCGTTCGAGGCCACAGAAGCCACAAACACCAGAGCGGCGACAACGAGAATTGATGTCAGAGCAATTACCACACCTTTTCTTTTCGAGTCTTCTGCAATCTTTTCATCAACTTTGGCATAACTACTCTTCATGCTGGCAATTAGCGAATGCTTCAGACGAGGATAGATTTTGGATTGCAAGGAAGAAGTAAGCATAAAGCTTCTTGATAGAGACGTAATGGATGGTTGGAATCTCCAATGTGCAAAGCATTACAATTTATAGGATGGGATTCCGTGACATAGTTGTGAATTGGGTGATCGGTCTCTGTGGACAGTTTTGAAACGATAACTCCGGTGCCGCCATGAAATTCTGATTCTCTTAACTTTGCCAATTGCATCTCGTAGATTTCCGTTTCCTTCTCTACTTCAATCCCAACTCTATTATTTCCAAATTCAGCATCTACAAGAACACCGTAATCGTCAGAATCTCGTGCCGCATTAAGGCAGTAGCATTCAAAGTTGATTTCTCATTGCGATTACACTGCATCATGCTGACGGCGTTTACTTCTACTTTAAAAAGCCCACGACAAGCTTGCAAACATAATCATATTTCATCAATGAATTCATACAGGACTCTCCGTAATTAAGTTGACCATAGATTAAGCACGTAAAATAATTTGCTTTAATTATGTCATGGAAGGGTTTATCAATCACAAAGTTCTTTTCTTAAAGAGTTGTTTTTCTAATTTAAGTTATTTGTCAGCAGAAATTAGGCAAGCAAAATGTATTGAACAGTATAAAAGAAATTCCTTTCACGGTTCACGTTGCTAGATTCCGTTTACTTTTTTGATCTCTATCCATTAGGTTGCCGTTGACAGAAGCGAAAAAATTTCGACTCTGTTAGAAACATAAATTCCATTTGATCGTATTTCATAAATATATCTTCTTATCATAAAGACACATCAGTTATGTCGATGAGGATTTATAAATTAGAGGTTAAACAAATCTATTTAAAACAAATCTATTTAAAGTTTTGGAAAGTATTTAGTTTAATGGTGAAGTCTATTGTGATATTGCTATGAGGATTCAACTCTATAGTTTTTTTCAAACTCATTGACTGATGTTTCATGAGTAGTGGTTCACACGAACCCATCTCTCATGAGAATGAATGGAACACTTAGCACTCATTGGATGAAGTCTATTGTGATGTTTAGGAAAAGAAAAATCTATTCAAAGCTTTTCAAATTTAATGATTTATAATAGAATAGACAGAGGGGTTGATTTTAAGATCATTAAAAATTTGTAAAAATATTTTCTACAAATTTAAATACAAAGTTTTTGTATTAATAAATATAAAGCAAAGAAAAATTTGTGAAAATATTATTGTTGAAATTCTATTTTTATATAATATAAAATCTAAAAATATTTTTTGGTAGTTTGATTTTTATTTTTCTTATAAGTTAAAAATAAGTTTTGCATTATCACAAATAATATATTTAAGACTATTTCTATTATGTTGATTAAGGCTAAAAATTATTATGATTGCATCATTAGATGAAATATAATTTTCTTTCATCAAACTTCATCTTTATTGTTAATATACTTATTACAAGACATACGCCTGATATTTTCCTATAAAAAGAATTTGACAAGAAGTCATGCTAAGTACTAGTCTTGATAAACTTGTTTATTGGTGGCAAATTCTAGAAAAAGTGTAGAATGTAACCACATCAAAAGAAGTATAAAATACTTACTACAATATATAAACATATTAATGATGTAAAAATACACATACTTCAAATTCAATTATACAATTTAAAAATGGATTGATTGATATTTGAACTTTTCTCAAATCTTAAAGATATTTTAAATAGTCTCACTAATATAAATAAGCATTTGACATATCTTTTAATAGCAAGTAAGTCTACTAATTTTTTTTTTTAAATAGTTTTAATTCTATACTCGCATTGAGTGGGTATATAGTTACAACATGAAAATTAAACTTAATAGAGATGATGCGGCTTAATAGACAAATGCTTTTGCCTCTCAATTGAAGAGCAAGAAGCCTCGATGAGAAATACATCATGTTATGAATAGTAATGAACAAAGAAAGGGAAACGTTTGTTATTTTTACAATCAATGTCAACTCTCTCGTTGTCAAACTCAAATAGCTGGGAGGACGTGGATTTCGTACGCCACCTCAAATTTCAAATGGATGAGGAGGAAGAGAGTAGCATTCAACGTTGATTTTTTATTGGATTGAGAAAGCATGCCCATTCATTATACCCTATTTTCTTTTACGACAAATTATTCTTGTTATTGATCTCGCTTAAATGTATTTTGTAGAAGACTCTATTTTTCACCCTTTTTATTCATGGCTGCTAGATGCTTACCCGGGTCAAACATTAATTCTTCTTACAATTGTAATCAACATAATTCAAATGCATTCAATACATTCAACCACAGGTTTATCAAAATGAGTTGTTACCAAACATTAAAACATCCATTCCAATGTGGTTTGCTTTCCATGTAGATTGATTCCAAGGAGTTTGGAATGCATTGTACTGAGTACGAAAGAGCACGTGGAAACTGATCATTTTGCTTAGCTTTTTCTGATTTGGATGCCCATCGGAAGTGAAGGGCGTTCACTTTCAAATAGAGAAATCTGGAACCATTTACCCTGCCTCGTGGCTCTCCCTAAGCTATTTTTATCCTATTCGACCCTAGAAATCTTTCATTCACCCCCATATTGATATTCAAGATCACTTCTCCACCTCAAAACATGTTTGATAGTCTACTTATATAATTTAAATTCAAGTGATAATGTTTGTTAATCTACTTGATATAAATTATATTCAATTTATTTTAGTGTCAATATTTGTTAATCTACTTAATATAATTTAAATTCAATTTATAAGAATACCATTATCTTATTTGTTGGAAAATAATAGTTCATTAAATGTGTCAGTAATAAATTTGATAGAATCTTCTTAAATTTAGTTCAAAGTTTTAATAAAAAAAATTTAAATTATTAAGAAATACACTTGCAAAGATGTCTTCATATAAGCTCAAATTCTTGAGTAGAGTGTAGTTTAGGGCCCGTTTGGTGCGTGGAATATGGGCCCTAATTCCAGAATTAGCAATTTAGATTATTGAATTCTATGTTTATGTCCATCTAAACAACTAGCAATTGGAATTTTGAAATTCTAATTTTGCCCAAAAAATGAGCATTTCATCTTCCACTTGAAAAGGTGGAATTAGAATTTGAGACTCTAATTCTACTTTCAAATGCCAATTTATAGATGTCGTCGGGTCTGCATGCACTGCATAATGTTTGGCGTCCGTGATTTTTAACTAATTTTTACCCTCTGTCCACAGTTCTTTCACCCGTGTTACCTTCCTTCTGTCCCTTCCATCTGCGTTACCTTCCTTTTGTCTGCAACTCTGCAATGCTTCAACACATCTGGTAAGTCATTTTTTGCATAGGGTTTGACAGATGTTTATTTAAATGGTCCTATTTTAAAATTTGTGTGCCTGTTTGTATGCATTTTGCTCACATTCTTATGAATTGGTTTCACTCACATTCACAACGATGGTGAATCAGTTGCAACATAACAGATTTTGGTTCAGAGCCTCACCACTTCAACAAGTTGTGCGAACCCCTAAATTTGGCATACATTGTAATGGAGGAAGAGGGCTTAAACATTTCATTGGATAGCAAGTATATCTGTATCACAGGACCTTATGCATCTTCTTAGTCATCTTCCGGGTGAACCAAACAGGTCATCCCATATTTTGGAAATCATTTTAAGGATTTGTATCTTCTAGAATTACAGCATCTTCCAGAATTGACTATATCTGACATTTGGTATTCCATGCACCAAATGGGCCATTACAGAATGTTCTCATATGCTTCAAATGAATTAGCATTGAGTTGGCATCTTGACTCACCTATATTAAGTTTATCATGTAAACTAGTTCCATAGAAATAGGGGCTAATCTATTATTTTTCCTATCTTGTTGGGATTGTCTTTAACCACATGGAACTTCTTTAGGTACATATATTGT